>ML677407.1:383494-905379 GCA_007922305.1 Dermatemys mawii
ACCTCAAATGCATGGTGCACGGAGGATGCCATTTTGAAGAGTGTGCCACTCTCCATGGTACATGCACGGTCACGCCAGCAAAGGCAGGGCAGTGCACTCCTCAAAATGGCACCAGACAAAACCATGTCTAGTTTTGGGAGGGAAACCACCCAAACAGAGGGTTGTCCAGTTTAAAACCTGCCTACTGTATGCTGCCTGCTGCATGCTGCTTTGAGTGGGACTTTGTGCACAACAATCAGTCCAGCCTGACCCCATTGGTCAGTCCAGCTCTCTGCTCTGTTCATCTGCGGGTCATTGCCTTTGCCATCACTCTGAGCGAGCTCTGCCCCGCTCCATTGTCAGTTTACAACGAGCTTGGTGGAGAATGCATGTAGACGCAGCCCAGACCGAGATCTGCTATCAAACCCATTCCTCCTTTCCTGTCTTCTAGCTAAGCGCTCCTGCTGCGCGGTGCCCTTCTCACTGTGCTGGGCAATGGTTTCCCAAACTGCCTGTCTTATGGGCTATACTGCTACAGCATGGGAAAGAAGCAAATTAGCTGTAATTGATGTGTGCTATTAGATAGTGGCAACCGGCAAAAACATGCCAGTGCCTTTTGCCTCACACAGGCTACTGTGGAGAACCTTGCCAGATCTGCCCCAGGCCCTGTGTTAAGTAACGTCAGCACATCTCTGCATTGCTGATAATGGTGCCTCCTGAACCACTCTGGAAAGTGGATTGAGTCTAGGGCTGATGGGACAGAACTGCTTTCAGTAGGAGAATGAATGAATGAGCCTCACTAGCTCAATAATACCAGCTCCCACTATGGGCTATTATTTAAAGTCACTGTCAGCAATGGTTCCATTTACTCCTGTAGACAAGTTTGAGCATACCCTTATCATCACAGTTCATTTCCCTTATTTCCACTAGGAGCTTATCAGGATCTCACTAGGTTGGTAACTCCATCATGGCTCCAGAGACATTATAATTGCCATCTCATGCAAACACATCTATTTCTGATGCTCCCTTATTCCGCCTTCCCCTTTTCGGCTGATTTATTCCCTGTTGTACATGGTCTGAATCCTAGATTGTGTGCAGTTCCTTGGCCATGGACTGCCTATGAGTCAGTTGCACAGTGCTAGAACAGTGGGGCCCTGATCCCAGACTGGAGTTCTAGGGTGCTAAAAACACCAGCATCACAATACACTATCTGAGGGTACATCTACACTACCCGCCGGATCGGTGGGTATTGCTTGATCTTCAGGCTTGATCAGTCAATGGGAGTCTCTCCACTGACTTCAAAGGCTCTGCATTATTCCCTTATTGCTTTTCCTTTTGGAAGGTGCCTGAAGCTTTCCAGACACCATCAAGTGCTATTGACACTGAAGTTGGCTACCCTAACTGCCCATCGTGTATCTCTTGTCATGCAACTCCTTATCACGCTGCTCCTGGAGTCAGCCCTTTCCCTCTAATTTCCTCTTCTTCCTCCCATAGACTCAGGTGCAGATGGTGCTCATTTTCTGCCACATATTTTAGTGTTGAACTAGTCCACTCAGGCTTCTGGGTGTCATGTTGATGGATTGGAGTCTGACTCTGCTGTTCTGCATGATGTTCCTCTAGGTTATCCTCTTTTTCTCTTCCCCTATGGTGTCCATATTCTCACTTGACATGAAAAATGTGTTGGGGACATCTTTAAAGCATATCCTAAGTATGTCCATCCTCTTACCATATTTGATGCTTTAGGCTGGTTTGCTCTGGTACATCTGATGTTGCAAGAAACTCTTTCCAATGGACTCAAAGATCTGCTGAAGGCATTTACTTTAGAATGAATTGATCTTATACATTTTTTTTTGTAGATGTCCATAACTCTGTTCCATAAAGGACAGGCATGATGCCAATGTTAAAAAATTGTATTTGTGAATCAGAGCCAATCATGCTACTTACAGGTATGTCACGTCTTATGCGAGGGTTACTATGTAAAGCGGAAATCGCGTATAGTGCAAATCTATTGTAAAATCTAATGAAATCGTGGGAACTGGGGCTGGGGCCAGGCTGCTGGCCCCGGCCCCAGTGGCAGACGGGTTGCCGGCTCCAGTGGCAGGTGGGCTGCCAGCCCTGGCCCCGGCCCCCACAGTTGGCTGCCGGCCCTGATCCCCGTGGCGGGCTGCCAGCTCCAGCCCAATCCCCGCGGTGGGCTGCTGGCCGGTCCCCAACCCCTACTGCGGGCTGTGGGCGGCGAGTTGCCACCAACCCCGAGCTGGACCGTTGTGCCAGATGCTGCCAGCCCCAACCCCGCCCCAACAGGGGTCACTCAGAGACCTTTGTTCTTTTTTTTCCTTTTCTGTTTTGGCCTACCGCGTAATGCCAAATTCGCACATGTTAAATGCGCCTAAGATGTGACTGGCCTGTATTCCAAATCTTTTCAAGCTCATGCAAGCTGTTTGCTGCTTTTAATATTTGTTGCTTAACATCTAAGCACAATTTCACTATAATTACTCAACTCAGTCTAGACAGGTAGAATGACTTATTTCTTCCAGGGTTTCTCCTTTTCCTCTGATGGCTGCTTTTGGGACACTGATAGCCATGTTTTGTCTTCCCTTTGTTGCTAAACAAACCATCTTATTTTGCTGTATCTGCCAAAAGCTGTTTCTTTTCTTCCACTGAATGATGTATTACACTAAACAAGAACTAAACAGATACTAGTGAGTCTATTATTCCTCTTACTGCAGGAAAGAAAAAAATGCTACTGCCACAATAGCACTGTTCAGTCAAGGTACAAGTCATTTCTACACTAGTACCACTTAGACCTAAAAAATACCACCTCTGAAACACTTATGGAGGGGAAATGAAGGCTGTTCACAGAGAGTAATTGATTAATGGGCTAACAGCGGAGTGGCTAATAGGGAGTTTGCCTGGGAGTTCGCCTGGGGAGAGCTCACTGAGGCTTTCATCTTACAGGCTTCTCTCAGTAGTAACTGCAACAGCTGAGAAAGCTCTTAGAAGGAAAGTAATATTGATAGTGAGTGAGCAGCTGTTGCGACCTGCACAGGATGTGCCACGTTTGTCTTTCTTCTACAGGACAGAAGCAATTTTGTCTGTACAAAGTGCAAGATGGTCTCCATATTGGAATAGAAGGTTCAAGGATAGGAGAAACAAGCATCAACCCTGTGTTGCATAAGAGAAAATGAAGAATTCCTGGACAGGATATGCTTTTGCGGGCACAAAATTCTGAAGAATCAGAGCAGGCTGTGCAGCTAGGACAGAAAGATGGTGAAGAAAATTGGCAGCATGTGACCTCTAGAAGAGGGAGGAGTATCCATATACCAGCAATGCAGATACAGATGAGCAACAATTTTCTTATTCTCCCCAAAGATACTAATTGACTAGATACATCTGAGGGAAGAGAGTAGGAGACTCCACCAACTGGAAGGCACAAGATACACTGTCCTAGGGGTTTACGGTGACCAGATGTCCCAATTTTATAGGGAAGGTCCTGATATTTGGGGCATTTTTTAATATAGGCTCCTATTACCCGCCATGCCCTGTCCCAATTTTTTACACTTGCTATCTGGCCACCCTTTTGAGGTTCCATGACCATCACTCCCAAGGGAAGGCTGCAGGTGGTCGTGGTGGTCAGGGACTCCCTCCTAAGGGGTACTGAGTCATCTCTCTGACGTCCTGACTGGGAAAGTCGAGAAGCGTGCTGCTTGCCAGAGCTAGGATTCACAATGTGAGAAAGACTGCCAAGACTTTAGGATCGCTACCCCTTCCTGCTTCTCCATGTGGGCACCAATGATATTGCCAAGAATGACCTTGAGCAAATCGCTGCAGACTACGTGGTTCTGGGAAGAAGGATAAAGGAGTTTAAGGCACAAGTGGTGTTCTCATCCATTCTCCCTGTGGAAGGAAAAAGTCCAGGTAGAGACTGTCAAATCATGGAAGTCGACGAACGGCTACATAGGTGGTGTCAGAGAGAAGGCTTTGGATTCTCTGACCATGGGATAGTGTTCCAGGAAGAAGGATTGCTAGGCAGAGACAGGCTCCACCTAATGGAGAGGGAAGAGCATCTTCACAAGCAGGCTGGCTAATTTAGTGAGGAGGGCTTTAAACTAGGTTCAACAGGGGAAGGAGAGCAAAGCCCTGAAGTAAGTGGGGAAGTGGGATACCAGGAGGAAGCACAAGCAGAAGAGCACAAGAGGAGAGGACTCCTGTCTCATACTGAGAAAGCAGAATGATCAGCAAATTATCTTAAGTGCCTATACACAATTGCAAGAAGCCTGGGAAACAAGGGAAACAAGCAGGGAGAACTGGAAGTCCTGGCACGGTCAAGGAACTATGATGTGAATGGAATCACAGAAACTTGGTGGGATAACTCACATGACTGGAGTACTGTCATGGATGGATATAAACTGTTCAGGAAGGACAGGCAGGGCAGAAAAGGTGGGGAGTTGCATTGTATGAAAGAGAGCAGTATGACTGCTAACAGCTCCAGTATGAAACTGCAGAAAAACCAGACTCTCTGGATTAAGTTTAGAAGTGTGAGCAACAAGAGTCATGTCATGGTGGGAGTCTGTTATAGACCATCAGACCGGGGGGGGGGGGGGGGGGGGGGACAAGGCTTTCTTCCAGCACCTAACAGAAGTTACTGGATTACAGGCCCTGGTTCTCATGGGGGACTTCAATCACCCTGATATCTGCTGGGAGAGCGAAATAGCAGTGCACAGACAATCCAGGAAGTTTTTGGGAAGTGTGGGGGACAGTTTCCTGGAACGAGTGCTGGAGGAACCAAGTAGGGGCAGGGCTCTTCTTGACTTGCTGCTCACAAACCGGGAAGAATTAGTAGGGTAAGCAAGAGTGGATGGAAACCTGGGAGGCTGTGACCATGACATGGCTGAGTTCAGGATCATGACAAAAGGAAGAAAAAAGGAGAGCAGCAGAATACGGACCCTGCACTTCAGAAAAGCAGACTTTCACTCCCTCAGGGAACTGATGGGCAGGATCTCCTGGGAGAAGAAACATGAGGGGAAAAGGAGTCCAGGAATGCTGACTGTATTTTAAAGTATCCTTACTGAGGCTGCAGAAACAAACCATCCCGACGTATAGAAATAATAGTAAATATGGCAGGCAACCAGCTTGGCTTAACAGTGAAATCATTGCTGATCTTAAACACAAAAAAGAGGCTTACAAGAAGTGGAAGCTTGGGCAAGTGACCAGGGAGGAATATAAAAATATTGCTCAGGCATGCAGGAGTGAAATCAGGAAGGCCAAATCACACTTGGAGTTGCAATGGATGTTGAGAGTAACAAAAAGGGTTACTACAGGTATGTTAGCAACAAGAAGGTGATCAGGGAAAGTGTGGGCCCCTTACTGAATGATGGAGGCAACCTAGTGATAGAGGATGTGGAAAAAGCTAATGTACTCAATGCTTTGTTTTGCCTCTGTCTTCATGAACAAGGTCAGCTCCCAGACAACTGAACTGGGCAGCACAACATGGGGAGGAGGTGACCAGCCCTCTGTGGAGAAAGAAGTGGTTCAGGACTATTCAGAAAAGCTGAGAAGCACAAGTCCATGGGGCTGGATGAGCTGCATCCGAGGTTGCTAAAAGAGTTGGCAGATGTGATTGCAGAGCCATTGGCCATTATCTTTGAAAACTCATGGTGATCGGGGAAGGTCCTGGATGACTGGAAAAAGGCTAATATAGTGCCCATCTTTAAAAAAAGGAAAGGATGAGGATCGGGGGAACTACAGGCCAGTCAGCCTCACCTAGTGCCATGAAAAATCATGGAGCAGGTCCTCAAGGAATCAGTTCTGAAGCACTTAGTGGAGAGAAAAGTGATGAGGAACAGTCGGCATGGATTCACCAAGGGCAAGTCATGGCTGACTATCTTAATTGCCTTCTATGATGAGACAACTGGCTCTGTGGATGAGGGGAAAGCAGTGAATGTACTATTCCTTGACTTTATCAAAGCTTTTGATACCGTCTCCCACAATATTCTTGCCGGCAAGTTAAAGTAGTATGGGCTGGATGACTAGACCATAGGGTGCATAGAAAGCTGGCTGGATCATCGAGCTCAACAGGTAGTGATCAATGCCTCCATGTCTAGTTGGCAGCAGAGTACCCCAAGGATTGGTCCTGGGGCTGGTTTTGTTCAATGTCTTTATCAATGACCTGGAGGTTGGCATGGACTGCACCCTCAACAAGTTTGCAGATGACACTAAACTGGGAGGAGTGATAGATACTGGAGGGTAGGGATATGATACAGAAGGACCTAGACAAATCAGAGCATTGGGCCAAAAGAAATTTGATGCGTTTCAATAAGGACAAATGCAAAGTCCTGCACTTAGGACGGAAGAATCCCATGCACTGCTACACACTAGGGACCGAACGGCTAGGCAGCAGTTCTGCAGAAAAGGACCTAGGGGTTACAGTGGATGAGAAGCTGGACGTGAGTCAACAGTGTGCCCTTGTTGCCAACAAGGCTAACGGAATTTTGGGCTGTATAAGTAGGGGCATTGCCAGCAGATCGAGGGACATGATCGTTCCCCTCTATTCAACATTGGGGAGTCCTCATCTGGAGTACTGTGTCCAGTTTTGGGGCCCACAGTACAAGGTGTAGAAAAATTGGAAAGTGTCCAGAGGAGAGCAACAAAAATTATTAGGGGGCTAGAGCACATGACTTATGAGGAGAGGCTGAGGGAACTGGAATTGTTTAATCCTCAGAAGACTCAGGGGGGATTTGATAGCTGCTTTCAACTACCTGAAAGGGGGTTCCAAAGAGGATGGATCTAGGCTGTTCTCAATGGTAGCAGATGTCAGAACAAGGAGTAATGGTCAAAGCTGCAGTGGGGGAGGTCTAGGTTGGATATTAGGAAAAACTTTCACTAGGAGGGTGAAGCAATGGAAAGTGTTACCTAGGGAGGGGGTGGAATCTCCTTCCCTAGAGGTTTTTTAGGTCAGGCTTGACAAAGCCCTGGCTGGGATGACTTAGTTGGGGTTGGTCCAGCTTTGAGCAGGGGGTTGGACTAGATGACCTCCTGAGGTCCCTTCCAACCCAGTTATTCAATGATTCTACAATGGAATATTGCTGTATGTCATATGCAGAATGCACAAAACTCTTGAGAGCAGTCACAGATCTATGATTAAAACAGCTGAAGCTGGATGTAAATGGTTTACCCTATTGCTTCTGCTATGGGATACAAGGCAGATGAATTTGTAAGGCTTTCCTATGTATATTTAGGAAAGCAAGATGTTAGGGCCATTCCTGAGCATTTTACATAAATAATTTAAAATTCCCCAAACCAAATTTAATAATCAAATGAACCCACTAAAATAAAACAAAGTCAGTGTCTAGTTAAACCTCAAGGGGAAAGGCAAGCTGAAAACTTTGAATAGTTCAGAGAATCAGAAACACAGAAGTTGTGCTTCTTTCACTGGAAATAAGCTGGGTTTTTTTAGGGGATGATCATGGACAGTGCACAGTTGGTGAGTAGGCCTATAAGAAAGGAGGACCCAACAAACACTGGGAAGGGTCACATCCATCAAAAGATATAAACAGCAGAGAATTAAAATAGTATGAACTATCTGTAGACGGCCCTACAAGATTGATTGACGTTGGAGTGAAAAGCTGCTTCAGGGCTGGGTGAGTCAGACATTGCCACTATGTTTCCTGACTTGGAACAAACAAATTTCCTGTGTTTAACCCATTATTTGAAATAATATAAAACATGCATGTGGTCTGTACAATATCCTACATGTGACATAGAAAATGAAGTGGCACTCATATCTTAGAGCAGAAGAAAGAATTAAAATGATAGTTTATATTAAAACTCATATCTTAATTCACATGCTGTTAAAGTTACATTTAAAATAGATGCGTCCGGTCCTGTAGTCCTTACTTGGTTTTTACCCAGTCCTTCCACTAGGCAAAATTCCCATTTGTTTCAAACAAAAATTTGACTGAGTAAGGCCTGGAGAAGAACAGAGAAAGGATATCAGGATTTGGTCCTGTGCTAATATTAGAGCTAGCCAGAATTTTTTTAAAAATTAAAAAAAAAAAAAAAAGTTTTCACTGAAATATTTTAGGTTTTCATCAAAAAACCAAAACTGTAGCTGGCTGAAAAATGGAATTCCCCTCTCATAGGAAATTCCAATGTTTCAGCATTTATTTTTGTGCTGCTTCTTCTGCATGGTGATAGTGGAGCAGTGAAAGCAATGCTGTCACTATAGCTGGATCTTAAGGTTTCTTGTGTAGTCCAGAGCTGAGGGGGTAGCTATGTGAATGGCTGTCATACCTCCAGGATGAGCATTGATTGGGCAATTGTCTGTGATGTGTCCAACAGTCTGAAGTTTTTTGTGCTGAATCAGCATGAAACATCAAAATAGCAAAAAAAATTCACATAATGAAAAGCTCAGTAAAAAACAGATTCAGAAATACTGAAATAACAAATACAGACTTTTTCACTGAAAAGCAAGTATTTTGTTTCAAAATCTATATTTTGAACTTTTGTTCAAAACTGACAGTTTGGCTTAAAATGACAAAAGCAAAATTTTCCTGTGGAGCAGACATTTTGAAATGAAAAAAAATTTGTGAAAGTTCATTCAAAAAGAAATCTTTCATTGCAATCTTCTGGTGCATATTTTCTCTCAGAAAATGCAGGTGAAACCAGACAAACATTTTTGTGGGGGTTTTTTTCTACAAAACTCTGCAAAATTAAATTAAAATTGACTTTTTTTTGCTAAAAATTCAGTTTTGTAGAAAAGTGTTGAGCAGCTCTAGTTAATACAATGAAGGTCGTACCTATGTAATGTACATTTAGCAAAGTACTGTACCACTTCTACCACAGGTACATAGGATTCAGACAAGGCTGTCCTTGTCTTTTGCACTAGCAGATCATGCCTTTTGGAAGTGAAGGGAGGGAAACAAAGATTGTCTTCACAGCCCTCCTCTAGTCTACAAGCAGCTGTTTTAGGGGCGTGACAAAGCTCCAAGTCTGTACTTGTGGGTCCTGCGCTTCCTGGCAGATTTAGGGGCCTCAGAAACTCATCTAGGCCCCAGAGTGACCTCCCTTTCTCAGTATAATTGGCAAGAGTCACCACCTAGTGAGTTGCCTTCATCACAGGCCAGTATGGAAGATGGAAAAAAGGGGGAGCCCGGGCCCGCCCTCTACTCCGGACTCCAGCCCAGGGACCCTAATAGTATCAGCTAAGATGGCTGACCTTTTAGGCACAAAACACAATACAATTCCCTGGGCTACTTCCCCACAGCAGTCCCTGCTTCTTCAAACTCCACTTCACCCTTACCTCAGGGCCTTCCTTCAGTATGATATGTTGTCCTACACTCAAGTCTCACCAACAGCATAACTTCCTTCCACAGCTCCTGACACCCACAGCCCACCTGACTAACTGGGAGGTTTTTATCTGGTTTCAGCCAGTTCCTGATTGGCTTCAGGTGTCCCAATTAGGCTAGCTGTTTCTACTCCTTTCTAGAAGGTTCTTAATTGGCCCCAGGTGTCTTGATTGGCCTGGAGTAGCCTTTGTTTGGCTATCCAGGGAACAAGGACCTGCACATCCTGAGACTAATATACCTGCCTTCCAGCACTCTCCTATATCCTTCTGGTCTGACTCCGTCACAGGGGACACCACCCCCCCAGCCTGACTACAGTTCAGAGGAGAGTCCATTTCATCTGTTTGCCATGATGCAGTCACATGGCAAAGAAGGGCCATAGCAAAATGGCAGCACAGACACAGATGAAGCAGGCACAGGGCCTGTGTCAATGCTGAAAGGTGGCATTGTCAGTGGCACAGTGACCCAGCAGCATCCTTTGGCAGCACGATTCAGTGTCGGCTCGGAGTGCAGTGTGCCACCTCCTGAATCCCCAGGGCCACTTCCTGAAGCATATGAGCTTTCCTCGAGGGTTTCCCATCCAATTCCTCCCACAAAAGGCTCCACCCTGCTTCGCTCATGAGATCTGAAACAATCACAGCCTGAGATAGGGGCATGTCCCTGTGACAGAGACATTTTATTGCTGGGAGATAAATGACTGGCCTATCAGAGCATGCTGATTAATCCTACTTGATCTAGTTAATTTAGGAAGGATTAACTAACAAGCTTTCCCTTAATCCATGGCACTGCCTGCTCACAAACCCTACATGGCTCAGCCCACTGGGGCACACAACAAGGGAGCAAGCTCACATCCTGTCCCCCCAGGATGTGGTGACAACAGCTCCCATGCTGCCTCTGTTGCTTCCTAAAAACTGTCCTGTGTCAACAGTTAATAAGAGACATTAAGAGTATGGGGGGCGGGAAAAAAAAATCAGAGAGATGCTGAGTCAGCAGTCACTACCCCTTTAACAGGAAAATTCACAGTCACATGCCAAAGAGATGAGCTGTTCTGACCCCTGCCAGTGCTTGCACCTTTCCTTACAACTCTGTTGCAATCTCTGAGGAAGGCAGTCATTCTGCAAGAAGTCACACCATCATGTAACACTCCATCAGGCATCTCTCCTCCCCGCTAGTGATGCAGCTCAGTTCCCAAGCCTGAATTCCCCTAAACGCTGCATGACGCAACAGCCCTAAACCGACAGCGCTCACAGCAAACATTATTCAAAAGGCAACGGCGAAAATCTCTCATCTCCTCTCTTTTGAGCCTGGGCCTCATCTTTACAGAATTGATAATCCAGCCAGCTGCCTTTCCTGCCCAGCCTTTAAGTCAGGGGCGAGCAAACTTTTTGGCCACATCAAGTTTCTGAAATTGTATGGAGGGCTAGTTAGGGGAGGTTGTGCCTCCCCAAACAGCCAGGCGTGGTCTGGCCCCCACACCCTATCCAATCCCTCCTGCTTCTCGCCCCTTGACGGCACTCCTGGGACTCCTACCCCATCCGCCCCTGCCTGTCTCTTGATGACCCCTGGATCCTCCCGCTGCCCTATCCAACCCCTCCTCTCATTCCTGACTGCCCCCACCCCCAAGACCCCTGCCCCATCTAACCACCCCTTTTCCCTGACCCCCTCACTGCCCTCTGCCATCCCATCCAGCCCCCGCTCCTTCCTGACTGCTCCCCTAGGATCCCTGCCCCCATTCAACCCCCCAATCCCCACCCTTTGGCCGCCCTGACCCCTATCCACACCCCTGCGCCCTGACCACCGCCACAAACTCACCTGTCATCTATCCAATTCCCCTTCTCCCTGCCCCCCTAACACACTGCCTGGAGCACTGGTGGCTGGTGGTGCTACAGCCGCACTGCCCAGAGCACCAGGACAGGCAGTCATGCTGCCTGGCTGGAGCCAGCCATGCCACCACACAGCACAGAGCACCGGATCAGGCCGTGGCTCTGTAGCTTCACTGCCCAGCAAGAACTCACAGCCCCATCGCCCAAAGCATTGTGTCAGCAGTGCAGTGATCTGAGGCTGTAGGGGAGGGGGAATGACAGAGGAGGGGCAGGGGGCTAGCCTCCCAGGCCAGAAGCTCAGGGCAGGAGGGTCCCACGGGCTGGATGTGGCCCATGGACCGTAGTTTGCCCACCTCTGCTCTAAGCAGAGGAGCTCATAATGAGTGCTGTTTTCTGAATCAATAATTCAGTAAGCTGAGTGCAGCACTGAAGGCAGTAGTGGCTCTTTCACCATCCAGACACTCGGCTCTCCACTTTCAGATGGGAGGCAGACAGCGGAAGGGGAACAGAGATCAGGAGGAAATGGGAGAGGTTGGACCAAAAAAAAAAAGAACAGGGCCCAGTTTCTGAACCAGAAATCACCTGGCTGTCACCACCAGGAGCCCATAAAACCAACGGCTGCTGCCTTTAAGCAAACAACATATTTAATTCTGATGCACTCAATTCTTTCTAAACTGACACTCACTGGAGGCTCCAGACTGCAACACAGCACACCCATCCTAAGCCAGGGAAACACGTTTAAAGATAAGCACTTGAGCACTCCCACTGAAGTCTAGGGCACTATTCATGTGCTTAAAGTTAAGCACATGATTTAGTGTTTCATTGGATCAGGCTAGAGTGCTCAGAACCGTACAGGATCAAGCCGTATATCCAGAATGTCAGCTGCCCCATTCAGAAACCCCTTCCCCAGTATTCCAGGGGTGGTGTTTCAGAAACTGAATACAGTCTGTGTTCTGTTGGCTGGGCTGGAATCAGCCTTACCATCCAGCAGCAGCAGAACACAACTGCTCCTGCTCTTATTTCCACAGCTGCCTCCACCCCACCCCACTCCAACTCCATGTGACATTGAAACCACAATCAGATATACAGATTTCTGAATACATCACATCACTTCAGTCGGAAATTTGTTTTTGCATGCATTTGGCCTCCAACTGAACCGGTACGTCTATGGGAGGCACTAGAGCAGGGGTGGGCAAACTTTTTGGCCCAAGGGCCATATCAGGTTTACAACATTATATGGAGGGCTGGGTAGGGAAGACTCCGCCCCCAATCTGGCCCCCTCCCACTTCCCATCCCCTGACTGCCCCCCTCAGAACCACTAACCCTTCCAACCCCCTGCTCCTTGTCCCCTGACTGCCCCCCTCAGAACCACTAACCCTTCCAACCCCCTGCTCCTTGTCCCCTGATTGACCCCTCTGGAGACCCCCCCACTTTAACTTCCTCCCCAGGACCCCACCCCCATCTAAGCCCCCCTGCTCCTTGTCCCCTGACTACCCCCTCCATAGACCCCATACCCCTAATCACCCCCCAAGACCCCACCCCCTAAATGCCCTGCTCCTTTCCCCTGACCGCCCCCCTCAAAACCCCCTGCCCCCTAATCACACCCCAGGACCCTACCCCCCATCCAACCCCCTTGCTCCCTGACCCCTAGCCACACCCCCGCTCCCTGACAGGCCCCCTGGGACTCCCACATGCCATCCAACCCCCCATTCACTGCCCCCCGAGACCCTCTCCCCCCTTATCCAACCCCCCACCCCAGGCCCGGCCCCGCCACAGCCCGCTTACCCTGCCACCACTAAGAATAGTGTGTCTAGTCCACAGCCAGACATGCCGCGCTGATCCGCTGGAGTGCATCACGTTGTCTGGCCTGGAGCCAAACACACAGTTGTGCAGCTCCGTCCCTGAGAGCTGAGGCCACGGGGGAGGGGCCGGAGCAGCCTCCCCAGCCGGCCACACGGTTGTGCAGCTGTGCCCCCCAGAGCTGCTGTGTGCGACACACAGAGGCCCCGGGAGAGGGAGAGAGCTAGGGAGAGGCCAGAGCAGCCTCCCCAGCTGGACCCTGGGGGCCGGTTGGGAGGAGCCCGCGGGCTGGATCTGGCCCACGGGCCGTAGTTTGCCCACCCCTGTACTAGAGTGACAGGGAAGTACAGGACGGGGATCCAGCCCTTGTCTACTTCCTGCATATGCTCTGGAGCTGTCCAAAAATCAGCAGCTTTGAGAGAAGTGTGCTTTGGAGCTCACTACCAGAGCTTTCTCTTTGTGTTCCAGCCAGAACTGTTCCTACTGGGGTTTCCCAATCCAGAACTCTCATCCAGGGGGACATGCACCTCTGGAGCCAAGACCTATTTGGAAAACTTTGTAACTGGTGCCAAGGCCTCCCACGAGCCCTGGGCATGGGGTGACTTTCACCTGACTGATTCAAAAGAGCCCTGCTTCCTATGAGACAAATGACTGATCCAGAAGCATGGGAGATCCCTGCCTACATCCTAACTCAAAAATCCAGTCCAGGGATCAAGTGACATGGCATTGCTTGAAAGAGCCATGTAAACGGAGAGCATCACAGCTGGGACAGCATTTGTGATCAGCTCTTCAGCTAGCGTAAACCAGTTGTGCTTTGCTGAAGTCAGAGGAATGACACTCATTTATCCCAGCTGGGGATCAGGGACATCACTGCCAGTGGAGCAATGCCAGTTTACACCAGCCAGGCATTTGGCCCAATGTCTTTAGTTCTGGGTTTGTTCCCCTGACAGATGACTGTGTGAGGAGTACAGGGTGATCCATTGTTGGGTCTAATTAAACAGCACAAGAGACGAATGCAGGCTGTCATTGTTCTGTGATGACAATGTCCTGGCTCTAGATGGCATCTATTCTCTGGGACCTGTTATGTGCTTCAGCGCTCTTTCATTTCCTGGGTCTTACACTCTTGTCTCTGCTTTGGTTTTCTCTGCAACACAAAGCCTGGAGCAAACACCAGCCAGCCTCGCATGAGACGATGAATTTGGCTCTATCATACAGTCCCCTTTTTGCATTATTTCCTCTGTCATGTTCATTCTTTTTGTTTTACTCCACACAAAAAAAAAACATTTAATTTTAAAATGAACATATGCAAATATAGTGAATACATATTCATTCAAAACACCATCTTAACATTCAAAATAACTAAACAAATTGATGGGGGAGACTGAAGGACTGGAGAAGTTTTGGTAATAAATGGAGTCACCAGCTTGTCTGGTCTGCACAATAGGGACTGCATGTTGGTACAACTCCTAGCACAGTCCAGTCCTGAACCTGACTTCAGCCTCTGGGAACTTCCACAATACAGCTAGCAACTAAAGAAGCAACATGGTCTAGTAGGTAGGGCACTGGACTAGCAGACAGGAGGCAGAATCCCAATCCCAGCTCAGTCAATGGCCTGCTGGGTGAATTTGGCAAGTCACTTCACTTGCGTGTGACTTTCCTACCCAGTGCTTCCCCTGTCCGGTTAAACTGTCGGCTCTCAGGGGGAGCAATTGTTCTATCTCATTTGGGGCAGATGCTGCTGAAACATGAATAATAGCAACAGTGACCATAAAGAATAACAAAAACAATGCTGTTAAAGCAGCAAAAGGGTAGCTGAGATGTGTGTTGGAGTGGAACCAGATCCAGCAGAGCTCCTCAATGAAGGCTGCGTGTGTATGAGAGTGCAGTCACCTATCCGCTCATTGAGGAGTCAGTCCAGCCCAGGACTGTGGAGAATTCAAAGGTATTAAGGACTTTCAAAACCAAGCACACCAGCAGGAAGTCTGTCACTGCACAGGCAAACACTGTAAGGTATGCACACTGGCTGTGGTGGGGTCACAGGCTCCCAAGCCACTCACTCCAAACCACTGGGCTTGGCAGCAGCCCTGCTGAAAGGGGTAGACAGTGACAATGCCCTTTGGTGCAGAGGAAGGTCCAAACTGGATCAACAGGGGCACAGCCTGCGCTGGCTGTGCAGCTGAGCTAACACCTTGGAGCCTCTGCTGGCTCAGTGGAAATGTTATGCCTGAAAGCCATGCCAGGATTCCTGACACCCAGCACCCTGTTCACACTCACTCTGGACAGATGCCATCTCAGTGAATTAAGATGGAGGATGGCTTGAGTTGTGGAGTCACACCCACCAACACTAGGGCTGGGCTGGGCCCACGAACTGCAGACACCAGAAGAGAGACTAGACCTCTGCCCAGGTGCAAAGCTTTGTTCTCCTGGAGTGGAGGATGAAGCAGCCCTGATATACAGCTGCTCCTCTAGAGCACAGATCAAGCACACAAGGTCCATGGGGCAAGAGATGGACAGTATAAGTAGGTAACACTCTGCTGCTATTTTGCCCCTTGTTTAGAAACAGCCCTGCCAGGAGGCCTCCTGTGTATGTTGGGCAAGAGAAGTTGACTGAGACATGAGGTGCCTTCAGAATCTGATTCCCCACTGGTACCAATAGGGTCCTATAGCTATGGCTGGGGACAAATGGATGATGGTTCAAGATGACCCCAGTATTTAGTCACTGGATGTTGCTGCCCCAGCTGATGCATTGAGCAGGACTGACAAACTTTGAGAGGGAGATGTCACCAGCTCCCCGCGTCACCATACAGTACCTACAATACCTTAGGAGTCACTGTGGGTCTGAGTCCCCATTGCCCGGATGGATGTGAAGGGCTGCTCACTGGGCAGGGCAATGGAGAAAACAAGCCCCATGGGTGTGAACAGAGGGTAGCACTAGTTCTAGGCACAGGTACTGGACATCTCAGGCATTTGCTCAACACCCTATGAGCCCAGCTCTGAAAATTCCATAGATCCATGGGTATTTGGGGCCCATCACGGCAACCCTCCCACATAGTGGTTAGCATTTACTCATCCAGGAACCTCATGGGACACAATGACTGTGCGAGGATGCAATACTTAGTGGAGCCAAAGGCTGCAGGTTTGGTCCTTTACTTGGCCCTGCTGAAGCTTCAGATGCTGTGTCTCCTGGTGAAGTGAGGATCTGAGAGAATGTGGGGAGGAAAAAGCAAAGGTGGCAACTAGGAGGAGGGATTCCCAGAAAAACAAAGGAAAATAATTAGGGCTGAAATCTGACAAGCGAGCATCTTTGGGCACCCTCCCTTCTTATACTTAACATTCAGCCAATCAGCTGTCTACTGAGAACTTGGATCCAGCTGTACTTGAAGTTTCCTGCTCTCTACCTTCTACCAAGCCATAGGTCCAGAGGGTGTGCTTTTATCAGCTTTCTCAAGCTATGTACCTCAGTTGGCAGCGCAAACTCCAAGGAAAATTCAAGGCTTACCAGAAGTGGCACAGGTAATTCAAAAGTAGACTTCCCCCACCCCCCAACCACCGCATGCGCACACACTCTACATCTGAGTCAGTGGCAGCAGAGGGCACCTAGTAGTTGGCTGAGGTCCTGACCTGCTGGGGTAATTAGAAATATTCTGATATTAATTACAAGTTTTAGAATGATGCTACTATAATGTGTGTGCGCACGTGCACCATGATGCCTCAAAGAAATTTCCCATTTGGGAGGCTGCAGTCTACCGGCCTAAATCTCCTCTTCACTAAAACTAAAAACATTTGCTGTCCTATTCCAGGGAACTGAACTGAGCCAGCACTCTGTGCATTGTGCTGATGCTGCTGTCATTAGCATTTGAAAATAGTACCCAGCCCTTCTGACTGGGAAATAAACCTTTCCAAATTAACATGGTATTACACTGCCAAACCTCAAGAGAATAAAAGGGTCAGCATGACCTTTCCTGGCATTTCAGGAGTCATTTACCCACCCACTCCTCGCAGAAGTGAGGCCAGGGAGCACTGCTATAAGAGGGACAGGGGAGACAAGGCTGAGCTGAAGGGCTGTCTTACAAAGTCTGCAGAAAAGCAGATCCACTAGTTCCAATGTGGATCATCTTGCTCATCCAACTCTGTTGAGGTTGATAATGAAACCTAATGATGACAGGTTAAATCCTATTTGCAGTGTTGTTGCAGTCCCAGGATATGAGACAGACAAGGTAAGTAGGTGATATCTTTTACAGAATCAACTTCGGTTGGTGGAAGGGACAAGCTTCCGAGCTACACAGCTCCTCTTCAGATCTGGGGCATTTTAGCAGAAACACCCAGCTGCTCTGTGATTCTAGGGCAACCTGCTAAGATGATTGCTGCTGCTGCTTCTCCCCACACCCCTGCAATTTGATCCCTGAACTATTGCTTTCAGTGGGGCTAGATTTATAAGACTGGACTGTGCTAGAGCAGTCTGTTTCCCAGCAGGGCTGAAGCTGATAGTTACAGGTGCCTGCATTTAAATGGCACCTGTAGATAAAGTAAAAACAAGGAGGAATCCAGGGAATGTTAGTCTTTAAGGTGCCACTGGACTCCTCATTGTTTTTGTCGATACAGACTAACACAGCTACCTGATACAGACTAACATGGCTACCCCTCTGATATGTAGATAAAGTAGAATCTGTGGAATGCTTTAGGTTGCTCTGGAGTGAAGGTGCTGTAATATCTGACATTTCTATGTTGCTGTTGTCAGGCTCCCAGTGAGCAGACCCACCCAAATTCACAGAGTGGAGCAGGCAAGAATAGCATCTCCCAGCTCCTCATTACTTTCTTAGGAGCCAGGGTTCTCCTTGACCCCAGCTACAGATAGCAATTGCAGAGCTGTGCCTGGCCTCAGCAGAAGACAGAGGAGCCTGAATTCAGCCCATCAGATCTTCCTCAGTGTGTGCCCAGGCACCAGCCATGTTCAGTATGCTCAGCCATGTCCCCAAGCAGACATGTTGTTCCCAAGATGGCCTTGAGTGAAAAAGCAGACAGGGTGCTCTGAACCCTGACCTTCCAAGTCTGGATGCATTCCCTCCCACAAACTCCCAGCTACCACAGATCCAGGATGCTGGAGGTGCAAGATCATTCTCGAAGCTGGATTCTGACAGGTCAGGGCATGTCCCTAACTGGGGCATATCCCTCTTCCCTTTGTCTAGCAGGGCGAGGACGTTCAGACCACAGGCTGTGAGCCATCTGACCTTTTCAGCTCAGATACTAGGGCAGGCTCAAACCGCAGAATAGTACTACACACCCTCCCTCTTCCTCCTAGCACCCAAATCCACACATGCTGCCAGCCATACATGATAGCTGCACAGCCTCAAAAATCTGCGAAATGGCCGATACCCAGCCAAACCCTCTGCCCAGCCCCTTGGGAAACAGCCTGTTTCCAAAGGAGAAGTGAAGACCACTCCCTGGTTAGTAACATCCTCTCCCATGTGCATCGGATGAGAGCATCCACCACGGATGCACTGCTAGGGACATGCATTCCACCATACAGGGCAGCTCTAACAAGCACATCCATCCGCAGCTTCCCTTGAAGATGCTTATTTGTCAACAAGCCTTTTGGTCAGTGCCCCTACCATGTTCTCGAGGCAAACTGAATGTGGAAGGCAGATAGGCAAGACACTAAACAAACCCAGAGACAGACCTGGACGTTTTGATTACACTCTCCCTGCCCTTTTCTGCCTCTGGAAAATGTAAGTTCTCCAAAGGAGCCTGGTTTGGAATTGAACCCAGGCACAAGGTGTTGCTGGATCCCATGGCTTCTGCCCACTGGATGGCAGCCCAGGCCCCATGACTCTGCATTCTCTCCATCTCTCTGCCGCTAACAGGGTGGGGTGATGGTTAGTAGCAGCCATGGCTGGCTCCTAACCCTCCTCGCTGGATTTCTTTCTGTGATACATGCAGCAATGTAGCTATAGTGGTAAACAGGGAGCACACAGGGCTGAGGCTCTGCCCAGGATGGGAGAGGGAAAGAGGATCAGGAGAAAGGGCTGGCAGAGAAGAGCCATGGGAAACTGCCACCCCTATTATTTAGGAGCAGACCCCAGCAGAATTCACTAGCCCAAACCCCTGTTTCACCGACAGGCACTTTGGATACGGCAAGCAGGTATACGTGGCCTGGGGAAAGCATCCGGGGAGCAGGGGAGATGCTAGGAAGCTACATGGATTCCTGATGAGTGAGCAGCAATATTTAATTTTTACCGGCGAAGCAATGTTTTCCCCTGCCACGCACTGCATCACCGCATCTCCAGCCTTGCCTGTTTTCCATTCCTACCTCGCCAATCCCCTAGGACTATCCCCACCTCATCCCCATCTCCCCGGCTGCCCTTGTTCTCGCCATACAATCAGCCGCAGCGGGCACAGTAACATCAGCGGATCCACTCCTGCTTCCCGCACCCAGGGAAGGCTCGCTCCATGTATGTTTCACTTGGGTGGGGTGGGAGGATCTCATGGGGCTTGTCTCTCCTCCAACCCCGGAGGGCCCGTCCATGGCCCTAGAGAGTGCAGAACTCCAGCGCAGGGCGCTGCGAACCTGCTCCATTGTTCTCCCCGCAAGGGATCGGGGGCTGACCTAAATGGGTCCCCCCAGAGTGCTGCCCAGGGATGACGAACCCCAGGGGCAGCTGCTGGGGCTCCCGCCCCTGCCCGATGCATCTGCCCGGCTCGGGACGAGAGGATGCTCTTACCTAGTCCACGGCTCAGCGGCTCCCGGCCATCGGTGCAGGCATCAGTAGGCTGCAGCCGGAGCTCTGCGAGCACCTCTGCGCCGCCGCCGCGCCGGGCTGAGGGGTGCGCGGCCCGTCCCCGCCCCTCGGCCGCTGGTTGGCTGTGCTGGGCGCGCGGCCCGCGAGCTGGGGGCCGCTGGGTGACATCACGGCTGGGGCCGGGCTGTCACTGCGGCAACGGGGATGGAGGGAGCGATCCCGAGGTACACAGCTCCCCCCCGTCCCCCCCCCACACACACACACACGCACACTGTCTCCGGCACCGCCCAGGCACAGCACCCATAACCCCTCGGGACCCACAGCCCCCTCCCAGGGACCTGCAGCCCCACAACTCTACGCCCCTGCACAGCTCAGGCACAGCACCCATAACCTCCCGGGACCCCCAGCCCCCTCCCCAAATCCTGCACCACCCATGCACAGTCCTGCACTGCCCTGAGACAACTCACAGCCCTCTTCCCAGCCTGCCTGCAGTCCCCATTCCAACTTCTGCCCCCATCCCTCCCAGCACAAAGGCACAGCCCTGTGTGGAGCCCCCACCCCCTCCCCAATCTCTGCCCCCCCAGGGTCCCCAGCCCAGCAGCCCCCACCCCACCTCCTGCAGAGTCCTGCAGCCCCCATTCCAAATCCTGTCCCCCAAAGACCTCTAGCCCAATAGCCCTCATCCAAATCCTGTCCCTCACAACCTCCAGAGACCCCCACCCAGCAGCCCTCACTCAAATCCTGCAACCCCTAGCCCAGCAGTCCCCACACCCCCAGGGACACTCAGCCAAAAAGCCTCTACTTCCTTCCCCCTACACCACACTACCCAGGCACAGCCTCATGTGGATCCCTCAAAGGCCTCAGAGACCCTCAGCCAAATCCTGCCCACACAGCTCCCAGAGACTCCCAACCCAGCAGACCTCACCCAAAATCCTGTCCCATCCCCCCCACCACTGCACCACCCAGGCACAGCCTTGCACTGCCTCCCAGGATTCCCAGCCCAGAAGCCCAACCTCAAATCCTGCCCTCCACAACCTCCCTCCACCCCCAAAGACCCCTAGCCTAGCAGGCCTCACTCAGATCCTGCCCCAACAGAACCACAGCTCAGCAGCCCTCACCCATATCCTACACCCCACCCCCGCAACCAGCAGCAGATGACCCCTCCCCCCACACCACCCAGTCACATCCCCTGCAACAGCTGCACCTTCTGGAGCACCAGCATAACCCCAAGACCCTCAGTCCAGTAGATCCCACCTGCTGTCCGAACCTTCCAGGGAGACAGGGATGGTCTTGCCCCTGTGTCCCTGCCCGGTCCTTAAAGGAGAAATAGTCTGACAGACACATAGCTGTGTTGTTAAAAAGATGCCTATATGCAGGGAGCAGTATGGTCCAATGGATGAAGCACTGAGTTAGGACACAGGAAACCTAACTTCTGTTCCCAGCACTGCCATCCACCTGTTGTGTGACCTTGAGCAACTCCTCCTTTCTGGACTCTCTCTCACTGGTGTATTTAGACTGTACACCCTGCCCTGAAGAACTTGTCTCTCACTATGCATACAGTACCTAGCGCAATGGGGCCTCTAGGCCCCGCTGTGATATAAACAATACTTTCCTTGGCCTGCTCATATCCCTCCCCCTTTCTCTACCTCCTCTCTTCACATTTCATCACCTCACCCTTACCCCAAACACTCTACTTGAATTACATCTTGCCAAAATCTCTGACCTAGTCTCCATTACATCCCACAATCACTGATGCCCCCTGCCTCAGTGTGTACTGTTTCAGTGCCTTCTTTCAGAAGCACTCCCATCCATACAATAACTCCTCTCTTCATTCTCATCCTTTCTAATATCAGGGGGTAGCCGTGTTAGCAAAAGACCCATCCCCAAGTAAGTGTGGGAGTGTCCTTTTCCCCTCAAGTTCTTAAGTCCAGCAACCAAAAGTTTCTTTAATATGCTCATTCCTTTTCTGCACCCCACTCACAGTTGCTGTCCTTGGTCAGTGCAGACCCATAGTTCTGAGATGCATCTTCAGAATTCACCTCCCACCCAGGTGGAGGGAGGGAAAGGAGGCATCTTACTCACTCCACTACCCGGGCACTCAGAGTGCCTTTCTGCCAGCTGCCGGCTACCCGATCATGACGGCTCTCTTCGAGGCTCCATTCCATTCGTCTCTGCCAGCGGCCCTGTTGCATCACCACGCCTCACCACCAGCTGCCCAATTGCCACACCTCTCCCTGCAATGCTCTACTCTGGTAAGGCAGTCAGCTGAGAGGGCCAACAAATTGCCACATCAGATGCCCTGCTAGCCAATTGCCACACCTCTCTGCAGGGCTCCAATCTGGTCCTCTCCACTGCCCACCTTGCCAGCCAATAGTTGCACCTTTCCGCTGGCTACCCTACCAGCCAATCACTGAGATGTCTTCAGGTCCCACCATTTAAATACAGCTCTCAGTGATTTCAGCTGTTAGTGGGGGAGCCTCCCTGCTAGTTCACACTAGGCAGTCTCTTGTATCAGAGACACTATTCTAAAGCAGGTCTAATATTTAGACCTAGATATCAGTGATTTCAGCTCTGTAACATGACTTTCAAATGAGTCTAAATTAGCTTTTTTTGTTACACAGTGAAGAAACAGTGTCTAAAGGCCTTACACAGGGCCCACGCCAAGTACAAATGCCTGTGTAACCCTTCTGCCCATCAGAGTTGGCAGCAACAAGGGCCGGGTTCAGTATCCAGGGGTTCCATTCCAATAGCACAATACAAAAACCGGCTCGAGCCCCCACCCAGTGACCTGGGACAACCATATACCACTCTTCTGGGTGTCTGTAAGAGACAATACTTCCCCTCTCGCAAGCACAGAGTCTGAGTGTACCAAAGCCTTTTAATAACAGGGAGAAACAATGTGGCATTATATTGGGGAAACACCACAAACAAGGTTAATAAACCAAATCATGAACCAGAAGCCCCCCTCCCAGCAACTAGGCCGTGGCCTTCCCTTTGGCTCTTGAGTCCCACAACCCCAAAAGTCACTCAATAGCCCCAAAAGTCCAACAGCCCAAGAGTCTCTGTTCTTGGTCAGTGCAGAGTTCAAAAGTCAATTGGCAGAGTCTTACCTCCAGCCTGGGTGGAATTGGAGGGTAGGGCACGGGGCACCTTACGTGGTCCGAGGCCAACTGCACCGCCTCTCCGTGAGGTTCCGCTGCAGCTCTCACCGCAATCGGCTCTGCTCCGCTCCGCTGGCTGTCCCACGAACCGCTCTGCCCGTTGATCCGCTAGCTGCTCGGCTAGCCGACACACAGACAGCTGTGCCGCACCAGTCACTCTGCCCGCAGCACCAACGCCTCCGCTAGTCAACAGACAGCTCTGCCGCACCAGTCAATCTGCCCGCAGCACCAACGCCTCCGCTAGTCGACAGACAGCTGTGCCGCGCCGGTCACTCTGCCCGCAGCACCAACAACTCCGCTAGCCATCCTGCTAGCCGATACACAGACTGCTCTGCTGCACCAGCCACTCTGCACTTTTCTCAGGCCCCCCTACTTAAGACAGTGCTCAGTGATTTCTTTAGCTCTTAGGTGATTTCAGCTCTTAAGTGATTTCAGCTCACAGTAGGGGAGCCTTAGTGCAGGTGCACCAGTGAGCCCAAAGCAATTTCTAGCTCAGCAGCCTGAAACCAGGCTCCTAATGGAAGCAAAAAATCAATTCTGACATTCCACAGTGGAGAGAGGCAGGGTGCAATAGGCCTGGGAAGCCCTCAGACAGAGCCCTCACCAAAAGGTATAGGTGCTTGTCCACTACCTCTCTCAATCTCACAATGTTCTGAAAACGCATGGCCCTTGCCCAGTGAGTGCTACCTAGATGATGGCGAGTCCCTCCATCATAACAAGGGCCAAGTACATGTCCATAGTCCTTCATTCACATAATCACAGTAACATCACTTTATCATTCCTGCCCCAATAACATAGAAACTGGGGCTCCCTCATCAGCCGAAGTGGCCATGTGGGCTGCTGTGGGCTCAGGCTAGGCGCAGTGGGTGTGTCCATGCAAATTGATCAGCCCCAGACTTATTTTGCACAGCTCACTGCGATTCCCATAGTTCGCCACCAGATGTCAGAATATATCTCATTCCTGACACTGCTTACACCTGCCTCCACCCTCTCTCAAGTCATTAGGCTTTGGAACCCATTTCCTGCATAGAGAGGCTGTTTAGTTGAGGATGAGTCCCTCCATCGGGATATGCCAGTTACAGTTCTCTACCCTTGATTCACACATCAAGGATAACACTTTATTACTCCTGCACCGATGTCAAGAAGACTGGGAATCTTGCACCAGCCACGAGTGATCATTTGGGCAAACAATCCCATCATGCTGAGCACCTATAAAGAGTGGGTGTACCCATACAAACCAGATCAGTTCCTGAAGTCCTCCTCCACAGCTCATCACTAGATATCAGTAAAGAACTCATTCAGAATCTGCTCACACATGAGAGGTTGAAAACTCCCACAAGAAGCCTCTTAGGTACAAGAGTAAAAAAGCCAAACAATGTTACTGGCTTATTGAGGAAATGCGCACAAGCACAAGGATTATCCCAGGAACTGTGTACAATAGAAATCTCTCAGAGATCGCACTACACAATGGAAACTGACCCAGGTCACAGCAAAAGCGCTTTCCAGCAAATGGGAAGAAGATATAAAAGGAAGAAATGTCATTATGATAATACCTCACTCTCCCTACAACAGCTGTGGCAAATTGCTGGCACTATTATGGTGGGTCCCGCGCTCTCTCTTCTTGTAAGGGGCTCAGGGCACCATTTCTTGCCCCCAAACAGGGTATTAACTGCCCCACTAGTATCCTAGAGGAGGCGGAATGGAGAGGGAAGGACCCGGGCCCGCCCTCTACTCTACTAACAGAGTTTCGAGAGGGAGTTTAGAAGGGGAGTGTGAAGGGGGCGAGGTATAATTGTCAGTCTGTAAATCCTTTAACTTGAACTATAATCCAAACTTCTTGATTTAAACAAAACCTTGTTGTTAGCCTAGGTAGCTGTAAAAGATAATGCAGGCCGAAGCCCAGCAGCAGAGTGGGGGCTATCCAGTTTATTGCACTCAATGTATCATGTATGATTACCTGCCCTCTGGGCGGGTGGCATATGTGTGCATTCAGTGCAAGGAGCTCCTGGCTCTCAGAGACTGTGTACGAGCTTTGGAGGCCAGGGTGGCGGAACTGGAGGAGCTAACAGAGGCACAGAAGTATATTGATGAGGCTTCCAGGGACTTGTCCCACCTCCAGTTAGACAGCACTGTTCTGTTGAGGAGGATAAAAGGCTAAGGGAAGAAGAGCAGTCAATGGGAGCAGAGGGAAACCTTCCCATAGTTGGGACCCTCCTTCCAGGTGGTGTTGGGATATCCTCTCACACTGAGGTTACGTCTCTGGGGGAGGGAACTCCAGTCATTAGGAAAAGGCAGTTATTAGTAATGGGAGATTCAATCATTAGAAACAGATAGCTGGGTTTGTGATGACCGGGAGAACCGTATAGTGACTTGCCTGCCTGGTGCAAAGGTTGCGGATCTCTCAAGGCATCTAGACAGACTTATGAGTAGTGCTGGGGAGGAGCCAGTGGTCATTGCACATGTAGGTACCAATGACGTAGGGAAGGAGAGCAGAGATGTCCTGGAGGCCAAATTTAGGCTGCTAGGAAAGAGATTGAAATCCAGGACCTCTATGGTGGCATTCTCAGAAACGCTTCCAGTTCCACATGCAGGGCCAGCTAGGCAGGCAGAGCTTCAGAGTCTCAATGCGTGGATGAGACGATGGTGTAGAGAGGAGGGGTTTAGATTTATTAGGAACAGGGGAAACTTTTGGGATGGGGGAGCCTGTACAAGAAGGATGGGCTCCACCTAAACCAAAGTGGAACCAGACTGCTGGCACTTAACATTAAAAAGGTTGCAGAGCAGTTTTTAACCTAAGAGATGGGGGAAGCCGATTGCTGCAGAGGAGCACGTGGATCGGATAGAGACTTCTCTTACAGGAGGGTCTACTGATAGAGATTCTCTAGGTTTTAGTCAGGAGGAGAGGATGGTAAAGAGTAAAGGAGAGGCAAGATCAGATGACAAACTTCCACATAAAGAATGTGACACATCAGAAAAGGGCAGACAAACAATGACCAGTTTTTAAAGTGCTTGTACACAAATGCTAGAAGTCTAAATAATAAGATGGGTGAACTAGAGTGCCTCGTGTTAAAGGAGGATATTGACATAATAGGCATCCCAGAAACATGGTGAAGTGAGGACAATCAATGGGACACAATCAATTCCGGGATATAAAATATATCGGAAGGACAGAACAGGTCATGGGGGTGGGGGAGTGGCACTATATGTGAAAGAAAATGTAGAATCAAATGGATTAAAAATCTTAAATGAATCCACAGGTTCCATAGAATCTCTATGGATAGTAATTCCATGTTCTAATAAGAATATAACAATAGGGATCAATTATTGACCACCTGATCAAGACAGTGATAGTGATGATGAAATGCTAAGGGAGATTAGAGAGGCTGCCAAAATAAATAACTCAATAATAATGGGAGATTTCAATTAACCCCATATTGACTGGGTACATGTCACCTTAGGACAAAATGCAGAGACCAAATTCCTCGACACTTTAAATGATTGCTTCTTGGAGCAGCTGGTACAGAAACCCACAAGGGGAGAGGCAACTCTTGATTTAGTCCTGAGTGGAGCGCAAGAACTGGTCCAAGAGATACCTATAACAGGACTGCTTGGAAATAGTGATCATAATATAATAACATTTAACATTCCTGTGGTGGGAACAACACCTCACCAGCCCAACACTGTGGCATTTAATATCAGAAAGGGGAGCTATGCAAAAATGAGGGGGTTAGTTACATGGAAATTAATAGGTAAAGCTGCATGGACACTTTTCAAAGACACCATAATAGAGGCCCAACTTAAATGTATACCTCAAATTAAAAAACAAAGTCAAAGAACTAAAAAAGAGCAACTGTGGATTAAAAACCGTGTAAAAGAAGCGGTGAGATAAAAAGGCATCTTTTAAAAAGTAGAAGTCAAATGCTACTGAGGTAACTAGAGAGGAGCATAAACACTACCAATTAAGTGTAAAAATGTAATAAGAAAAGCCAAAATGGAGTTTGAAGAACAGCTAGCTAGAAACTCAGAAGGTAATAATAAAATATTTTTTAAATATGTCAGAAGCAGGAAGCCTACTAAATAACAGGTATCTCCCCTGAATGATAGAGATACAAAAGGAGCACTTAAAGATGATAAAGTCATTGCGGAGAAACTAAATGCATTCTTTGCTTCGATCCTCACGGCTGAGGACATTAGGGAGATTCCCAAACCTGAGCCATCTTTCGTAGGTGACAAATCTGAGGAATTGTCACAGATTGAAGTGTCACTAGAGGAGGTTTTGGAACTTATCGATAAACTTAACTGTAACAAGTCAACGAGACCAGACGGCATTCACCCAAGAATTCTGAAAGAACTCCAATGTGAAATTGCGGAACTATTAACTAGAGTTTTTTAACCTGTCCTTTAAATCGCCTTCTGTGCCCAATGACTGGAAGATAGCTCATGTAACATCAATATTTGAAAAGGGCTCTAGAGGTGATCCCAGCAATTACAGACTAGTAAGTCTAATGTCTGTACCGGGCAAATTGAAACAATAGTAAAGAATAAAGTTGTCAGGCACATAGAAGAACATAAATTGTTGGGGAAAAGTCAGCATGGTTTCTGTAAAGGAAAATCATGTCTTACTAATCTATTAGAGTTCTTTGAAGGGGTCAACAAACGTGCGGACAAGGGGGAATCCAGTGAACATAGTGTACTTAGATTTCCAGAAAGCCTTTGACAAGGTCCCTTACCAAAGGCTCTTACGTAAATTAAGTTGCCATGGGATATGAGGGAAGATCCTTTCATGGATTGAGAACTGGTTAAAAGACAGGGAACAAAGGGTAGGAATAAAATGGTAAATTTTCAGAATAGAGAGGGGTAACTAGTGTGTTCCCCAAAGGTCAGTCCTAGGACCAATCCTATTTAACTTATTCATCAATGATTTGGAGGAAGGGGTAAACAGTGAGGTGGCAAAGTCTGCAGATGATACTAAACTGCTCAAGATAGTTAAGACCCAAGCAGACTGAAGAACTTCAGAAAGATCTCACAAAACTAAATGATTGGGCAACAAAATGGCAAATGAAATTTAATGTGGATACATGTAAAGTAATGCACATTGGAAAAAAATAATCCCAATTATACATACAATATAATGGGGGCTAATTTATCTACAACTAACCAGGAAAAAGATGTTGGAGTCATCGTGAATAGTTCTCTGAAGACATCTATGCAGTGTGCAGTGGCAGGCAAAAAAGCAAACACGATGTTAGGAATCTTTAATAAAGGGATAGAGAATAAGACAGAGAATATCTTATTGCCCTTATACAAATCCATGGTGCGCTCACATCTTGAATACTGTGTACAAATGTGGTCTCCTCATCTCAAAAAGGATATACTGGCATTAGAAAAGGTTCAGAGAAGGGCAACTAAAATGATTAGGGGAATTGGAACAGGTCCCATGAGAGGAGATTAAAAAGGCTAGGACTTTTTAGCTTGGAAAAGAGGAGACTAAGGAGGGATATGATAGAGATTCATAAAATTATGAGTGGTGTGGAGAAAGTGAATAAGGATAAGTTATAATAGAAGAACTAGGGGCCACTCAATGTTCTTATGGGTCCAGGCCAGGGGCCCTGAGGATAGCAGTAAACCACCTGAATTAGCTATTACTTCCCCTAGGCTACTTCCCTCTTCTACCCTTCAGCTTGTGGGGTTTCCTACCCTCTCTCTACACAAGCCAAGTATCTCTTTGCCTACAGTCTGGGTCTTCTTGGTTCCAAGCTCTCCTCTAAACTGCTCTCTGCTCAAACTCCTTTCCTCCTCACCTGTCTGCCTGGGAGCAGGGGGGTTTATTAGGTTCCTAACAGGGCCTTAATTGATTGCAGGTGTTCCAATCAACCTGCTGCCAGCTTCCCTAGTCCACAGGGAGCCACGTCTCAATTAGATCTGAGCTTATAAATCTCCCCTCAAGCACTCTACCACAGCTCCCTGACCTTCTCTATCACTCAGCACACCTGGAAACCCTCGAGGAACAAAGACTGAACTGGGGGAAGTGATGGTTCCATGCTAAGGGATTTCTAGCCTGTGTATGAAAACCTAAGTTGCAAAGCAAAGGAATCTGCCAGCCTGTTTATCACTCAGGGTGAGAATTTGCTAATTCATATCCTACTTATCTAGTATGTTAAGATCAGTTTGCATTTTTGTTTATTTACTAAGTAATCTGTTTTGATCTGTGTGCCAGGAGGGGGCAGTCAGGGGGCAAGGAGCAGGGAGGCTTAGGGGATGGGGTTCTGGGAGGCAGTTAGGGGCAAGGGTCCCAGGAGGGGGCAGTCAGGGGACAAGGGGGGGAGTTGGAGGTTTGGAGTGCGGTGGGAAGTGGGAGGGAGTGGATATAAATCTATCCATTTATAGCTAATAAACTTACTTTGTTTTAATCAAAACCAGTGTGCATTTGAGTAAGGTGTCTGGGGAAAATCTCAGCTTGGTTACCACAAATATGCATGGTTCTCTTCACACTGAGCGAGAGGCAGACCAGGTATTAAATCAATATAATAAACCCATATACTGGCCAGATTTGACCAGGGCAAGATATTTCTAGGAAGCTGCTGGTTAAAGAGCCTGCATGTAACTGCAGTTGGGTGTGTTCCTACCTGTGTGAATTCTGGTGAAAGTGCAGGCTGGAAAGCTTTGCAGCTTGTCACAGCTACATAGTGCGAGAGAAAGCCCATGCTGGTGGGTCAGAAGGCTCAATGGTACCCCAGTTCCAGGGGGCAGCCCAGGGTGGGGGGACCCATCGCAGTGTGTGAGAAGGATAGAGTTTATTTTGGCTTTCAGGCTCAGAAGTTCAAATGTATTTAGGCTCCTAACTTCCTCTGAAATCAATGGGAGTTAGGAGCCTGTAAGGGTCTAGGCAACAGAGCCCACCCTGAGTTTGCATGACTGGGTTCTAAAAAAACAACTCGAGTTTTACTTGGAAACTGAGAACATCTCATCTGAAAATCACAAAGGGCAACAGCATGGAAACTCACTGTGCCCTCTCAACAATCCCTTTCCAGAGCAGAGCCAAACTTCAACTGAACACTGTGCATGGCACACTCAGTAACCATGTGATCTTACTGCTAACCCTTGGTATTCCATACCCCATCCCTGCTCTGCTGTCTGCTAACCCCATGCACTGACTCAGTTCTAGAGGTAAACAATAAGTGCTTCAGGGCAGGGAATATGGCTTTTTATCTGCAGTGGCAGAGCTTGGTTGTGCCAGATGCCCAACATTCTGTCCCTGCCCTGCACATGAATTGTGTCATGGACTTCAGTGGGATGGTCACACCCTTAAAGCTGAACACCTGTGCAGGGGTTCTGGAACAGTTTTTATAGTGGGGGTGCTGAGAGCCATTGATCCAAATGGTAAATCCTGGAAATAATGGAAACCACTTCAATCCAGGAGGTGCTGCAGCATCCCCTGCACTCTTAGTTCCAGCACCTATGCATCTGTACCAATGTTTTATTGGCTCAGACCAAGCATGCTCAGCACCTGGCAGGATAAACCCTCTGATGAGAGACTGGCTGTGTGCTTCTGGCCAGCAGTACCACCTAATGGCAATAGTCTGGGGCCTAACAGTGAGAGTCCCAGGGTTGTTTTCCCTGGCAGTTGCGACTTGGAGTAGTGTCACCCCTGCTGAGACTTCCAAGACCATCCTTCCTAAAGGCAATAGTTTGGGGTAGTGTCGCCCTCTGGTGAGAGCTTGAGTAGGGAAACAGGGGCCTACCCAACTCCACTGCGTTCCGACCCAGGGCCCTTAAAAGCAGTCGCCCTTATACAGGGCCTCCGACCCCTATACACACTCGTTGGGTCCCTTCCTACCCTTGTTTCAGTCCCCCTGACATCATCTTGGGCAAGAATTGGGGTCCCTCCTGTCTGAACTGCCTACTCTGATGGCAAAAGCAAGTCATCACCTTCCACTTCCATGGCTGACAGGCTTCCAGTGGTTTGGTTCTGAGGCTCAATCTTGGTGGCATGGAGCCTGATGGCTTCCCAGCAGGGGGCTGCTGCACCCAACTGCTCTCCTCCTGGGCCAGCCCAGACTTAGCTGAGTCGCTCCTCTTTAATTCTCCCTCCACCAGGAGCTTGCCCAGCAGAGGCAAGGACAGATGGCCTCCTGGCTCTAGAGTAGGTCTTTAATCACTTGCCTCACCAGTGTAGGGGTGGTATACCCCATCACACCCCTACAGCACCTAGGATCTGGGTTCTGTGAATATAAAATAATTATAACATGACTCCTTCCCAGTACAATCTCATCTCTCCCTACTTGCTCCAATCAGACACAGACAGCCGTCTCAGGAGCCTTCTTTTTCAGCATTCCTTCACTCAGTCCCAGTGAAAGAGGCAGTGGTAGCCTGTGACCAGGACTGGTGCCAACTTTTTTGCAGCCTTAGGCAACAAAGCAAAAAAATATTCCTTACCGCACAGAAGTTGCCACTGAATTGCCACCGCTGGCGAAATCAGCGAGGAGCAAGTCGTCGCCAAAATGCCACCGATGGCGGAAGAGGTGTTGAGCTGCCGCCAAATTGCCACTGAGGCCGCCAATACGAGCCCCCCAATTCCTGTTGCCCTACGCAAACTATCTAGGTCGCCTAATGGGCAGCGCTGGCCCTACCTGTGACTAATTGGCTTGCACTGTAATACCTGTAGGAGACACCACAGCCAGATCTTTGTAAGAGATGCATTTACCACCAAGTCTTCCATTCTCCTATCACTGGTACAGCTTGAATGCAGAATTGTCCTCCTGATATAGACACAGTCTGTCAATTCCACAGATACATGAAAGGGAGACACAAAAAACAAGGAATGACAAATATTGGCTGGGTCTTTTTACTTGAAAGCTTGAGTTTTTCAACAACTGAACATAAGAAAGGCTATACTGGGTCAGACCAAAGGTCCATCCAGCCCAGTATCTTTTCTACCGGCAGTGGTCAATACCAGGTGCCCCTAGGGTGACCAGATGTCTCGATTTTATAGGGACAGTCCCGATTTTTGGGTCTTTTTCTTTTATAGGCTCGTATTACCCTCCACCCCCTATCCTGATTTTTCACATTTGCTGTCTGATCACCCTGTCCCAGAGTGAGTGAACCTAACAGGTAATGATCAACTGCTTTTCAAAGTCTCCACAAATCAGATGTGCCATAAACAACAAGCCACAATGAATAGCTACTCTAGAGGGAGCTTCATCTACAGCGAATGAAATCAGGAACCTCTGTCCATTCACTCTGCTGGGCTTAGAAGCAGGTCTCTGGTGACCAGTGTGCAGACGCAAATTCCAAGGAAGGGTCAAGTTTCTTTGAAAATTTATATCTAAGTTTTGTTTCAAAGGGCTTTAAAATGAGGGCGCAGATCCTCAGCTGTTGTAAATCAGCATTGCCCCATCTTTGAAGGCCAGGGCCTGTGGATTAGATTTCCAACACATCTCGGCACCCACAAGTGCAGCTGGATTTTCAACAGAGATCAGCTCCTTTTTGGCACAGTCGGAGATACTGGGTGTGCAAATCTAGCCCTATATCAACTAGGGAGTAAATGACCAACAAAGAGACAGTCCCAACAATAGAACCCAATGCCTTCATACTTTGATTGTACATTCTTATTTAGGTCATGAGCTAAGGCACTTTCACAGACTTCCTCAGACCTCTCCTTTGCAGTGATGCCTACAAATAAATTGACAACAGTAGGCTGCTTCTGTGCAGGGACCACTGCCCATCATGCTCACTGATAGTATCTCATTGTTTCCTTGTACTCCCCTGCCTGACTCTGTGTATCCAGATGTTCTCTCTTGTCCTATGCTTAGGCCTGGTCTACATTATGAGGGTAGGCTGAATTTAGCCGCATTAGATAGATTTTATAATGAATGCCTCTACACTGTTGACCTGAATTTAATGGGTTAGTTTAATGTCTTGCCACTGATCTCATTCTACCAGAAGATTTACAGGTTTTTATCCAATTCAGACTACAGAGTTCGAGAACTCAGAGTTCTATATGGGGAGAGGATTCTCAGCGTGCTTGACAAGAACACATACATCAAGGACAATACTAAATTGATAAAATCTCTATTGAAATTAACATAAACACAAGAAACACAATGAAACTTATAACTGCAAAACAGTAAAAGAATTTTAAAACTTCTGGTAACATTTGTATTATAAGTACCTTAACCTAACATACTCACACCCTTCCTTCCATTGGCTTTCTCAATGGTTAGAAATGTTAAGTAGTTATACTACATTGCACAAGCTGAGCTAATAGTCTATAAAGTATAGGAGAACTGAATAACTAAAAAAATGAGTGCCAGAAAAAATGAATGCCTTTTACAAGGTATTTTATAGAATCCTAACCTATGTAATTTAGGCCCAACCTACTATATCCAAATGTTATTTCCATACCCTAAAAAATTTATGGGTACTGTAGTGGGGCAGCTGCCCCACTTCAGCAGAAATTGGATTAAAGCAGCCTCACAAAGGGTTGTGGCTGGGGAATGGCAGCCCAGCAGAGGGCTGTAAGTGAAAGCAGCTGGGGCGGAGCAGCCGCAGCTGTGGCTGGGTCAATTAGGGCCCAGCTGACCCTGATAAAAGGGCTCAGAGTTTGGTGCAGAAAGAGTCTTCTCCTCCACCTGTGGAGGCAGACTGGTCTGGCTGCTGGGGAAGCTGGAGAAGCTACTTGGAGTGGAGCAGGGCTGGGGGGGAAGGCCAGAGGAGCTGGGGAGCGCCAGGCTGGCAACTCCCCAGGCTGCAGGGCCTAGTCTGAGGCCTAGAAGGGGTACTGGGATTGCAGGGGGCAGCCCATGGGTAGGCAGAGGCAGCAGGCCAAACCCTCTTTGCCTACAATGACTGGCTGTTACACTGCAGCCCACCCCAGGGAGTGGGGGCTTGATGATGACTGGCAGTAGTCTAGACTGAGGCAAGGTGGGGCTCAGAGGATTGGGAGTTCCCCAGGGAGGGGAGACCCAGAACTAGACTGTGGGGGTACTGCAGGGGTGCTGCACCCCAGGGAAGAGGGCACCGGGGTCTGGGAGGGATACGGGGCCAGTGGCAAGTGGGACATCAGCCTGCAGAGGATGCTCCGAAGGCTAGGAGCTAATTCCCTGGACATACCAGCACGAGATGCTGCAGGGTGAGTCACCGCAAGCTTACAGGTACCCTTCTCCGATAGCTTAGTGAATTATGACATTTACTTTTTAAATATATTAATAAGAATGATCTTACTCCACAACTGCCAACCTAGGTTTCTTGGTGACCTCCAAGTTGTGATGTAGCCTATAGTTACCAACTGGTTGTAGATGCCAAATAAAGCTATAATGTGATGTTGATACTTCCTCCCTTTGGTTCCCCAAAGTTCAGGGCCCATTCTTAAACTGAGCCAAAGGTTGCCAACCTTTATGCTGACATATTCATACTGAATATACTTTTTGCTATATAGCATTTTCTTACAGGATTTCACAAATCACTTGTTCTTCTCCCATAATAGAAGAACAAGTTATTTACTTGTTCCCATAATAGAAGAACTAGGGGCCACTCAATTAAATTAGAGGGCAGCAGGTTTAAAACAAATAAAAGGAAGAAGTTCTTCACACAGCGCACAGTCAACCTCTGGAACTCCTTGCCTGAGAAGACTGTGAAGGCTAGGTCTATAACAGGGTTTAAAAGAGAACTGGATAAATTCAGGGAGGTTAAGTCCATTAATGGCTAATAGCCAGGCTGGGTAAGGAATGGTGTCTCTAGCCTCTGTTTGTCAGAGGGAGGTGATAGATGGCAGGAGAGAGATCACTTGATCGTTACCTTTTAGGTTCACTCACTCCGGGGCACCTGGCATTGGCCACTGTCGGTAGACAGGATACTGGGATAGATGGACCTTTGGTCTTACTCAGTACAGCCTTTCTTATGTTCTTGTGTTCTAACTTGCTTACAAGAATACTGTGGGATACTTTATGCCTTGCAACACTGGATTTATTACTTGATTAGCTTTCTTTTGTAACACATAATTTATGTGCTTACAGATTTTTTTTAAACATTTATATGATTTCAAATGGTACCTGGGACAGGGCTGTGTCCTTACAGGGCTCCACAACCATGGGCTCCTCGGGGTCGTCGGTGAGGGGCAGGTTCGGTGGCTCCTCTGGATAGCGGGCGCTCGGTAAGCTCAGCTAGTCCTCCTCTGGGTAGTGGGTGCAGGGTGGGCTCGGCCAGTCCTTCTCTGGGTATTGGGTGCAGGGTAGGTTCAGCCAGTTTGCAGGCTTCTCTGGGGTCGCTGAAGCGTCCTGGTCCGGAGCTCCACCAGCAGCGTCTGGCTCCTCTGATGGCTACCTCACAAGCGAGCTCTGGGGACGGGCTTTTATACTTCCTGCCCTATGCCATGACCTCTGCGGGGCGGACGCAGGGCTCATTAGCTCCGCCCACTGTGGTATCCGGGGAGGCTTGTCTATCTGCGGGGTGGTGGGGCACCACTCCGCCTCGCTACACAGGGAAATTATTGAAGTAGGCCTTAGGCTTGTGTTTTTTAATTTTTCCAATTTTGCGGCTACTTGCAGATAGATGTGATTTAAATGTTTTTGCAGAATTTGCAAGTAGGTATTCATTTTGATTTCCTTTTAATTGAGTGCTACTGGTGTGCCAAATTAGGTGTTTTAAAGGGTGTCTTATTGGTAGATGCAACAGGAGTTGCCCTCAGTGCCATGAGAATTAGAGGCATGAGGGAATCCCAGTTGCATCCATTAGCATCCACCAGTTTTTTTTAACATTATTTTTATGGTCTGATATGTACATTTCACCATCCCAGATGACTGTGGTCTGCATGGGATGTCTAGTGTTTGTGGAACTCCCATTAGTTTAAGAACGTTTTTGAAGAACTGCCCTGTGAAATGTGATCCTTGGTCTGATTTCACTTTTGCAGGGATTCCCCAGTAGGAGAAGACTTGTTCTACCAGGACCTTGGCTGTGGCCTTTGCAGTATTGGCTTTCAAAGGAAAGGCTTCCATCCATTTTGAAAAAGGATTGACAACCACCAAGAGTTATTGGTTGCCTCTTTGGGTACATGGTAGAGGGCCTATGAAATCAATCTGCAAAGCCATCCACGGACCTTTATACGCTTGAGATTGTAATGGTGCATTATGCTTGGAAGGAGTTGGGTTGACTTGAGCACAAGTCAAACAGTTGTTACAGTACTGTTGACCATTTAATTTAAGAGGCCAGCATCCCACAGTTAAGAGATGCCAAACAGTTTTGTCTACTCCCTGATGTCCCCCTGTTGGAGTATATCATAGACCATGTACATCATTTACCTTCTTAGGGAGTTTGGAACCACCAATGCTGGAAAAAGGCCTTTTGTGTACATGAGGATTTTATTTACCACCTGTAGATGTTGTTTATACCTTTTTATATACAGGTTTTAATATAGATGACCACTTTTTTGGTTTTAGAGAGTTTTTGAATTATTTTTACTATATTTTTATTTGATGCTTGCATTTTTTTAAAAGTTGGGAATATTAGTTTTTACCACCTTGATGGCAGCAACTGAACACTTGCAATTAACCGTTATGAAGGAATGTTTCAAGTTTTGGGTTTTTTTGTTTTTTTTTTAAAAAAAGGTTTTTTTGATTAAGCTTTCTTTTGGCTAGTTTATTGGCCTTTTTACTATTGATTGCATAATTTTTTGATTTGGAATGGACCTTGACCTTTTTTACCATGACTGGCCATTCTGAGGTAGTGCTTTTTAATGCCAGATTACTGATGTATCATAGAATATCAGGGTTGGAAGGTACCTCAGGAGGTCATCTAGTCCAACCCCCTGCTCAAAGCAGTACCAACCACAGCTAAATCATCCCAGCCAGGGCTTTGTCAAGCCTGACCTTAAAAACCTCCAAGGAAGGAGATTCTACCACCTCCCTAGTTTGTACTTTAACAATGATACATACTTGATTGGGGACCCATCAGAGGATTTGAACCAATGTGTTTCCCAACAGGGCAGGAACTTGATGAGAGAACTGCACACCCAAGCGGAGTCTGAAAACAGACCAATATTTTGGTATGATGTTTTAAGGGAGGCCTGTACACAGTACTTTAATACACAAGCTACTGCTGCTAATTTAGCATATTGGGCTGAATGAGGGGTACATGAGTCCTTTTTCCCAAGGCTTTTTTTGAGAGGAATGACATAAATCCCAAAGCTGGTGCACAAATTTCCTTGAGGATTAGAATAGCTTGATACATTCACAAAGAAGTGGTGCCCTTTAAAGGGAAGGGACCCTTTTTCTTTTCTTTTCTTTTTTTTTAATTAGAGGCAGGAAGAAGATTTTTTTTCTACCGTTCCCTCTGAACTTTGTTTATTAGTATCTGGACAGTCATGGAGCTCTTCTCGATACAGTAAGGCTGTGGGCAGCAAAGATGGCATCCTAACAAGTTTTACTGCTATTGTTTCCCTGTAACAATAAAACCCAATGGGCTAGGCAGGTGTTGGAAATTTGGCTATCTTTAACCCGATTAGATAGCAGAAACTGAAGGGGCATGTGCAATGAGTGTAATATGATCGAGCTGAGGCCAATTAAGACAGCAAAATGCTGTATGGCCCAACTAGTGGCCAGTAGGTACTTTTTACAGTTACTATATTTAAGTTTTATTGGAGACATTAAACATGAGGCATAGGCCACGAGTCAGAATTTCCCATGCCTCTCTTGGGGTGACAATGGTTTTTATTAGTCACGCCTTGGTAAGGTTTCACGTTAATCCCGCTTCTGTAAGAATTTGCAGGACCTTGTTCAGTTTTGCCAAATGCTCTTCCTTGGTGCAAGTTGCTAAGAAAAGGTCATCTACATACTGGAATAAAACAGATGGTTTAGAGAATTGTGTTAAGACTCACCACATCTGAGCATGGAGCAATGCTGGGCTATTTTTATATTCTTGAGGTAATTGGGTCCAGGAATATTGAACCCCCTAGCAGCTAAATGCAAACCTTTATTGCGACTCCTGGGCCACAGGTGAAGTCCAAAAGCTGTTGCTAATATATAGCACAGAGAACCACTTAGCCTTCAGGTTAAAGGACTTCATGAGATCTGGCATGTTTGCCACAGTAGGGGCACAAGTAGGGGTGACCTGATTTAACTGTCAGTAATTGATGGTAAGAACCATCTGGTTTCTTAATGGGCCAAATTAGGGAATTGGCTGTAGAAGTGCATCGATGAAGGAATTCCTGTGCCAGTAATGACTTAATCGCCTTGGCTATGAAAGGTCTGGCCGGTTTGGATAAGCATATTATTTTAGGGAAGGCACATTTTCCCCCATCCACATCAACAGTGACTGACATGCATCCGCAATTATATTTGTGTTTAACAAAGGCATTAGCATATTTGCGAAGTATAGCCTGTAACTCTGTATAGAGTGCATATTTGGCTATTAATGTGTCCAGGTTTGGTTCTGGTTCCTCCGCTGTGGTGACCAAACTATACTCCAGCATGACCACTAGCAGGCAAACCAACTCATGCCGTACAGTAAGACATAATGACTGATTAGCCAAATCAATAACACATTCATAGTCATAGAATATCAGGGTTGGAAGGGACCTCAAGAGATCATCTAGTCCAACATCCTGCTCAGAGCAGAATGAATCCCCAACTAAATCATCCCAGTCAGGGCTTTATCAAGCCTGACCTTAAAAACCTCTAAGGAAGGAGATTCTACCACCTCCCTAAGTAACCCATATCGGTGCTTTACCACCATCCTAGTGAAAAAGTTTTTCCTAATATTCAACCTAAATCTTCACCTCTGCAACTTGAGACCATTACTTCTTGTTCGGTCATCTGGCTAGACTGAGAACAATCTAGATCCATCCTCTTTGAACCCTCTTTCAGGTAGTTGAAAGCAGATATCAAATCACCCCTCATTCTTCTCTTTTGCAGACTAAACAATCCCAGTTCTCTCAGCCTCTCCTCAGAAGTCATGTGCTCCAGCCCTCTAATTATTTTTGTTGCCCTCCTCTGGACACTTCCCAATTTATCCACATCCTTCTTTAGTGTGAGCCCCAAAACTGGACACAGTAGTCCAGATGAGGCCTCAACTATGCCGAATAGAGGGGAATGATCACGTCCCTCAATCGGCTGGAAATGCCCCTACTTATACAACCCAAAATGCTGTTAGCCTTCTTGACAACAAGGGCACACTGTTGACTCGTATCCAGCTTCTCGTTCACTGTAACCCCTAGGTCCTTTTCTGCAGAAGTGCTTCAGAATTGATTCCTTGAGGACCTGCTCCATGATTTTTCCAGGGACTGAGGTGAGGCTGACTGGCCTGTAGTTCCACCAATCCTCCTCCTTTTCCTTTTTAAAGATGGGCACTACATTAGCTTTTTGCCAGTCATCCGGGACCTTCCCTGATCACCATCAGTTTTCAAAGATAATGGCCAATGGCTCTGCAATCACATCCGCCAACCCCTTTAGCACCCCTGGATGCAGCTCATCCGTCCCCATGGACTTGTGCTTGTCCAGCTTTTCTAAATAATCCTGAACCACTTCTTTCTCCACTGAGGGCTGGTCATCTCCTCCCCATGCTGTGCTACCCAGTCCAGTAGTCTAGGAGCTGACCTTGTTCATGAAGACACAGGCAAAAAAAACATTGAGTACATTAGCTTTTTCCACATCCTCTGTCACTAGGTTGCCTCCCTCATTCAGCAAGGTCCCCACACTTTCCTTGACCTTCTTCTTGTTGCTAACATACCTGAAACTACTTTTTCATTTTCATCTAACTTTTCAGTGGGAAATTTCAACTTTTTGTCAAACTCAATTTTCTTGTTACTCCTAACATCGCCTGCTAGCTGCAACTCCAAATGTGATTTGGCCTTCCTGATTTCACTCCTGCATGCCTGAGCAATATTTTTATACTCCTCCCTGGTCATTTCTCCAAGCTTCCACTTCTTGTAAGCTTCTTTTTTGTTTAAGATCAGCAAGGATTTCACTGTTAAGCCAAGCTGGTTGCCTGCCATATTTACTATTGTTTCTCCACATCGAGATGGTTTGTTTCTGCAACCTCAAAGATTCTTTAAAATACAGCCAGCTCTCCTGGACTCCTTTCCCCCTCATGTTGTTTTCCCAGGGGATCCTGCCCATCAGTTCCCTGAGGGAGTCAGTCTGCTTCTCTGCTGCTCTCCTTGTGTCAGGATCCTGAACTTGACCATCTCATGGTCACTGCCTCCCAGGTTCCCATCCACTTTTGCTTCCCCTACTATTTCTTCTCTGTTTTGAGCAGGAGGTCAAGAAGAACTCTTTCCCTAATTGTTTCCTCCAGCACTTGTCCCCCACACTTTCCAAAAACTTCATGGATTGTCTGTGCACCACTCCCCAGGAGATATCAGGGTGATAGAAGTCCCCCATGAGTACCAGGGCCTGTGACCTAGTAAATTCTGTTAGGTGCTGGAAGAGAGCCTCGTCCACCACACCCTCTTGGTCTGGTGGACTGTAGCAGACTCCCACCACGACATGACCCGTGTTGCTCACACTTCTAAACTTAATCCAGAGACTCCCAGGTTTTTCTGCAGTTTCATACTGGAGCTCTGAGCAGTCATACTGCTCTCTTACATATAACTCAATTCCCCCACTGTTTCTGCCCTGCCTGTCCTTCCTGAACAGTTTATATTCATCCATTACAGTACTCCAGTCATGTGAGTTATCCCCAAGTCTCTGTTATTCGAATTACAGGTGACCAGTTTGTACTTTGATAGGTTTAGATAGCATAGCCATAACTTGATAGTTTACAAATATTGATAGCATTGTTATTTCTCCAGATTGCAAAAGAGGATTTAGGATCCTTCACATGAATGATATTAATTGCTCCTCCGGTATCTACAACAAAATTTAGGTGGTGGCCCCCTGCCACTAATGATACTGTGGGTCTTCCACTTGCATCTCTTCCCAGAAGGGTTGTGATGCTCATTGGGATAGATAGGCAGGTAACCTTCAAGCTCTTCCACCTCCAATTCCTTAGGGGTAACCAACCCTTCTTGAGAATAAGCCACCCAATCAGGAGGAGGGGCTGAGTCCACAGAGACCACTGGTTGGTTTAAAGGATTTGGATGGTGATCTCCCAATACCAACTCTTTTAGGCATGTCTGCGATACAGCCTTAGAATTTTTTGTCAGAAGATACATTAGGAAACATGAATAAGGACTGGAGCAATTAAAAAATAAAGATGCTCTCTCTGAGCATAGTAACCCAGGGAGTGTCGTGAGTTGGGTATTTAAAATTAAAACTGAGAGAAAGAAAAGGAAAAAAAGTAAAATAAAAGGAATTGTAATGAAGTGTGTGTTGACAGTGTGTGGTCTTCTAGAACAAAAGTTAAATGCAAAAGTAAAGTTGCTCAATAAGGCACAGAAAGTTGTAGAGAAGGATAAAAAATTTCAAGAGTTAAAGAAGCAGTTATATACTGCCCTAAAAAGTGGTTTTCTCCTCTTTTCTGTAAAGGAAGTCAGCAATATAACCATAAGTTGCATAAGAAAGCGTATGGATGGCAAAAACGAGCAGCTGCCAGTTTAAAGTCACTGGAAGGTTATAAACTAGAGTGTGGTCGGTTATTAGATTGGATCAAAAAGTTAAAAGGCAGTTGTAATTCACTTAGAAAGGATAAGGCAAGGTTTATGGAAAAAACTACAGGAGCACCTGTAACCGTAAGCACCTGTGTCCAGACAGAGATTGTAAATAAAAAGGAAACCCCATGAATTATGGCCAAGGAGCTAGGAGAGACAAGAGATAAGTCAGCAGCAGTTCCTATCACTTTCTGTTGGCTCCACTAACCTGATAGGAATTGGACTGTGGGGCTAATGAAAAGAAGGAAAGCAAAATAACTAGATAGGCAGCAGAAGCCATCTTTGCACTTTCTCACTCACTTTTGCTTTTACACTGAATATACTTAACCATTAAAATAACAAGGAGGGAAACATAACACTAACTTAACTCTAAATCTTAAATCTCAATTAAGAAATTTAAAGGTACCTTACAAAACTAATAACAGTACTAAAAATATACCCCAGACCGGTCCAATAATACTTAAAACAAGTCCCAAAAGAAAGGATGGCGGTAGGATCCTTCTCTTCCCCCGATAGCCAATGTGTATTAGCAGATTTAGAGGTACAACCTCTGGCGGGATCTACTGAACTGAGGGACAAATACTGCTCAGAGATGGCTCAAGGGGGGCAATCTGGGAGAGCTGAGGGGACGACCAAGGGGTAACTGGTACCGTTCAAGTTCAGAGCTAACCACATTAATCAACTCTGCTGCCACCACGAGTGTGGGTCACTGGGCCCAATGCGACTGCCTACTCAATACTCAGAAAAACCCAAACAGCCTTTATCTTGCATACAATACCATTACTCCTAACATTTGGCCACATAAAACAGACATAAAACAGTTAAACCATTTAACCCACAAGTTGCAAAGAGGAGAACAAAAAAAAAAGGAATATTGAAAGTTATCTGGGATCGATGCCCAGAATTTGTCTGTTACAAAGGAAATGTTACCAGACTATACCCAGTGACTAGGTCACACAGAGTTTTGCTTTCTAACCTCTTGAGTAAGTGTTTGCCACACACACACACCTTGAGACTCCTGCTGGCTCACCAATCTGTTAACCTGAATTTAATGGGTTAGTTTAATGGCTTGCCACTGATCACATTTGACCAGAAGATTTATAGTTTTAATCCAATTCAGACTACAGAACTTGAGAACTCAGACTACAGAGGTCCCAAATATGGGGAAATGATTCGTAGGGTGCTTGACAAGAACACATACGCTGAAGACAATACCAAATTGATAAAATCTTTATTAAAATTAACATAAACATAAGAAAAGCAATAAAACTTATAACTGCAAGACAGTAAAAGAATTTTAAAACTCTGGTAACGTTTGTTTTATAAGTATCTTAACCTAACATACTCACATCCTTCCTTGAGGAGACGGTAATAGGAGATGAAGGAACAGCCTCTCTCCTGGCATGCCCGATTAAGTGATGGTGCTGGCTTCCCCAATGGTTAGAAATGTTAAGTAGTTATACTGTAGTGCACAAGCTGAGCTGATAGCATGATAAAAGAGAATAAATAAATACATGAATAGATAGTCTATAAAGTATAGGAGAACTGAATAAATAAAAGAATGAACACCAGACAAAAGGTATTTTTTTTAATATTTACAAGGTATTTTATAGAATCCTAACCTATGTAATTTAGGCCCAACCTACTATACCCAAATGTTATTTCCGTACCTTAAAAAATTTAGGGGTACCCTTCTCCGACAGCTTAGTGGATTATGGCACTTACTTTCTACATATATCAAGAATTATCTTACTCCAAAACTGCCAACCTAAGCTTTCTTGGTGACCTCCAAGTTGTCGTGTATCCTGCAGTTGCCAACTGGTTGTAGATGCTGGATAAACCTATAATGTGATGTTGATACTCAGAGCCGACGGGGAGGGGGGGAAAGCGGGGCAATTTCCCCAGGCCCCCACAAGAATACATGTTACTATAGTATTGCAACTTTTTTTTATGGAAGGGGCCCCCAAAATTGCTTTGCCCCAGGCCCCCTGCATCCTCTGGGCGGCACTGAATACTTCCTCCCTCTGGTTCCCCAAAGTTCAGGGCCCATTCTTAAACTGAGCCAAAGGTTGCCAGCCTTTATGCTGACGTGTTCATAACTGAATATACTTTTTGCTATATAGCATTTTCTCACAGGATTTCACAAACTGGTAGGCATCTTGCTAAAAATGCTAAAATGCAAAACTTATTATTAGGAAACACATGCCTTAACACATCTTAAATTTCAAGGAATTAATACAGATAAAATATAAAAATGATGAATTTCAGAAAAGAAACATAGTAATTGATACTGATGGCTGGATTAGTAGGATATAATAGCTAGCAAAATAATCCTATGGGCCGCAACACAATCTGCTAACCTAAAGGGCTCTTAAAATCAGCTGCTATATTCCTCCGTGACGAGGGGAGTAGAGCTAAAATTGATCTTCCTGGGTGGAAACTGGGGTACTGTAGATGCTGCACTATGCAATTCGATGGTACTGGCCTCTAGGAGGTATCCCAGAGTGCTCCAGTATGACGGCTCTGGATAGCACTTTCAACTTCGATGCACTAGCCAGGTACACAGGAAAAGCACCAGGAACTTTTTGAATTTCATTTCGTGTTTGGTCAGTGTGACGAGCTCAGCAGAACAGGTGACCATGCAGTCCCAGAATTGCAAGTGTGCTCCATCATGGAGCGAATGGGTAACACTGGATCTGATTGCTGTATGGGGAGAAGAATCTGTGCAGGCAGAACTCTGATTCAGCAGACGAAATGCTGATATATATGCCAAAATCTCACAGGGCATGGTGGAGAGAGGCACACTAGGGACACACAGCAGTGCCGCATGAAAATTAAAGTGCTCAGGCAAGCCTACAAAGACAAAGGAGGCAAACAGTCGCTCCGGATCAGAGCTCCAGACATGCCACTTCTATGATCGGCTGCATGCCATTCTAGGGGGAGACCCTACCAGTACCCCAACACTCTCCATGGACACCTGCAAGCAGTGTTTCCCTCCAGGAATTGAAATTAGGGGGGGTGTTTGAATTTTCAGGGCGGGTGTAGCAGTGTGATGACTCAGCCCTGCAGCGCCTCCTGCTGCTTGTCCAGAGCACCCTCTGCAGGCCGGTGTCTCACTGTCCACTGGCCCTTGTGCCTCTCCCGAACCCCAGTTCCCTTGTTTCTGGGGTGCTGCCTGCTGGCAATACCCCCACAGTCTCTGCCTCTGGGTCTCCCCTCCCTGGGTAATCCTCAACTCTCTATCCCCACCTTGCCTCAGTTTGGGCTACTGCCAGTCATCAAGACCCTGCTCCCTGGGGCAGACTACAGTGTAAAAGCCACTCATCATAGGCAAGGGGGTTTGCACCAGCTGCCTTTGCCTAACCCCCAGTACCTTTTTAGGCCTTGGTATCAGGGCTGCAGCCTTGGAGGTCACCAGGCCTGAGATCCCCAGCTCAGCCTGCCCCTTCCCCAGCACTTCTCAACCCTCAGTACCCTGTCACGCAGGCAGCCAGGCCCTGCTCTCTCCCAGCCTGGAGAGAGACTGCCTGCCCCTAGCTCACAGCCCTCTTATAAGGGTCAGCTGGGCCCTGATTGAGCTGGCCACAGCTTTTGCCAGCCACACCCCTCACTGATTCCTCAAGCCGCAGCCCTCTGCTGGGCTGCTTTTAACCACTTCTGGGCCAGAGCAGGGTGATCACCCTGCTAAACATGGGTGTCAGGGCCGATGAGGGGTGAGACTGAGGGTGCAAGTGGGCTGTATGGCACCATAGTAAAAACTGGAAAGGTCATCTGTCTGACAATTTTGTTCTTTATTATAGTTTCAACCAATTTGCCTGACACCAAAGTGAGGCTTACTGGCCTGTAGTTGCGAGGGTCACCTCTGGGGCCCTTTTAAAAAATTGGTGTCACATTAGCTACTCTCCAGTCATTTTGTACAGAAGCTGATTTAAATGATAGGTTACAGGTGACAGTTAGTAGTCCTGAACTTTCATATTTGGGTTCCTTCAGAACTCTTGGGTGAAATCCATCAGGTCCTGGAGACTTATTACTGTTTATTTATGAGTTTGTTCCAAAACCTCCTCTAATGACACCTCTATGTGGGACAGTTTCTCAGATCTGTCACCCAAAAAGAGTGACTCAGGTTTAGGAATGTCTCACATTCTCAACAGTGAAGACTGATGCAAAGAATTCATGTAGTTTTTCCACAATGGCCCTGTCGTCTTTAAGTGCTCCTTTAGCACCTCGATTGTCCAGTGGCCCCACTGGCTGTTTAGCAGGCTTTCTGCTTCTGATATATTTTTAAAAAAAATCTATTACTTTTGGAGTCTTTGACTAGCTGTTCTTCAAATTCTTTTTTGGTCTTTCTAATTATATTTTTACACTTCATTTGCCAGAGTTTATGCTCTTTTCTATTTTCCTCATTAGGATTTATCTTCTACTTTTAAAAAGATGCCTTTTTGCCCCTTATTGCTTCTTTTACTTTGTTGTTTAACCCTGATGGCTCTGTTTTTGTTCTCTTGCTATGTTTTTTAAATTGAGGTATACATTTAAGTTGAGCCTCCTATTATGGTGTCTTTAAAAAGTTTCCATGCAGCTAGCAGGGATTTTACTTTTGGTGCTGTACCTTTTAATTTCTGTTTCACTAACCTCCTCGTATTTGTGTAGTTCCCCTTTCTGAAATTAAATGCTACAGTGCTGGGCTGCTGTGGAGTTTTCCCTGACACAGGAATCCTAAATTTAATTATATTAGGGTCACTATTACCAAGCGGTCCAGCTATCTTCACCTCTTGGACCTGATCATGTGCTCCACTTAGGATTAAATCAAAAATTGCCTCTCCTCTTGTGGGTTCCAGGAGTAGCTGCTCTAAGAAGCAGTCATTTAAGGTGTCAGTATCTCTTCCTGAAGTGATATGTGCCCACTCAATATGGGGATAGCTCAAATCCCCCATTATTAAGTTTTTTATTTTAAGAGCCTCTCTAATCTCCCTGAGCATTTCAGAGTCACTAACACTATCCTGGTTAGGTGCTCTGTAATATAGTCCTACTGATATATTCTTATTTTTCAAGCAGGGAATTAATATTCATAGAGATTCTATAGTATAGTTTAATTCATTTAAGATTTTTACTTCATTTGATTCTACCCTTTCTTTCACATATATTGCCACTCCCCCACCAGCACGACCTGTCCTGTCCTTACAATATATTTTGTACCCTGATATTACTGTGTCCCATTGGTTATCCTCATTCTACCAGGTTTCTGTGATGCCTATTATATCAATACTAGACAGTCTAGTTCACTCATCTTATTATTTAGACTTCTAGCATTGGTATATAAGCATTTTAAAAACTTGTCATTGGCTGATTGCATGATATAATCGAATGGGACTTCTTTTCATTTGACTGTTTCTCATCAGATCCTCCCTGTATTTTAGCATTTTCAAGCCTCTCCTCTTTATAAGGACATAGGAAATCTTCATTTATAGATCCTCCCCTAAGGATGTCCGAAACACATGCTTCTCTGCACCTGTCAGCTTTCCCACAGGCCTTAGTTTAAAAACTGTCCTATTTCATATTTCTAGCTTCAGATACAAGAATGATACATGCATACAAATAGGATAAACACATTCAGTAGATTATTAGCTTTGTAATGATACCTTACAGGAGACCTTTTGCAAAAAGCATATTCCAGTTACATCATATTCACATTCATAAGAATATTTTCATAAAGCATATGGAGTGCAACATCACATCCAGATCCTTCTTCACTGCGTGCTTAGAGGTTGAGCAATACCAACTGGAATGATGGCTTTCTTGTCACCAGCTCACCAGGTGCTCACCTCATCTCCCTGCCTACTATCTGTAAAAGTAGATGGTTGGACTCAGGGGAGGTCACTGCAAAGTGTCTCCTACTCACTCCACTGGAGCAGCAGGCAGAGGGGGCCATCTGCAAAGAAAGGTCTCACTAACGAATGAGAAGTTCCCAAGGGAAGGGGTCTGAGGCATCTTGACAGGAGAAAGCTGGCACTGTTCAACATAATACAATCAGGGCACCGAGGAAGGGAAGCCATAAATCTTTACGCCAATGTCCATATATTTATGGATTACAGCACTTACAAGTTCAATAACTAGTCTATTTCTTCAGTTACCATAACAACCACAGGATATGCATCTCCACTCTTCTTATTTGGAATTTGACTGCATTTTGTCAGAAAGCCAGTCGTCATGGTAACAACGCAGGCCTGCAGTTTCTGGGTTTCTTGCTGAAAAGCTAAGCTACCTGCTCTTTATGCAGAGGGGCTGAAGGGACAGATTGGGCTGGGAAAACATCTAGAAGCAAGTGAGTCATCCCAGTCAGGGCTTTGTCAAACCTGACCTTAAAAACCTCTAAGGAAGGATATTCCACCACTTCCCTAGGTAACCCACTGGTAGTGCCTCTGCCAATCTGTCCTGGGGGAAAATTCCTTCCTGACCCCAAATATGACAATCAGCTAACCCCTGAGCATGGGGGCAAGACTCACTAGCCAGACACCCAAGGAAGGATTTCTGTAGTAACTCAGATCCCATCCCGTCTAACATCTCATCACAGGCCACTGGGCATATTTACCGCTAATAAGCAAAGATTAATTGATTGTCAAAATTAGGCTATCCCATCATACCATCTCCTCCATAAACCAATCAAGCTTAATCTTGAACCTAGATAGGTCTTTTGCCCCTACTGCTTTCCTTAGAAGGCTGTTCCAGAACTTCACTCCTCTTATGATTAGAAACCTTCGTCTAATTTCAAGTCTAAAGTTCCTGATGGCCAGTTTATGTTCATTTGTTCTTGTGTCCACATTGGTAGTGAGATTAAATAATTCCTCTCCCTCCATGGTATTTATCCCTCTGATATATTTATAAGGAGCAATCATATCTCCCCTCAGCCTTCTTTTGGTTAGGCTAAACTAGCTAAGGTCTTTGAGTCTCCTTTCATAAAACAGGTTTTCCATTCCTCGGATCATCCTAGTAGCCCTTCTCTGTACTTGTTGCAGTTTGAATTCATCCTTCTTAAACATGGGAGACCAGAACTGCACACAGTATTCTGGATGAGGTGTCACCAGTGCCTTGTATAAGGGTACTAACACCTCCTTATCTCTACTGAAAACACCTCGCCTGATACATCGCAAGACCGCATAAGCTTTTTTCATGGCCATGTCACATCGGCGGCTCATAATCATCCTATGACTAACCAGTACTTTGAGGTCCTTCTCCTCCTCTGTTACTTCCAACTGATGTGTCCCCATCTTATAACTAAAATTCTTGTTATTAATCCCTAAATGCATGACCTTGCACTTTTCACTATTACATTTTGTCCTATTAATATAACTCCAGTTTATGAGGTGATCCAGATCTTTCTGTATGATATCCCAGCCCTTCTCTGTATTGGCAATACCTCCCAGCTTTGTGTCATCTGGAAACTTTATTAGCACACTTCCACTTTCTGTGCTGAGGTCCGTAATAAAAAGATTAAGTAAAATTGGTCCCAAAATTGATCCATAAGGAACTCCACTAGTAACCTCCCTCCAGCCTGACAGTTCACCTTTCAGTATGACCCACTGTAGTCTCCCCTTTAACCAGTTCCTTATCCACCTTTCAATTTTCATATTGATACCCATCTTTTCCAATTTAACTATAATTCCCCATGTGGAACCATATCAAATGCTTTACTGAAATCAAGGTAAATTAGATCCACTGTATTTCCTTTGTCTAAAAAGTCAGTTACTTTCTCAAAGAAGGAGATCAGGTTGGTTTGGCATGATCTATCTCTTGTAAAATCACATTGTATTTTGTCCCAATTACCATTGGCCTCAATGTCTTTAACTACTTTCTCCTTCAATTTTTTTCCCAAGACCTTTCATACTACAGAGGCCTTGTCAAACTAGCAGGCTTGTAGTTACCTGGATCACTTCTTTTTCCTTTCTTAAAAATTGGAACTATGTTAGCAATTCTCCAGTTATATGGTACAACCCCTGAGTTTATAGATTCATTAAAAATTCTTGCTAATGGGCTTGCAATTTCATGTGCTAGTTCCCTTAATATTCTTGGATAAAGATTATCTGGGCCCCCTGATTTAGTCCCATTAAGATGTTCAGGTTTGGCTTCTACCTTGGATGTGGTAATATCCATATCCTCATTCCTATTTGTGATCCTGCCATTATCCCTAAACTCCTTGCTTGCATCATTAAAGACTGAGGCAAAGTATTTATTTAGATATTGGGCCATGCCTAGATTATCCTTAACCTCTACTCCATCCTCCGTGTTTAGCAGTCCCACTTCTTTCTCTCTTTCTCTCTTTCTTATTTATATGACTATAGAGTCTTTCACTGTTGGTTTTAATTCCCCTTGAGAGGTCCAACTCTACATGACTTTTAGCCTTTCTCACTTTATCCCTATATGTTCTAACTTCAGTAAGGTAGCTTTCCTTGCTGATCCCTCCCATCTTCCACTCCTTGCAGGCTTTCTGCTTTTTCTTAATCACCTCTCTGAGATGCTTTCTCATCCAGCTTGCTCATGAATGCTCAAACCAAGATTGTCCCCCTACAACCATTTCTTCTATGAGATCCTCACCACTCACCAAAACCAAATCTAAAATATCATCCCCTCTTGTTGGTTCAGCTACTGTTTGAAGGAATCCATCAGCTACCACATCTAGGAAAATCTGAGCCCTATTATTACAGCACTTGTCTTCCAATCTATATCTGGGAAGTTAAAGTCTCCCATGATCACACAATTCCCATTAGTATTTACTTTATTAAAAACATTAAAGAGGTCTCTATCCATATCCAAATCAGACCCAGTGGTCTATAGAACACCCCAAGCACTATCCCAGGGAGGCTCTAGTAACTTTCTTCCCAATGTGATTTCTGCCCAGACAGACTCTGTCTTATTCATCCCATCACTTCTTATATCTTTACAGTCTACCTCATCATTGATATACAATGCTTTTCCACCACCTTTACCTTTATTTCTGTCTTTCCTAAACAGCACATACTCTTCAGTACCTGTGCTCCAGTCATGACTACTATTCCACCATGTTTCTGTTATGCCTATGATATCTGGTTTCACTTCTTGCACCAGTAGCTCTAATTCCTCCATTTTGTTACCTTGGCTTCTCACATTGGTGTACAAACATCTTAATTTTTGCTGTTTGGCCTTGCTCACATTCTTTACCCGATTACCACCTGTATCACCTATTATTATTAGACTGGTATCTATCCTACCCTTCCTCATGTCCATTCTCTTACCCACGGCTGTGTCCTTTCTTGCTGCATTTTCTTCCCTCTCAATGTTAAAATCTGGTGTGGAGATTACCTGGACATCTCCCAACCGTCTCCCCCAAGTTCCTAGTTTAAAGCTCTCTTAATCAGTTGTGCCAGCCTTCATCTTAAATCTATCTCCCTCCCTACTCAGGTGAAGTCCATCCTGAGAGAACAGTCCTCTGTCCATGAATGCCTCCAAGTGGCCATACATCCCGAAGCCCTCTTTATAGCACCACTGCCTGAGCCATCTATTTATCATCATAATCTTGTGACACCTTTGTTGCCCTCATTTAGGAACAGGCAGAATCCCACTGAGCCTTGATTTCCTTAAGCGTCTTCCCTAGCCTAGCATAGTCTCCCTTGATATGTTCTAGTGAGAATCTATCCGTATCATTTGTTCCCACATGAAGGACAGTTAGTGGATTCTTTCCAGCTCCCATTAGGATCTTCTTCAGTCTCAGGTCCACATCCCGTATCTTAGCACCCGACAGACAGCACACCCTTCTATTCTGTGTGTCAGCTCTGGTTACAGGCCTGTTTTTTCGTCTCAGTAAGGAGTCCCCAGTTATGTTGACCTGCCTTGTCCTTGTGATGGTGCGGTTCTTCAGTCTATCCCGTTTCCTCTCCAGTCTATCCCCTGTTTCCTCTTCCTCTCGATTCCTGTTTTTCCTTGCAATCCTCTGCAACCCATCCTGTTTCCTTCTGGGGCTCATAGTTGGTGTTATTATCTCCATTGACTCTTCCCTTTTTCCTGCAGGGCTGGCTGCTCTTCTCTTCTGTCTTGCCCTCTCACCTTCAATGACCACATGCTGTACTCTTTCAGGGGCTACCTGCTGTTGAGAAGTGGGTGGTGATAGCCCTGTGGAAGCTTGCAATACTGCAAAAAAAACTTGCAAAAACTTGCAAAAAATAACTTTGCAAAAAACTTGCAAAAATACTTGCAAAAAACTGCTACCGGTCAGTCATGATTCAATTCGGAGGGGGCAAATCTACCGTGGGGGCTGCTGTGATCCAAGTAGCTGGGGCAATCAATACCCTTCTCCTAAGAAGGGTAGTGATTCTGGGAAATGTGCAGGTCATAGTTGATGGCTTTGCTGCAATGGGGTTCCCTAACTGTGGTGGGACGATAGACGGAACGCATATCCCTATGTTGGCACTGGACCAAATTGCCAAAGAGTACATAGACTGCAATGGGTTCTTCTCAATGGTGTTGAAGCACTATTGGATCACAAAGACCATTTCACTGACATCAGTGTGGGATGGTCAGGAAAGGAGCATGATGCTTGCATCTTTTGGAATTGTGGGCTGTTCAGAAAGCTGCAAGAAGGGACTTTCTTCCCAGATCAGAAAATTACCACTGGGGTTGTTGAAATGCCAGTAGTTATCCTTGGAGACCCAGCCTACCCCTTGGCCCCAAAGCTCATGAAGCCCTACACAGGCAGACTGCATAGGAGTACTGAGTTCAACTATAGGCTGAGCAAGTGCAGAATGGTGGTAGAATGTGCCTTTGGCCATTTAAAAGAGCACTGGCGCAGTTTGCTGAGTAGGTTAGACCTCAGCGAAAGTAATATTCCCATTGTTATTGCTGCTTACTATGTGCTCCATAATATCTGTGAGAGTAAGGGGGAGACATTTATGGCAGGGTGGAAGGTTGAAGCAGATTGCCTGCTGGCCAATTTTGAACAGCCACACTCCTGTGCAATTAGAGCACACCAAGGTAGGCACTGAGCATCAGAAAGGCTGTGAAAAACAGTCTGACTGACCAGGCTACTTGTGACAGTTGTGTGTGTTTGTCCTTGGTGCAAAGCTTTGGTGAATGTACTTGCCTTTAATTCAATCCCACTCCCCCACCCCCCACCTAACTACAGCTGGCACAGGAAATAAAGTCCCTATTGTTCTGAATCCATTCATTCTTTATTTATAAAAAAAAAACACACCTGGAAATCACTGCTGACTAGTAAAAGGTAGCCCAGGCGTACAAAGGGTTTGATAACAGGGTGGGGTGGGGGAGGAGGGAAGGACAAGGCCACATAGCTTATTGTAGCCACACTACAAATCAAAGCTGTTTGAATGACAGCCTGCTGTTGCTTAGGCCATCTGCTGGAGTTGAGTGGCAGGATGCCCGGAGCCTCCCTGCTCTGTGACGTTCTTGGGAGTCTGGATGAGGAGGCAAGGCAGTTACACAATGGATGCCTCTATGTATTCATCTGTTCCCTCCCAGTGCGGGAGGACTGCATGGGCTTGGAAAACATGTAATCGTGAGTATGTTTTTTTGCCTTCTAATCTGCAATAACCTCAGGAACGGAGCTGATGCGGGGAACATAGAAACATTTGCAGTTGCCCGGGGGCAGGGGGAGGAAGGGAGCACATGTGTTTTAGGTACAAGGTCTCATTTTGCCTTTTACTTTCAGTGCCTGCTGGTATGGTGACACATCACACATGGCTGGGCAACAGAATTTACTTTCAAGGCAGCCATGGTAAGCCAAAGGGTACATAGGATTGGCCTCTTCTGCGTTCATAATATGTGGGAATGGTTTCAAACTGCAGCACTCTCCTTTCCCGTAGCAAGCCATGCTGGTTGGGTTTGCCATTTAAAAGGAGGGGCTTGCATTTTGAACATAAGAATGTAAGAAAGGCCATGCTGGTTCAGACCAAAGGTCCATCTAGCCCAGTGTCCTGTCTACCGACAGAGGCCAATGCCAGGTGCCAGTGAGTGAACCTAACAGGTAAAGATCAAGTGATCTCTCTCCTGCCATCCATCACCCCTCTCTGACAAACAGAGGCTAGGGACACCATTCCTTACCCAGACTGGCTAATAGCCATTAATGGACTTAACCTCCATGAATTTATCCAGTTCACTTTTAAACTCTGTTATAGTCCTAGCCTTCACAGCTTCCTCAAGCAAGGAGTTCCACAGGTTGACTGTGCGCTGTCTGAAGAAGAACTTCCTTTTATTTGCTTTAAACCTGCTGCCCACTAATTTCAATGGGTGGCCCCTCGTTCTTCTATTATGGGAACAAGTAAATAATTTTTCCTTATGCACTTTCTCCACACCACTCATAATTTTATATACCTCTATCATATTCCCCCTTAGTCTGCTCTTTTCCAAGCTAAAAAGTACTAGCCTCTTCAATCTCGCCTCATATAGGACCCGTTCCAATCCCCTAATCATTTTAGTTGCCCTTCTCTGAACCTTTTCTAATGCCAGCATATCCTTTTTGAGATGAGGAGACCACATTTGTACACACTATTCAAGATGTGAGCGCACCATGAATTTGTATAAGAGCAATAAGATATTCTCCGTCTTATTCTCTATCCCTTTTTTAATGATTCCTAACATCCTGTTTGCTTTTTTGACTGCCGCTGCACACTGCATGGACATCTTCAGAGAACTATTCACGATGACTATAAGATCGTTTTCCTGACTAGAGGTAGCTAAATTAGCCCCCAACATATTGTATGTATAGTTGGGGTTATTTTTTCCAAAGTGCATTACTTTACATTTATCCACATTAAATTTCATTTGCCATTTTGTTGCCCAATCATTTAGTTTTGTGAGATCTTTTTGAAGTTCTTCACAGTCTGCTTGAGTCTTAACTATTTTGAGCAGTTTAGTATCATCTGCAAACTTTGCCACCTCACTGTTTACTCCTTCCTCCAAATCATTGATGAATAAGTTGAATAGGATTGGTCCTAGGACTGACCCTTGGGGAACACCACTAGTTACCCCTCTCCATTCTGAAAATTGACCATTTATTCCTACCCTTTGTTCCCTGTCTTTTAACCAGTTCTCAATCCACGAAAGGATCTTCCCTCTTATCCCATAGCAACTTAATTTACGTAAGAGCCTTTGGTGAGGGACCTTGTCAAAGGCTTTCTGGAAATCTAAGTACACTGTGTCCACTGGATCCCCCTTGTCCACATGTTTGTTGACCCCTTCAAAGAACTCTAATAGATTAGTAAAACATGATTTCCCTTTACAGAAACCATGCTGACTTTTCCCCAACAATTTATGTTCTTCTATGTGCCTGACAATTTTATTCTTTACTATTGTTTCAACTAATTTGCCCGGTACGGACGTTAGACTTACTGGTCTGTAGTTGCCGGGATCACCTCTAGAGCCCTTTTTAAATATTGGCGTTACATTAGCTATCTTCCAGTCATTGAGTACAGAAGCCGATTTAAAGGACAGGTTACAAACCCTAGTTAATAGTTCCGCATTTTCACATTTGAGTTCTTTCAAAACTCTTGGGTGAATGCCATCTGGTCCCGGTGACTTGTTACAGTTAAGTTTATCAATTTGTTCCAAAACCTCCTCTAGTGACACTTCAATCTGTGACAATTCCTCAGATTTGTCACCTACAAAATACAGCTCAGGTTTGGGAATCTCCCTAATGTCCTCAGCCATGAAGACGGAAGCAAAGAATTCATTTAGTTGCTCTGCAAAGACTTTATCATCTTTAAGTGCTCCTTTTGTATCTCTATCATCCAGGGGCCCCACTGGTTGTTTAGCAGGTTTCCTGCTTCTGACTACTTAAAAAATATTTTATTATAACCTTTTGAGTTTCTGGCTAGCTGTTCTTCAAATTCCATTATGGCTTTTTTTGTTACATTTTTACACTTAATTGGTAGTGTTTATGCTCCTCTCTAGTTACCTCAGTAGGATTTGACTTCCGCTTTTTAAAAGATGCCTTTTTATCCCTCACTGCTTCTTTTAGATGGTTTTTAAGCCACGATGGCTCTTTTTTAGTTCTTTGACTTTGTTTTTTAATTTGGGGTATACATTTAAGTTGGGCCTCTATTATGGTGTCTTTGAAAAGTGTCCATGCAGCTTGCAGCGATTTCACTTTAGTCACTTTACCTATTAATTTCCATCTAACGCCCTCCTTTTTTCATAGTTCCCCTTCCTGAAATTAAATGCCATAGTGTTGGGCTGGTGAGGTGTTGTTCCCACCACAGGAATGTTAAATGTTATATTATGATCGCTATTCCCAAGCGGTCCTGTTATAGTTACCTCTCGGACCAGCTCTTGCGCTCCACTCAGGACTAAATCAAGAGTTGCCTCTCCCCTTGTGGGTTCCTGTACCAGCTGCTCCAAGAAGCAGTCATTTAAAGTATCGAGGAATTTGGTCTCTGCATTTCATCCTGAGGTGACATGTACCCAGTCAATATGGGGATAATTGAAATCCCCCATTATTATTGAGTTATTTATTTTGACAGCCTCTCTAATCTATCTTAGCATTTCATCGTTACTATCACTGTCCTGATCAGGTGGTCGATAATAGATCCCTATTGTTATATTCTTATTAGAGCATGGAATTACTATCCATAGAGATTCTATGGAACCTGTGGATTCATTTAAGATTTTTAATTAATTTGATTCTACATTTTCTTTCACATATAGTGCCACTCCCCCACCCCCATGACCTGTTCTGTCCTTCTGATATATTTTATACCCCGGAATTGATTGTGTCCCATTGATTGTCCTCACTTCACCATGTTTCTGGGATGCCTATTATGTCAATATCCTCCTTTAACACAAGGCACTCTAATTCACCCATCTTATTATTTAGACTTCTAGCATTTGTGTACAAGCACTTTAAAAACTGGTCACTGTTTAACTGTCTGCCCTTTTCTGATGTGTCACATTCTTTATGTGAAAGTTTGTCATCTGATCTGGCCTCTCCTTTATTCTTTATCATCCTCTCCTTCTGACTAAAACCTAGAGAATCTCTATCAGTAGACCCTCCTGTAAGAGAAGTCTTTCTCGGATCCACGTGCCCCTCTGCAGCAATCGGCTTTCCCCCATCTCTTAGGTTAAAAACTGCTCTGCAACCTTTTTAATGTTAAGTGCCAGCAGTCTGGTTCCACTTTGGTTTAGGTGGATCCCATCCTTCCTGTATAGGCTTCCCCCATCCCAAAAGTTTCGCCAGTTCCTAATAAATCTAAACCCCTCCTCCCTGCACTATTGTCTCATCTACAAATTGAGACTCTGAAGCTCTGCCTGCCTAGCTGGCCCTGTGCGTGGAACTGGAAGCATTTCTGAGAATGCCACTATAGAGGTCCTGGATTTCAATCTCTTTCCTAGCAGCCTAAATTTGGCTTTCAGGGCATCTCTGCTGCCCTTCCCTATGTCATTGGTACCTATATGTACCACGACCACCAGCTCCTCCCCAACACTACTCCTAAGTCTATCTAAATGCCTCGAGAGATCCACAACCTTTGCACCAGGCAGGCAAGGCACCATACGGTTCTCCCGGTCATCACAAACCCAGCTATCTATGTTTCTAATGATTGAATCTCCCATTACTAACAACTGCTTTTTCCTAATGACTGGAGTTTCTTCCCCCGGAGAGGTTATCTCAGTGCAAGAGGATACCCCAACAGCACCTGGAAGGAGGGTCCCAGGGTGGGTGTGCAGCACACTCATTCTCCCACCCATATGGTTATTCTCCAGGGTGATCCCTTTTAGCCATGCAGAAACATCCCAGCATGCCTGGTGTCTAATGTGTCAGCAATCAGCAAAGACAGGGGATTACTGGTCCCTTACAAAACTTATCCTATTTCAACAAGGTGACCAGGAATTATATCAGTCTCCTGAGGCTGACATGGAAAGATAAAGACCAAACATTGCATGAATGTGACCAAAACCCAGGACCATTTGCTGCCATAGTTTGTGCTGCAGTGATTCCAGACCACTTACTACTGGCTTGGCGTGGTAAAGTGCCCTACCGTGGAGGATGAAATAAGGCAGCCCTTCCCACAAGCTTTCTGCAGCATACCTCCAGGAGAGCTTCATGGAGATGTCCCTGGAGGATTCCTGCTCTATCCCCAGACATGTTAATAGACTTTCTTCCAGTCACTGTACTGGCCACAAATGCATCCCAATTGATAAGGTCAAATCAAACATTAAAAACAGTTGCAAATCAAACATTAAAAACAGTTGCTTTTAACCCCTTTAGTGTCCTTACAAATGTGCACTCACCAGGGGTGCCTTCTCCACCTTCAGGGTCCAGGAACAATACACCCTGGGAGGGTATTGGCTCCAGCCAATAGTTTCAGGATTGCCTGGAGTACAGTCGGATAGGAGCCAGAGGGCGAGAGATGCTGATGCGACAAGAATAGAAATTCTGGCCTACAACCAAGAGGACCTGTGAAGTAGCTTCAGAGCGGCTGGAGAACAGAGTTCTAGCAGGAGTGGTGGCTGGCTGACCAGCAGTCTGTCTGCTGAAAGCAGTATGGCATCTGCAGGCCCAAAAGGTATGAAATGGCTGTTGTCTGCTCCTTGCACAGAGGGAGGAGCGAGTGCCGAGAAGTGCAAACGAAAACCCATGAGACTGTTTTTGCCCCCATCATGCGATGACAGCTTTACCCAGAACGGGGCTGTGGGGACTGCAGGCACTGTGGGACACCTACCCACAGTGCACTGCTCTGAGAGTCGACGCTAGCCGCGGAAGTATGAACGCGATCCACCGAATTAGCCCACTTACTGGGGACACACAATTGAATGTATACCATCAGCTTTCTTAATTCGAACTCTAGAAAGTCAACATTAGCTCGTAGTGTAAACAAGGCCTTAAGCGAAGTACACAGCCAGGGAAAAAGAGAGAAGATCCTCACATGGATCAGTAATGGCTAAAAGATAGGAAACAGTCAGTTTTCACAATGGGAAGGAAAAAATAGTAGAATCCCCCAAAGTAATGTACATTGGAAAAATTAATCCTAACTATACATATACGGTGAAAGGGACTTAACTAGCTGTTACCACTCAAGAAAGAAAACTTTGAATCATTGAGGATAGTTCTATGAAAACATCTGCTCAATGTTTCGTGGCAATCTAAAAAGCTAACAGAATGTTAGGAACCATTAGGAAATGGATAGACAATAAGACAGAAATATCATAACGCTGCTATATAAGTCCATGGTATATAAATCCGTGGTATACCCACACCTTGAATACCACCTTCAATTCTAGATGCCCTATCTCAAAAGAATCAGAAAGGTAGTAGTGTTAGTCTGGAATTACAGAAGTGACACAGAGTCCTATGGCACCTTAAAGACTAACTAAAGTATTGAAGCATAAGCTTTCGTGGGCTAATACCCACTTCGCTGGATGCATGCATCTAATGTTCATTGGGCAAGTCACTTGGCTGCTCCGGGCCTCATTTCACGTAACTACATAATAGGGAGAATTTTAAAAAAGCAGATAAGCATCAAAGTGCTTTGAGCTGTACAGCCACACATCTCTAGGTGACAGGTTTCAGAGTAGTAGCTGTGTTAGTCTGTATCCACAAAAAGAACGAGGAGTACTTGTGGCACCTTAGAGACTAACACATTTATTTGGGCATAAGCTTTCATGGGCTAGAAGAGGGGTCTAAAACATGGGGACCTCCCCAGTTATTTTCTGTGGCCACTACGCAATCTGCCTCCTCCCCCACTCTGCTCCTGGTGCGCTGCTCCCAGCACACTGCTCCCCGCTGCTCTTCCTACCCCCAGGCAGTTCTCTGGTGCCTTAGCGGTTTCTGGGACAGAGGGCCCAGGAGCGGTAAGCCTCGTGCACAGGGGAGGCGGGGGAGAAGAGTCAGAGCTTTTGGAAAGGGTTTGAACTGGAGGCAGGGAGGAGGGGGAACTTTGGGGAAGGGGTTTGATGGGGACAGGGAAGGGGTTGGAAGAGCAGGAGTGGAGTGGGGGTGCAGCCCAGTGCAGTGGTGAGCTTTAACAGAAGTAAAGAAGTTAATAAAAATGTTAATAAATTTAATAGCATACTATATTACTCTTCATTTTTTTCATTTTTGACTATACTTTTGTATCATTTATGTGTAACACTGAGGCTCAGATTTGTTAGGTGGTGGAATAGTTCACCTAAGGCAGAGGTCTCAAACACTGACCCACAAGGTTATTTTCTGTGGCCCTTGTCTCCCCGCACTTTATTCCTGCAGCTGCCAAGCTCCCTGTTCCCCCCTGCTGCCTACCTCCAGGTGTTTCCCACTGCCAAACAGCTGTTGGTGGTGCTTAGCCCTTTCCAGGAGGGAAGGGGAAGGAGCTCTGCACTTGGAGGAGGCGGGGCCTCATGGAAGGGGTGGAGTGGGGGCAGAGCCGGGGCAGCGAGGGGGGGCATGTCAGTGATGCAGCACTTGGGCCAATGAACTAGTCCTCATGCGGCCCTCCTGGTCATTTGAATTTGAGACCCCTATACTAGAGGATTCTCTGCACCTTGAAGTCTTTAAACCATGATTTGAGGACTTCAATAGCTCAGACATAGATTAGGGGTTTATTTCAAGAGTGAGTGGGTGAGATTCTGTGGCCTGCATTGTGCAGGAGGCATTTCGGCGGGACAAAAATAGACCGCCAGGGAGTTCGGCGGTCTCCCAGGCGGGATCAGCGGCGGTGCCGGGGTCTTGCGCATCCCCGGGGGGTGGGTGTCTCGCGCACACCACTTTGAAGATCACTGGTCTAAATCAACAAAACTGGCAAGCCCCTCAATCCCAGTCCATCCAGCAGCACCCTTTGGTCCTTGCGCTTCTCCACCACTGAGATTTCCACTCCAGCTCTTACCCCTCCTAATTATAAACTCCCATTCCTCCCCTAGAATTCTCATTGGTTCTCAGAGAAGGACTTAGGGGATGCCCTGTCAGGCTAATTGTCCACAATGGAAATCAACAAGGCAGTTTCAAACAGCTAATAAGCATGCACTGTGCTCACCATTCCCTATACCTGCATCATTTAGGCCCACTCAGCAGAGTCACCAAGTGTCTTGGTCAAGTCTTCAGGCACCCAGACCCTACCCCAAAAAACAAAATCAAGACTAATTTGTCCTCCCCACTGTTCCTTTTCTTATTCACACCATTACATGTTGCGATGCAAGCAGGAAGGTGACTGAAGGACTTCAAAACTCAGCCCATAACACTTTTAGCTTCTATCCTTCTGGAGGGTCCAGAGGTGGAAGATGAAAGAGAAGCTCCTCTGCTGCCGTGACAATCAGCTATACTCTTGCTAAACTCAGTGGTTCTTTCTCTAACCCAGGGGTGGGCAAACATTTTGGCCTGAGGGCCACATCAGGGTTGCAAAACTGTATGGAAGGATGGGTAGGAAAGGTTGTGACTCCCCAAACAGCCTGGCCCCTGCCTCCTATCTGACCCCACCTACTTCCTTCTCCCTCACTGCTCCCTAAAGAACCCCCAACCCATCCAATCGCCACTGCTCCTTGTTCCCTGACTGCCCTGACCCCTATCCAAACCCCCACCTCTTGACAGGCTCCCCTGGACTCCCATGCCTATCCAACCTCCCCTGTTCCTCATCGCCTGACCACCACCCCAGAATCTTGCCCCATCCAACCATCCCCTCTTTTCCCTGTCCCCTGACTGTCCTCTCGGGACCCCCTGTCCCTTATTCCACCCCCTGGCTCTGGTCCCTTACCATGCCACTCAGAGTAGCATGTCTGGCAGCTGTGCCGCCCGGCCGGAGTCAGACATACTGTTGCGCTGCCCTGCAGGAGCGTTCAGCCCCTCCACTCAGAGTGCTGCCACGTGGCAGTGTGGTTGCAGGGAAGGACAGCAGGGGAGGGGCCGGAGCTAGCCTCCCCTGCCAGGAGCTCAAGGGCCAGGCAGGATGGTCCCATGGGCTGGATGTGGCCCCAGGCCTCAGTTTGCCCACTTCTTTTCTAACCAGTCTCTAGACCTTAATTAATAATTGCTCCAAATTGGACCACTACACATCTCCCTTCACTAGGCAAGTGCCTGCTGTGCCTGTATTGTTGGAGCAGCTCTAGAGAATAGCCATTTCCAAGCCTATTAATCAACCAGTTTCACAGAAACCTTCAGCTGCCTTTGCTTAAAAAAAAACAAAAAACCAGCCAACCAAACAAAAAAAAAACCTGAGGGAAACACAGAGAAAAGGGAAAGCTGCCAAGATCATTTTACAATTTACACTGAGCCAATTGTTTTCCACCCACTTCAGCCTCCTACAAACAGATATTAACCCTCTCCAGCACAATCAGTCTGGAATGCTCACAAAATATCAATGGCTGTCTATCAGAGCTGCCACTTTAACATTTGTCAGCAGCGTCTGGAGTTCTGAAGAGGTGTGTTCTTACTGGAGGGGTCTGTGACAAAAACAGTAGCACAATATAAAAAAATCCAGCATACATTTCTCCTTTGAGAGCACCAGTTCCAGCCTCTTTGCCTAGTGCAGCAGCACCACAGTGGGCAATGGTGCATTTGCACAGGGAAATGGGGGCACCTGCTCTCCATGGCACGGGGACCTGGGCTCCACAGGAGCAGTCTCTGTGGTAGCCCAGCAGGAGAGATGGACAGATGATGGGTCAATGGATAAGTTCACATGTAGATGTGCTACACAACCCCACCCACATTGAGAAAGGGTGCCAGAGCTAGTACTGCAGCCCAGGGCTCACACTAGCAGAGCAGTGTCTAAACTGATGTTCTGTGCCCTGGTGGGGAGGCTGGCATGAAAATCCCCAAGTAAAGGTAGCACTTCACACAAAGGTTCAGGATTTAGACTGTCAAACAAACTCAGCTAGCAGTGTGATCAGTGGACAGAGCATTACAGTGGGACTTGGGAGACCTGAGTTCTGTGGGAGAGTGAGCTTGGATAAGTCACATCCCCTGCCCATCCCCAGTTTTCCCATGAGCACACTGGGGATAATGAGGTTGATCTCCTTTGTAAAGCACTTGTGAGATCAACTGATGAAAAGAGTTACGTATTATTAACTCTTACTCCTCCTGTCCAGTATCCTGTACACTAATGGTATATGAAATTACATGGAGACTTTCTTTCAAGAGGGATGAGGAATTCTTTTTAATGTCTCCATATTTTAAGGCTAAAAACCATACCACAGTTCAAAGGAAGGCATCAGCTGGGGATGGTGATGGTGCTTTTGGGGAGAGTGTGGGAGGAGAGGAGTTGGTTGGTTGGTTTGTTAATTGGATTCTGGCCCATCAAGGGAAAGTACAGAGCTACAAAATCTTTTATATTTTTGAGAAACGCAAGAGCACAGCTCCTCAGCTGGTGCAGATCTACATAGCTCCGCTGATTTCCATGGAGCTGTGCCTGCTTTTATGATATACATTCTGACTTTTTATTCCTGGGCAGCAGGATGCAGTAGCAGATAGTAGCTACGCAACATGGCCCAGTGGATCAGACATGGAAAATCAGGGTTTTACTCCCCACTGCCAGCCTGTCATGGGTTGCCTTAGCCAAGGTATGTTGCCTTTGTCTGGTGTATTTATATTGCAAGCATCTTTGGGCTGGCCTATGTGGATATACAGCACCTGCTACAATGGGGCCGTGATCTTGTTGGGGCCCCTTTCTGACACTGTACTAATTACTGTGAGACAGAATAAGCAGGTCAGTTTCAGTATGGCTTTCCTGGGTATGTAAATACTTACTTTGACTTGTTAGGCATGAGTATTGCTTGTGTTAGACTATCTCTTCCTACACTGGGGAAATTATTTGCTTAGGGGGACAGAATAAAACCCAGGTTGGAGGTTTATTGTTAATTCATATGTAACCCTTCTGCCCATCAGAGTTGGCAGCAACAAGGGCCGGGTTCAGTATCCAGGGGTTCCATTCCAATAGCACAATACAAAAACCGGCTCGAGCCCCCACCCAGTGACCTGGGACAACCATATACCACCCCTCTGGGCGTCTGTAAGAGACAATACTTCCCCTCTCGCAAGCACAGAGTCTGAGTGTACCAAAGCCTTTTAATAACAGGGAGAAACAATGTGGCATTATATTGGGGAAACACCACAAACAAGGTTAATAAACCAGACCATGAACCAGAAGCCCCCCTCCCAGCAAATAGGCTGTGGCCTTCCCTTTGGCTCTTGAGTTCCACCACCCCAAAAAGTCACTCAATAGTCCCAAAAGTCCAACAGCCCAAGAGTCTCTGTCCTTGGTCCGTGCAGAGTTCAAAAGTCAATTGGCAGAGTCTTACCTCCAGCCTGGGTGGAGATGGAGGGTAGGGCACGGGGCACCTTACGTGGTCCGAGGCCGACTGCGCCGCCTCTCCGTGAGGTTCCGCTGCAGCTCTCACCGCAATCGGCTCTGCTCCGCTCCACTGGCTGTCCTACGAACCGCTCTGCCCATTGATCCGCTAGCTGCTCGGCTAGCCGACACACAGACAGCTCTGCTGCGCTGGTCACTCTGCCCGCAGCACCCACGCCTCTGCTAGGTGACAGACAGACAGCTCTGCCGCGCCGGTCACTCTGCCCGCAGCACCAACGCCTCCACTAGTCGACAGACAGCTCTGCCGCGCCGGTCACTCTGCCCGCAGCACCAACGCCTCCGCTAGTCGACAGACAGCTCTGCTGCACCAGTCACTCCGCTAGCCGTCCTGCTAGCCGACACACAGACTGCTCTGCTGCACCAGCCACTCTGCACTTTTTCCAGGTCCCCCCTACTTAAGACAGTACTCAGTGATTTCTTTAGCTCTTAGGTGATTTCAGCTCACAGTAGGGGAGCCTTAGTGCAGGTGCACCAGTGAGCCCAAAGCAATTGTCAGCTCAGCAGCCTGGAACCAGGCTCCTAATGGAAGCAAAATTCAATTCTGACATTCCACAGTGGAGAGAGGCAGGGTGCAATAGGCCTGGGAGGCCCTCAGACAGAGCCCTCACCAAAAGGTATAAGTGCTTGTTCATCACCTCTCTCAATCTCACAGTGTTCTGAAAACACATAGCCCTTGCCCAGTGAGTGCTACCTAGATGATGGCGAGTCTCTGCATCATAACACGGGCCAAGTACATGTCCATAGTCCTTCATTCACATAATCACAGTAACATCACTTTATCATTCCTGCCCCAATAACATAGAAACTGGGGCTCCCTCATCAGCCTAAGTGGCCATGTGGGCTGCTGTGGGCTCAGGCTAGGCGCAGTGGGTGTGTCTATGCAAATTGATTAGCCCCAGACTTATTTTGCAAGGCTCACTGCAATTCCCATAGTTCACCACCAGATGTCAGAATATATCTCATTCCTGACACTGCTTACACATATATTTCCAAATCTAGACTAACATGTCATTAGGGCTGAATGTGCCTTTCACATTATGGTTGCTTAATAGTATAAGAAGACAGTGCAGCATTTATGTAATATTGGTTTCTTCTTCAGGCAAAAAAAAATCAATTGAAATAAAGCGAAGGCACTTGATGGTGCAGGTGCTAGATAATGGGATGTAGTACCTGGAGTGCTTTTACACCATGTAATGTTTTTGTCTACTTGCTTTGTCATAGCCCAGAGACAGCATTGCACCTAAGGAATTATTCAATCAGAGTGACTAAAGGAAGGAAATAAACATCATCAGTGACATGCACAGCTTCTAAAATGATAGTTAATAATCAGCATTTCTCCAAGATCTAACTGCCTACAGAGTCAGTCAAATATATTGTAGTAGTGTGCGAGGTGTTGGACAAACACAGAACAGAGAGCTAACAATCTAAGCAAGAACTTGATCTCAGAAAGTTCAGATTCACATAACCCTCTGCAGCCATCTCCAAATAATGTGAAATGGAAGACTTGGGTAAGCAGCAAGGCTGAAGCACTCCTGGAGGTGCTCCTCCCAGAATGTGCCCAAGACTCGCTGGCTGAGCTGGGAGGAAACTGGTACTTGTCCCTTGTTGCACTGTCGTCAGTTCAGTGGCTTGCCACAGCACTAAAGTTATGCTAAGAAATGAAACAAAATAAATAAGTTCAAAGATCGAAGCCATGGAAGTACTTGGCCTGCATCAGGTAAAAGTGGCTGTTTGCAAAGCTCAGAGCTGATCAAATATTAACTATCCCATCCTTGCCATGTCCCTGCTGAGGGAGTGAGGAAAATCCCCACTGGGGTCATTTGGAAAGTTTCCCCTGCTCTCAATCTTCCCTGAAAGAGGAGCCATTTGCAAGTGTGAGACAGGGAAGTGGAATCTATACCGAGGAGGTGCCAGGTAGAAAGGCAGAGCACGTGCCATCTTAGGATGTCTACAAAACATGAGGAAGCCTCCCAAACAGGTGAGTAAGGAACAGATCGAACCTCCAGGTGAAAGAATGCTTAGGACTAGGTGGCAGAAATCCTCCCCTGTTATGGCGCTGCTCACAGGATTAAAAGCAGCAATTCCATGGGGTTAAACTGCCAATGAATATTCTGGTCAGGGAGCTGGGCCTCTTCAATCCCTTTGAACATTAGCCAACCTCCACTGGTCTCTTGTGGTTCCCTGTCCTCGCTTCTGAGCTGGAGTGGTAGCCAGTCTTAGCATCTCACACTTCCAACCACATTTTCTGAGCACTAGTGGGAGAAGTCTCTCTGTCATAGGCTGCTTGAGCTGTTCTCTTGGGTTCTGCATGCAGTTAGCAAGTGGATGGAGGTGAGAACCCTCAGCAGCAGTGCAATGGGATGGGAAGGCTTCGAATACTGTTTTCCTGGGGCTGGAGGAAGCGGTCTCCATTGGATAAGGGCCTGAACACTCTCTCTCACACACACACATACACACCCCTCCCTGCATACGCACACACCCATGCAGGGCCAGTGCAAGGATATTTCGCACCCTAGGCAAAACTTCCACCTTGCGCCCCCCCATCCAAGGTCCAGTTCCCACCTTCCTGTGTCCAAGTTCCCCCCAGAGGCCCAGATGTTCACAAAGTGCAGGGGGCATGAGGGAGTCTGCAAAGAGGAGGGGGATTGTATGGGGGCTCTTCCAGGGGGTGAAGGTGGCGGGGGGGGGGGGCGTGCACTGGATTGTTGCAGGGGTTGAAGGTGGCCAAGAGGTGGAAGGGACGGGGGTGTAGTGGCAGGGAAGAGATTGCACAGAGGCAAAAGGGGCTCGTTGCAGGGAGTGCAGTGGCAGGGAGGGAGTGGCACAAGAGAGAAGTGGGCAGGAAGGGGTTGTTGCAATGGGCTGGCAGGCGGGGGTGTGTCTCTGCCCGGGATTGTTGCAAGGGGATGAAGGTGATAGGGAGGGGTTTGCACAAGGGAGGAGTGGGCAGGAGGGAGATGGCAGGTGGGGGTCCTGAGGTTGATGCAGGGGTGAAGGTGACTGTGGCGGGGGGGGGTGGGGGTTACCAGGTGGGGGTTGCCCAGAGGCAAAAGTGGCAGGACAGGGTGGGTTGTTGGAGTGTGGGATGCACAGGGGAGAAGGTAGCTGGTTGGTGGGTGTTGGAGGGGGTGGTACTGGCTGGGGGAGGGGTGCCTGGGTTGCTCCCACATACACCATTCCCCAGGCTAGGGACTGGACCTGCCTACCCCCTCCCACCACGCTCCGCGGGCCTGTGCGGCTCCCCCCGTCCCAGCTAGATACCTTGCAGGTGGAGTAGACACCCAGCTTCTCGGCCCAAAGAGCAAAGTGCAGCTGCGCCTTCCTCCCCATACCACAGGCCAAGCCGGACTCCCCGCCACCACTGGGGCTTTCAGCGGCTGCGGGAGCAGCAGCGTGGGCCAGTCCACAGGCAGACTCCCCACCGCCCTTGGGGTTCTCAGTGGCGACAGTGGCGGCAGCAGCACTGGCCGGTCTGCAGACAGCCAGCCCCATTCTGCGCCCAGGAAGCCCTGCTGCAGCCCCCCAGCCCTGCAGGTGCAGGGGGGCTGGCTGCCTGCGGACTGGCCCGCGCTGCTGCCACCGCTGCCGCTGAGAGCTCCAGGGGTGGCGGGGAATCCGGCTGGGCCCGCAGCGCATGTAAGAAGGTGCAGCCGCAGGGCTCCCCATGCGTCGGGGAGGATTGCTGCCTGCGGACTGGCCTGTGCTGGTGCCGCTGCTGCCACCACTGAGAGCCCCAGTGGCAGCAGGGAGCCCAGATCGGCCCGGGGCGCAGGGAAGAAGGCGCAGCTGCTAGTGCTAGACCTCTTCTTCCCTGCTCTGCCGCCGGCTGCTTCCCAGGCGGGAGGGACGGCTGCACCATGGGCAGCCCCTCTGGAGTTGGGAGGCAAGGAGCAGCAGCAGCCTTGTGCTCCGCTGTTTTAAAAAAAATTGGGACACCGCTTTTTGGCTCGCCCAGCCACTTGGTGCCCTAAGCGGTTGCCTAATTCGCCTGCTGGTTGCAACGGCCCTGCACCCTTGAGAAGAAAAACACTTCATAAAGAAAGCGAGGGGAGAATCTGCAACTGTAAAAGGGTAGGGCTAAATTCTGTTCCTGTTAAAATCAATATCAAAACTCCTACTAACTTCACTGGAGCAAGAACGAGCTTAAGAGGTAGGAAGGAATTAGCAATCACCACTTAGTCTGGCTGGATGCTTGGGGCTATGCTGTGGGTACAGGTACACAGAGAGCAGAACTTTAGAGAAGAAGGGTGCTTGGGCTTCAAGTGCTAGCCTCAGAGCGCTGGTTCAGTTCAAGGTCTGCCTGGCTTACTAGGTGACCTTTGGCATATCATTTGCTCTCTATAGTTTCCCATCTATACAACAGCGATAATGCTCCTCTCTCCCCTTTGCCCTGCCTTTCTTTGTAGTCTATGGAGATGGTAAGCTGTGGGGACAATCTTTGATTCTGTATATGTTCTGGGCCTAGCTCCATGAGATCTCCAGCTCAAGTTGGATCTCTGGGCTCTGATCTGAGGATAAAGACCATAAGCAGACAGAGGAGGGAATCAAATTGTGTTTTATCAAGATGCCCCCTCAAAATGGCTTACTTTGAGAGCAGCTCCCTTCTCCCCAGCTGTCCCCCAATAACAATATTCCACTGTCAATTTACTTCTCTTAAACACCAAAGAGTCCAACTGCTTGGCCTTCTCCTTAACTGCACTATGTCCTTGGATTCTAAGTGTGCTTCCTTTCTCTTCCTCATCCCACTAAGGAGTGGCCAGAGTGGAAGTGGGCTCAGAGGTCACAGCTGTGAGAAGTAACAGGGTGGTGCTGGATAATACCATCTGCCCGGCTGAAATCATCATCTGCAATGGCAAGATAGCTGATATTCTGCCCAAGAGAAGCTGGGCTCATGCCAGCGGAGAGAAGGCAAGTATGGGCCAAACTGCTAGATGAATTGGTACTGAGGAAACAACTCTGCGGGAAGACTGTGCTGGGTTTGCATGGCCAGCTAAACCAATAATAATAATACCTAGCTCTTACCCAGTGCTTGCCTGGGGTACTTTCGAGCTAATCACATGTGCTCCAGATCTTAGTGTGGGGGCCATTGTCCTTTTTGGCAAGTTGCTATAGGCTGGTACACATACATCTCTCCCTGTGTTTGTGCTGTGGGGCTGCCGCCAGGCCTCACTGAAACCTGTGGTCCAGGGATATCTAAAAGGGACTCCTTTGCCAAGTGCCAGAGCTCAGTGATGGGAGGTCAGAAAGGAGCCCACAGTGTGAAACATTCTGCCACCTTCTGTTACTTAGACATGGCCTGTTTCTCCACTCCCTTGCACCAATTTTCTGCCATTGAGACTCCACTGACTTCATTTGGAGACTGGAGAATTAGATCCTTTGGCTACAGTGTTAGAGTAGGACAGTGAGGAAAACAAACTGCTCAGGCCATTACTTTGGACACTGCCCCATTTAATGGAAGTTGCTCTTGGGGATGCAAGGACCTGCTGCTGATGAAGCGGAGACAGTAATTCTGAGCAAATCACTTCTTTTCCTGTTTCCTGTCTATGTGCAGATAGCTTACTATTTTCTCAGCCTGGTTAGTTATTCTCACCAGGTCCCTTGCACTGCAGAGAATTTGCAGGTAGATCACTGTATCTTTGACTTCATATTAAAATGTGAGCTGTTTTGATTGGACATGAAGATCACATGGTATGTTTAGTTCCTGATTGGTGGAGTAACTTATAGAGTCAGGTGTCCAGTATGAATTCTTGCATTTTCAAGCTGAAGATTTGCCTTCTTCAAATAATGGCCCATTGCCCTGTGTGCTCCCTCCAGCCAACCGGATCCCTGGGGATGCTTCTTGAAAGCAAATCTCAGAAGGCTGTCAGTACAGCCAATGCCAAGTTTTTATTCAAGTGGAAAATGTGACTCACCTGGCTCTACTGTTGACAGTCAACTTTTTAAACAAGGGATGGACCCATCCCATCCCTCTGCCTTGTCACAGTACTCCTGACCACTTGATAATAACTTGATAAGTTATTAAACTACATGTCGGCTCAGGAGAGGAGTAGGGAGGAACCCACAGATGCAGCTGCAGGTTGTTACAAAGAATGAGGCACGTTGGCAGAAATTGCAAGGCATCTCTTTTCATCATGCCTAGCTCCAGAAGGGGCTCCAATGGTCTACTGTCAACTGCTCAAAGCTAGCAATGGTTTAGCAGAGCTAATCCAGGCCAGAAAGCTGTAAAGAGAGAGCGGCTGGCTCTGGCCAGTCTCATATTTATCAGCTGTGGAATTCAAGAACCAGAGGCTGCTTTGCTGATTTGCAGCAGTTAAGAATCTGGTCCCAAATCTACAGGTATCAAATATTGGAGAGACATTAGAAGGAACAGCTATCAGGGACAGCAAAAAAATGAAATCTTGAGGCAGATCCTCAGGTGAATCCGCAGACTCCAAGGACTACAGACAGATTTACATGACTGAGGGTCTAACCCAGTGAATTATACGGGTGGAAGTGAGATCAGGTCCCCAGAACTTGGTGCAAGTAATGTAGAGGCCTCCCTGGAAGTACCCATCCCTAACTGGGGGCAAGATGCTGGGCCATTGTATTAGTTCCATATACTGTAGATGGCTAGCCTGTGACCTCTGTGACCTGAGAGTAACTCCACTCATTCAAATTGAACTACTCCAGAGTTCAGTTGGCATCACTGAGAGTAATGAAGCTGTTCTTTCTTTACCTTAGTGCTGACCCTTATTGTAGCGAGCCAGGGCTCTTAGAGTCCAGAGTAGCTGGCCAGGACACATTTCCTTTCAAGTTCCCGCTAACATATTTAGTAAACACTCTAGTTGTGCTCCGTTATCACAATTTCAGGTGTGTGTAATGTGGGAAAACAGATGCTTACCAATGTCTGGATAAGGAGAGGGAAGCCAGAAAACTTGATTGTTTTGGGCTAGATCCCCAGATGGTGTAAGTTAGTGTAGCACTGTTTAAGTCAATGGGCTATGCCACTTTACACCAGCAGAGGATCTGGCCCAGAGATTGGCCTGAACCAGAATCATGGGTCTGGAAGAGACACAAAAATCACACCCACACACATCTATGGTGAAATTCACAGTATGGGCAAGCCAGGTGGGCCCAGCTCATCAAGATCACCTTTGTTCTGTCAGGTAAGGGCTAGAGCAGGGGTTGGCAAACTTTTTGGTCCAAGAGCTACATCGGGGTTGCAAAATTGTATGGAGAGCAGGGTAGGGAAAGCCGTACTTCCCTAGACAGTCTTGTCCCCTACATCAGACCCCCCCTACCACTTCCCGCCCCATCTGCCCCCCTCAGAACTCCCGACCCATCCAACCCCCTTGCTCCTCGTCCCCTGACTGCCCCCTCCAGAGACCCCACAACCCTTACCACTGCCCCGGGACTCCACCCCCTATCCAATCTCCCCTGCTCCTTGTCCCCTGACTGCTCCCTCCCAAAACTCCCCATCCTAACTGCCTCCCTAAGACCCCACCCTCTACCCATACCCCCTATTCCCTATCCCCTATCCCCTGACTCCCCTGACCACTATCCACCCTCAGACAGACTTCCGGGACTCCTATGCCCATCCAACCCCCCCACCATTCCCCATTCCCTGACTGCCCCCCAGAACCTCCACCCCATCTAACCGACCCCTGCTCCCTGTCCCCTGGCTGCCTCTGGGACTCCTGGCCCCTTATCCAACCCTCCAGCCCTGGCCCTCTTACTATGCCGCTCAGAGCAGCATGTCTGGCAGCCGCACAGCCCAACGAGAGCTAAACATGCTGCCATGCTGCCCTGCAGGAGCACGCAGCCCTGCCCCCCCAAGAGTGATGCCCGTGTGCCAGTGTAGCTGCAGGAGAGAAGGGATAACAGGGGAAGGGCTGTGGATTGCCTCCACCGCCAGGAGCTCACGGACTAGGCAGGACAGTCCCACAGGCCAGATGTTTGCCCACCCCTATGCTAGAGTGTGCAGAGGTGAAATCCTCCTCTGAGGGGACAGGGTCCCTCTCCCTACAAATTTGCTGCTTGGCTTGTACTGAGCATGCTCAGTAACACTGCTGAAGCCACCTGCCCTCAATCCACCCCCTACTATCAGCAGGCACAGGTTGCCTCTGGTCCTCCTTAACAGTGTATTTTCAAATAGGCTGAAGCCAGGCCTCCCATTCTGTCACTACAATTTGCACCTACAGTATTGCACTTAGGTGAACTGAAGGTGCACGTCAGAGCACTTACACCTCTAAATTAGAGGTACAAACTTGGCCAGTACAAATTTTACCCACAATAGGAAGAGCACCCTATTGCAAATTTGGCCTTTGATATCAAGGACATGAACATGTGAAGTCAGCCATAAAATCTGTTTGACATATTTTTAATACATGATTGAAAGATCTTAGCACGATCTAGTGCACAGGAGCAAACTGGAGACATAAAAAGAATTGCAAAGTAAATCACTGATTAACTGGGATCCTCCCATAGAAATGCCGTTGAATCCGCAGCAGTCACGGACCTCCCAGAGGCATGCCGCGAAACTTCCTCACTTGGGGCGGCAAAACCTGTAGAGCCGCCCCTGGGCCCTACACAACTCCACCCTCCACCCCCCATTGAGGGGGGGGCAGGCCTCCACAGGGGCTGGTTTGGGCGGTGGGAGAAATCACCCCTCCAGCACTCACCAGCGGCGCATCTGGGGCTGGGTCGCTGCATTTCCGAACACTGGTGAGTGCAGACAGAGCTCAGGGGAGTGGGAGTGGGGCTGCAGAGCTCAGGGGAGTGGGAGTGGGGCTGGGGTGGAGCAGGGGTGGGGGCCCTGGGAAAGGGCTGGAGCAGCACACAACTGCGCAGGGCACCAGGAAATTTGGTGTTCCAAATTTCCTGGTGTCCTATGCACTGCGTACTTTGCAATAGTGTAAGGACAGCCCTGAAGGGACTCCACCACCCTTCTGTCAGAGCTACTTCTGTGCTTCTCCTTGTCCTCCAGCAGCTCCATTACAGGGGGCAACAAAGTCTTGCAAGACTTCCTGACAGCTCTGCTGGGGCACCTGCTGCCTGTCAGCTCACAGCACCCAGCGAGCAGCCTCCCCTTCTAGATCTCTCTGGGACTTCTGCAGGAGAATTTAGCTCATCGTCGGCTCCATCCAGACAATTTCTATCTACTCCCAAGGCCTGATTGGGTCACACTGGGTAACCTGATTGGGTCACCTTATCTCTCCTCCCGGCCAGGAGAGTGCCTGGGGCTGAACCCATCGCCCCATAAAGGGCCAGTCACCCTGGGACACCCTGGGACTTTTCAGTGCTAATCACAATGTTGATGCGGGCTGAGAGGATTCTCCCTCCCTCAGGATTGTCCGTGACTTCCTTTCTCCCTGCAGGTGCTGGATGTCGGTGATCTGGTAGTGATGCCCGGAATCATAGATCCTCACGTCCACACATCTGAGCCAGGGCACACGGCCTTGGAGGGTTACTCTTCTGTAACCAAGGCTGCTGCTGCAGGAGGTGTCACAACCCTGGTGGCTATGCCACTGTACGGTACCGAAGGCGGGGAGGGAGCAGCATTACTGCATGCACCTATGGGTTACCTCCTTGGAAAGAGTCCAGCTGAGGGCAACAAAAATAATTAGGGGGCTGGAGCACATGACTTATGAGGAGAGGCTGAGGGAACTGGGATTGTTTAGTCTTCAAAAGAGAAGAATGAGGGGGGATTTGATAGCTGTTTTCAACAGAAAGGGGGTTCCAAAGAGGATGGATCTAGACCAGAGTTTCCCAAACTGTGTTTCTCGGAACACTGGTGTTCCATACAATGTGAATAGGTGTCCCGTGAAAGAATCATAATTTTAAAAAGGGCCTTTAAATTTTTTTTAATTTTAAATTTGACACATTTGAAGCATAGTTTACAACTCTTTTTGGATGACTATAATTTAACAGAAAACTATTTTTCCAGTTATTGATAGATCTCATATTGAATGAATAACACGATTTTTTATTTGAAAACCGAACGACTACAAAATAATATTATAAGTGTTCCGTAAATATATATCAGGCTAAAAAGTGTTCCGTTGCCCAAAAAGTTTGGGAAACGCTGATCTAGACTGTTCTCAGTGGTTGCAGATGATGGAACACGGAGTAATGATCTCAAGTTGCAGAGGGGGAGGTTTTGGTTGGATATTAGGAAAAACTTTTTCACTGGGAGGGTGGTGAAGCACTGGAATGGGTTACCTGGGGAGGTGGTGGAATCTCCTTCCTTCAAGGTTTTTAAGGTCAGGCTTGACAAAGCCCTGGCTAGGATGATTTAGTTGGTGTTGGTCCTGCTTTGAGCAGGGGGTTGATCTAGATGACCTCCTGAGGTCCCTTCTAACTGATATTCCATGATTCTATGATCCTTGTTGCCATGCATTGGAAGGGGCCCATACAATGATATCATGACCTTTGTAAAGGAAAGGATGGAGCAGACAGTGAAGTGGCTTTGCACTGGGTTTGGGGAGTCTTGGAGACCCACCTGTTCTGCATGTGGATAGTTTGGCCTACACCATCTCCCACTGAAATTTATGGGCATCTTTCCGTTGCCTGCAATGAGAGGTGGATCAGGGCCCCTGCAGAATGGAGCAGACTCTTCATTGGTATAAAGGATGAACCTATGTAAATTTACACCAGCTGAGGATCTGGCCCCAGGACTTCAGCCCACTCTTTGCAGGTATTGAACATGTGCTGTTCTGGTCACCTTTCCCTCTGCAATGCTACTGAGTTATTATGTCTTTGAAAGGTGTGGGGTGACAAAAGAATGGGAGCTTAATGGGTGATACTATTTGCTAGACACCTGCTAGGTCAGGGAAAGCCCAGTCTTTGCTGGGGGAAAGTTCCTTTGTGGCACATGCCGCTGGGTGAAGCTATTCTCTGCCACCCTATGCAGCTTGGAGTGCAGGACAAATCCCCTACAAACTGCAGCTCAGAGTTGCAAGGGAAATAACCTACATCCAAATCTGCCTGTTCCCAGCAAGCGCTGCCACTGGAAATATTGCTCTCTGTTGGCGACATCTAGTATCCTCAGGACTTCACACTCTGGAGAAGTTTATTCTGAGAGGAGGGGCAAAGATCCTCATTCTGATGTCCATCCCAAGGCTGAACTAGAGGAAGTAGGGATCCAGGCATGGAGGGTCCAGATAGCAGAAGGTGACCATCTACAGGGGATGAGAACATAAAGGGACTTGCCGCTAACAGGGGACTAGGAAGTATAATCCATTTGTAGGGGCTGAGGGCTTTGGAGGAAGTGTCTGGTGGGGACGAGTGTTCTAGGAGACCAGCAAAGTGTTGGTAGCTCTGGCCCCCATTTTGTCTTAATCATCCTCTGTCTACTCCCATCCCACTATATTATTAGTCACTTCTACTCCCAGTGCCACACTGGAAAATGAGATCTGCCTATAATCTTCTATGGGAGCTAGCTGGGCCCCTGTATACCCCACGCTCTCCTCATTCTGCATTCCTCATGCACTCTTTCCCTACATCTCTGTAGCATTCTCCCTTCCATTCGAGGAACAGGTTTGGGACTAGTTAAACTGCTTTCTCTATGCCCTTCAGGAACTGTCTTCCCCCAGCCACAACTCTGGCAAACTTTGAAGACATGCTGAAGTCTGCTGAAGGGCAGTGCCATGTGGATGTAGCCTTCTGGGGCGGAGTTGTCCCCGGAAACCAGGTCAGTGACTGTTATTCAGCTAATGCAAAAGCATGAAATACCGCCTGGAATAGGGGCAAGGGCAGATACCCAGGTCTCACCTCCTCTATGGGGAGTTTCAGTGCAGGGAGACAATGTGCTTAGTGCTTCTGGAAACCTGGCTGCAAGTCACTAAAAAAGGCTGCAAAGTCAATGCAGACTGCAAAATAAAGCAGAGGAAACTGATCAGTCCATCAGAGTATTGGTGAATGGTTCAGTCAATAAGGCTGAACTTGCCTTCCACTCAGCTAATCTGCATAATCACACTGGGGTCTCTTGGGGATGGGACACAGAACAATGTCCCAGAAATGCTGCTAACAAATTTGCATCCACTGGCAAGGCACCCATTAACTTCAAAGGGTCCAGGGTTTGGCCCTGGCTCCTGTGTGGCTGATGAGAGAATCCCAGTCCCCGCTGTTGTTAGAACAGGTGTTTGGGCTGGGTCAGCTTGCAGGTGTTGGGAGGTTTGTGTTGGTCCAATCTATTAGCAATGAGGCAGTAAATATAATAATCACAGAATCCTATTGTCCTAGCACAGGGTCAGAGATTAGTGGGCATTGGCTGAGCAAAGTTGTGGGGTAAACACTAGCACAAATACAGCTTTGATCTGTTGAAATGAAGGATTTGCCTACTGAGGGTCATCTTGACCTCCAAAGTCTATTGGAATTTGACCTTCTGTGGAGGTAAATGTTGAAGAAACTGATGGCCCTATCCATCGTGGAACAGAGCTGTCCCATATGCATGATGAGTTATTGGCTAGGACAATGGTTCGTGGGGCATATGGACAGTAGTTTAGGTGCTCATCCTTCGGCAGATTTTCATAGAATCATAGAATGTCAGGGTTGGAAGGGACCTCAGGAGGTCATCTACTCCAACCCCCTGCTCAAAGCAGAACCAATCCCAACTAAAGCATCCCAGCCAGGGCTTTATCAAGCCTGACCTTAAAAACCTCTAAGGAAGAAGATTCCACCACCTCCCTAGGTAATCCATTCCAGTGCTTCACTACCCTCCTAGTGAATTTTTTTTCCCTAATATCCAACCTAGGCCTCCCTGAATGCAACTTGAGACCATTGCTCCTTGGTCTGTCATCTGCCACCACTGAGAACAGCTGAGCTCCATCCTCTTTGGAACCCATCTTCAGTTAGTTCAAGGATGCTGTCAAATCCCCCCTCATTCTTCTCTTCTGTAGACTAAACAATCCCAATTCTCTCAGCCTCTCCTTATAAGTCATGTGCTCAAGCCCCCTAATCATTTTTGTTGCCCTCCTCTGGACTCTTTCCATTTTTTCCACATCTTTCTTGTAGTGTGGGCCCCAAAACTGAACACAATACTCCAGATGAGGCCTCACCAATGTCGAATGGAGGGGAACGATCATGTCCCTCAATCTGCTGGCAATGCCCCTACTTATACAGCCCAAAATGCCGTTAGCCTTCTTGACAACAAGGGCACTCTGTTGACTCATGTCCAGCTTCTAATCCACTGTAACTCTTAGGTCCTTTTCTGCAGAACTGCTGCCTAGCCATTCAGTACCTAGTCTGTAGCAGTGCATGTAACATTCTGTTTAAAGTGCAGGACACTGCACTTGTCCTTGTTGAACCTCATCAGATTTCTTTTGGCCCAATCCTCCAATTTGTCTAGGTCCCTCTGTATCCTGCCCCTACCCTCCATCATATCTACCACTCCTCCAGGTTAGTGTAATCTGCAAACTTGCTGAGGGTGCAGTCCATGCCACCCTCCAGATCATTGATAAAGATATTGAACAAAACTGGCTTGTGATCTAGTAACTTCTCTTAGTTGCTGGAAGAAAGCCTCATCCATCTCATCTCCCTGGTCTGGAGATCTATAGCATACTGCCACCATGACATCACCCTTGTTGCTCACATTTCTAAGGTTAACCCAGAGCGCTCTACCGGAGCTCAAAATAGTCATACTGTTCTCTTACATACAGTGCAACTCCCCCACCTTTTCTGCCCTACCTGTCCTTCCTAAACAATTTATATCCATCCATGACAGTACTCCAGTCATGTGAGTTATCCCACCAAGTCTCTGTTATTTCAATCACATCATAGTTCCTTGACTGTGCCAGAACTTACAGTTCTCCCTGCTTGTTTCCCAGGCGTCTTGCATTTGTGTATAGGCACTCAAGATAACTTGCTGATCATCCTGCTTGTTCAGTATGAGACAGGAGTCCTCTCCTCTTGTGCTCTCCAGGTTGTGCGTCCTCTCGGTATCCCATTTCCTCACTTACCTCAGGGCTTTGGTCTCCTTCCTCCGGTGAACCTAGTTTAAAGCCTTCCTCGCTAGGTTAGCCATCCTGCTTGTGAAGATGCTCTTCCCTCTCTTCGTTAGCTGGATCCTGTCTCTGCCTAGCACTCCTTCTTCTTGGAATACCATCCCATGATCAAAGAATCCAAAGCCTTCTCTCAGACACCACCTGCGTAGCCATTCATTGACTTCTATGATTCGACGGTCCCTACGTGGGGACCTTCCACAGGGAAGATGGACGAGAACACCACTTGTGCCTCAAATTCCTTTATCCTTCTTCCTAGAGCCATGTAGTCTGCAGTGATCTGCTCAAGGTCATTCTTGGAAGTATCATTGGTGCCCACGTGGAGAAGCAGGTAGCGGTAGGGATCCAAGGGCTTGATGAGTCTCGGCAGTCTTTCCATCACATCGTGAATCCTAGCTCCTGGAAAGCAGCAGACCTCTTGGTTTTCCCGGTCAGGGTGGCAGATAGATGACTGAGTCCCCCTGAGGAGGGAGTCTCAACCACCACCACACATCTCCTTCTCTTGGGAGTGGTAGTCGTGGAACCCACATCGCCTAGGACAGTGCATCTCATGCCTTCCAATCAATGGAGTCTCCTTCTGCTCCCTTCCCTCAGATGTATCATCTAGTCCACTCTCTGCTTTAGAGCTGGTGGAGAGAACATGAAAATGGTTGCTCACTTGTACCTGCCTTGCTGGAACATGGACACTCCTCTTTCTTCTTCTGGAGATCACATGCCACCAATTATCTTCACCGTCCTTCTGTCCCCGCTGTGCAGCCTGCTCTGATTCTGATTGTGCCTGTGGAAGCATATCCTGACGTCTGTCCAGGAAATCTTTGTTTTCTCTTTTGCTTAAATGTGGCTTTCAGAGCTGGAGCCATCTGGAAGGGCTGCTGAATCAGATGCCCAATAACCTACAAACATAGAACATAACATCTATCTCAGTCACTGCCCTACTTTCATCGTCTCAGATGGCCAGGCTATCATTCTGCCCCAAATGCTAGGGTTGGAATTAGGTGGAACCAGTGCACAGTGGGAGGTCCAGGCCTGAGTGCATCACTTCTGTTGCCTGCTTTAGGATGAGCTCCTGTCCATGATGCAGGCTGGAGTCCGAGGCTTTAAGTGCTCCCTGATTGAAAGTGGAGTGGAGGAATTCCCCCATGTCAGCCTCCAAGATCTGCACATGGTAATGAATGAGCTGCAAGGCACAGACTGTGTCCTCTTGGTAAGTGTCACTGCTTATGCTCAGCGTCCCTGGTCCCTTGAAGTTCAGGTCCCTGCTTTCGCTCTTCAGATTCAAGACCCAGTGCTACTGTAACCGACACACCTCCTGGGCATGGTGTTCTGTCCCATTGAGTGGCACTGAGACCACTTAGGGAGAGATTAATGAGTTTGCTCTACAGTCTTAGCTAATAGCCATATGTCTTTTAGCTCATGCAGTAGAACCTCATGCATTAGCTCAAGAAGTGCCAGGTTTGATCCCACCAATGATGACCAGGGTCTGTCAGTGTTATACGAGCAAATCAGAACAGCAGCATCTCCCACGCACGTGGCGTAGGTGTTACTGACGGCACAAAGGGCAGGGCGGGGGTGGGGGCACATGGTTTAGTGGGCAGAGATCCTGCCCTGGAGACTAAAAGCAGATACTAGTTTCCAGCTTCCTCCTTCAAAGACAACCATCCCTATGACAAGTCTCTCTCCTGGATTGTGATCCCAGAGCACATGGAGACCCAGGGCATGGAGCACATGGAGCATCCCAGAAAAGTCATCAATAGTCAGAGCCAACCTTTCCTGGCACCCCAGAGAGGGAGGAAGTTGCCATCATTTGTGTGTTATCTCAACCCCCAGGACAGGTGGTTTCCGAGGGTTTTCAATACCCAGGAGACAGCAGGGCTCCTCTAATGTATGGCTCAGAGTGTGACCCATCAGGTCCCTCCATTTCCTTCCACAAATGGAAAAGGAGGGTAATGGGAGGAATAGCCTTGGATAGGGCTTATCTCCTCAGCCTGTCAGCATTAACCCTTCCCTCCATTTGGATTTGTTTTCCAGTTTCACGCAGAGCAAGAGCTGGGCCAGTGGAAGCCGGCACTAGAGGGTATGTGGCGACGACTCTGGGATGGAAACATACGGCAAGCACATCTCTCTATGTACACAGCCTGCAGGAGGCATAGGGGCTTGAATCTCGCTTCCATTCAGGCCCCTTTACACTGCCAGGGCAGTGCACCCACAGACACCCCATGACAGCAATAAATGTTGCAAGCAAGAGCCTATTGACAGGGGAGTCACAGAGTAAAACTCTCCTAGCTGTAACCCTTGCTAGGCAGTTAGCCACTCCATACACTTCCGAGGCCAGGTCCTCTGCTGATGTAAATAGCCCAGGAACACATCATTATGTTCCTTAGGCACAAACCTCCTGCACCTCAGGATGCAAACCTGACTCTATTTCCTTTTCCGGTGTCTGTGCAGACCCCACAGAGTACAGGGCACTCCTGGACTCCTACCCCGATGCAATGGAAGTGGAGGCCATCCAGACCATCACTGATCTCTGCCTCCAGTACAAGTAAGGAACCATTCTCCTTGGGGTTGGGAAGCAGGGAGGAGACACATGAGTGCTTTACGGCAGTAATCTTTGACCTCCAGAATGTCACTCTCTGCAGGCCCCTCCATCTGGATCTCTGCTTTCATTGCACAAAAGGGTGTGCGGACCCTGTCCGTGCCAAGAGCCTTGGTAATGTAAACCAAGGGCACTGGGCAGAAAGGTGTACATACACCTGGGCTTCTTCTCCAACAGGGAAGCCAGTGACTCCTCTCCCCCACCCATCTCACAGGTGTGGTGCATTGGAGTAAGTGTGTGTCCTTACCTCTCAGGCACTCCCTGCTGCCCAGATGCAGCTTTTCCTAAGATGTTGCCTCTCACACCTCTCTGGTGGCCATGCCAAGTCGCTCTCTGGCTATGCCCAGTCGCTCTCTTCCCCAGACTGCCTTGTTGGGTCTCCTGTGGCTCGGCCCTCTGGCCAAATCACACGCTGGTTCAGTCCCCTTCCAGGTACCAAAAGGCCCAACTAATAGTTCTCTTTCCCTTCTTAGGTGCCACTAAAGGCCTCTGCTTCTTGGCCTCTTCTCCTGGCCCTGCAGAGCTACTCCTGTAGGGTTCTCTTGCCTCCCTTCCCTAGGAATCTCCCTGCTGCAAAGCTTCTCTTCTAACTGACATGCCTCCTGGGCATCTCCTCTATTCCCTCAGTCTCACACATCTTAGCTCCTTGTGTGGCTCACATGCTGGCTTCTTCAAGCTCTTCCCAGTAGGAGACCCTCCTCCTTAGCTCTGGTGCTTCACCACCAGAGCATGGGTCAGTCTCTCTTTAAGCCCAAGGAGACCCAGCTGAGGGAGTCACTAATTACTGCTTGTGTTGCTGGCTCATCAGTGAGACTGAGGACACTGGCCAAGTCCTGGGCAAAGCCATTCGCCCTCCCCGTAACACACAGATTCCTTTGGTGGTGACACTGCAGCTCTGCTCTCAATCATCATGAGATGAGGAGTGAAGTCACTGGCCTGAGAGCTGCCCAGCTAGCAGGATAACGGTATCACACTCTCTCCTAACAGGGTGCCCTGCCACATCCTCCACCTCTCCTCTGCTCAAGCCCTGCCCATCATCAGAGAAGCTCGCCAGAAAGGGGCGCCACTCACTATAGAGACTGCCCACCACTACCTCACCCTGATGTCTGAACGCATTCCACCTGGGGGCACCTACTACAAGTGCTGTCCTCCTATCAGGGCCAAAACCAATCAGGTAAAGAGACCTAGAGGGGCTCCAGAGGGGAATCTCAGCCCAAGAAATCAGATGCCATGAGTATAACTAGGGCTGGGGGAAGGAGGCACCAGCAAAGGAGGGAAACAAAGCCACCATTTAAGAAGATACATTTTAGAAGCACCAAAAGTCAGACTCTTCAATTTCTGTGGATCCCATCCTCTTGCCCCTCACTCCCATTCTGCAGAATCCAGGCAACTCTGTCCTCATCTCTTCTCTGCTTCAGACATCTGGTGGTGAATACCTGAGTGTGGCCTCAATCAAACATGGTCCACTCTTGGGATGGGCTGTTGTGGGACATGGCGAGGCTCAGGAAGGAGGTAGCTCTAGTGGCCAAGGCTCTAGGTGACCAATGCCCAGACAAGGGGTTTGGCTGCAGGAACAGAAAGGAATGGGTGGGGTTTGGACATGTTGTGGAGGGAGAGTGGCAGGGGTTAGGGATGGTCTGAACAGAGATGATTGCTCTCGGGCTGAACAAAGGGTGCCTGGTTAAGGACAGGAACGTAGGGCTGAGGGTCACCAGCACAAAACTTTCCTAGCTGAACCTTGTAATTGGTGCTGAAGTTATGTGGGGTGGAGAGGGCCAAGGGGAGGTATCGCCAAAGGAAGTACCAAAAGAACTGCAGATAAGCAGAAGGAGAAGCAGGAAAGTGCAGGCTCTGCAGCCTCTGGAGTTCAGTGTTTCCAGGAAGATGAAGTGCTCCATGGTGCCAAAGGCAGTGTTGCCAGATGGCTAGAGCCCTGGCTCAAGATTCATAAGACCTGGGTTTTAGTCCCAATCAGCCTCTGGGTGACTGGGGGCATGTTACGTCCTTTCTCCGTGATTTGGTTTCCTTTTCTGTATGCTGGATGTAATGTTGCCCCATCCTTTGTCAAGCACTTGGAGACTAACTGGTGTCATATGTTGGCTAAGAGGCATGTGTTACGATTATTATCAGTTAAAACGATGCAAATGAAGAGGCGGTGAGCTCTGTGCTCGTGCCAGCTCTCCTGAGTTTCAAGAGATCTGGTGTGTTTTGTAAAGCCCAGCTCGGGAAGTCACAGGCTCATAGGAGAACAGTGGCTGTGGGTCGTGTTAATTCAGTTTCTAGCCCCCGAGATTGTAGAAAAAAGTTTGAAAACGTGAAGCGAGTGCATCCAACGAGCTCAGAGACCAGGGGCAAGTCAGCAGGTCCTTGAATGCACCGGGGCTTGGCCACACTGGATTTGACTACAGAAAGGTAGCTGATGGCCTTGGCAAGGGCGGCTGCTGTCGAATCAAGGGAGCAGAAGCCAAGCTGCCGAGGCCCCAGGAGAAAGGCAGGGCTGGGAATTTACTCATCAGCTATAGCAGAGTCCAGGTACTGTATAAACTTGCCTGGGTTGTGGGCATCCAGAACGGGAGGCTATTAAAGCTGTGATAACAAAGGCATCTCTTCAGTCAGTGAGGGTTATTTCCTAGCTTCCATCTCTACGCTGCTCAGTTCACAGCAGTCCCCTGGAAGAGGATAGAGCTCATCTCAGTAAGCAGGATGTCCTGTTTGATGTTGTCAGGTGGAACTTGACTGTCTTATGGAAAACATCAGATGAAGCTTGTCAAGCCAGGAACATTCCAGTCCTCCAGAACAGAGCATGAACATGGCATGGTGTTATAAGTGGAAGGGCAAGGGGGTGGGAAGAGTGCATGTGACTGGTTGCTCCTTCCTGTGGTTCTGGCAGGGCCTGGTGTGCCGTCATCTATGTGGAAGTTGGGTTTGAACAGTTGCGATTGATTACTATGGGATGAGATATACTGATAAAGCTATAGGGCTGTGTGCTATTCAGCCACTAGCTGTCTTGTACACTAGACACGGTTCATGCAGGGAAACAAAGCTGGAACAGGAGCTGTGCAGAAACCTCCTTGTTTGTCTTTATATTTAGTAGTTGAATTTAATCAATGTCTGTTATATAAAATGGACTGTGAGTCCATATATCATGACAGGTTGACTCAGGCTAATTTAAGATTTACTGCATAGAGTAATGATCCTGTTGGATTAGCTGGCAGAGCAAATACTCTCTTGTGTACTGGAAACAGTCCTCCACCTGTCCCAGCCTGTTGTGTGGTTAACCTCTCCCTTGCTCTTGCCTCAAGGAGCAGCTGTGGAGCGCTCTGCAAGAAGGGCTGATCGACATGGTGGTGTCAGCCCATAACCCCAGCCCACCGGACCTCAAACTCTTGGCTGATGGAGACTTTTTCAAGGCCCAGGGAGGCATTGCCTCACTGCAGTTTGGTAAGAGGGGTGCGTCAGAACAGCCTGGCTGTACTGAGTATGCAAAATATGGTGTACAGACAGGCTTAAATTCAGCCAGAGCCCTCCAGAGCAGAGCTCCAGTAAATGTTTTCAAAACCACTGGAGCCTTGGTGCCTCCCGGCATGGGGCAGAAGCCCTGAGCCCCATGAGCAGAAGATAGAATTAACCATTCAGTAACAGCCTTGATTCCCCTATACATATCCTGATTGCTGTTGGAACCACACGCAGGGCTCCCTCTGTTCTGGACTTCAGCAAAATCCAAGGGATTCTCCCTTCATGACGTAGTGCAACTGATGTGCAAAAATCCTGCCAGCCTGAGCCGACTGGATGACCGCAAGGGTGCGCTGTGCCCAGGGATGGATGCTGACTTGGTGATCTGGGATCCAGACAAGGAGTTTGAGGTGATGATGGGAAAGGAGTGAGGCACAGAGTTGGAAATGCCCAACACTGGGTATATGCAGTATAATAATCAATGGGATAATAATAATGCAGTATAATTATCAATGGGATAATAATCAGTAGGATGAGTCTTTGGCTTGAGATGTGCTTGTAATGATTCATGACATAGGCTGAGATATACAATGGTATATATGTAATGAATGGAAGAGCAGTCTTGATTGAATGAGATTGGACACTGGTAGAATAAAATTTCGCCTAACTTTTGGTTGCCACTTTTGTTAATCTCCTGTGACCCTGAAAAGGAACATGAGCCTCTGTTTATTTCCCTACTTGAGGAGGTCCAGGATGATGCTTGTTAAGAGATTCTCATTCCTAGAAGGTAACATGGGGCAGGACACATCTGGAGACATTCTCAATTCAGCAGCCAATAAATTCATTGTGATTTTTTTTTTAGGTGAAGAAAAACATGATTCAACATAAAAACCAGGTACAAGAACAGTTCATACTTTCTATATTCACACAGTACACCCTTTTTCTCCCAACCCCCTCGGGAAAGCAGTAAGACTTTAAACTAACCCCATTTTATTGTTGGTAACTTGCACCCTCACCTACTGTAGAACACACTCCTCCTTTGGCTTCTAGTTGTAAGGAAATCATACAGAAGTACAAATGGTGTCTCAGATCCTGTAGGGATTCTAATTGCCATCTCTTTTTAGTCATGGAGTTCCTTACATTGCCCAACAATGCACCTGAAAGGACACTGTCTTGTAGTGAGAGGGCATTCAACCTCCATGTTGACTGTATCATTGGTTTCCTCTTGCAGAGGAAGACCTATAGCAATGGCCTACGGGAATGAGCATGGGACTTGGGTGTTATGTCCATATCTGGCAACCTGTGTCTCGTAAATGAAAACTCGTGGTAAAATGTTCTGGTGAAGAGTTTGCATTGCACTGGTTGGTGTGTTTTATCTCCTAGCTGACCCCATACCTTGGCTTCCAACTTCGTGGAGAGGTTCTTGCCACACTCGTGCATGGAAAGTTGGTTTATCTGAAAGGGAAGTTCTCACCCAAGCCGGAAGGAGTCCTGCTTATAACTCAGAAAAAGATGTCCACAAGAGTCTCCTCACCCTACTACTGACTAAGAATGGAGGAGAGAACATGACCATCAGACCAGCCAAATTAGTGAGAGCCTCATGCGGACCTAGAAAGAGAAGAAAATCATGTGGGGTGGGGGGAGGGAAAACAGTCATGGAAGCAGAGGGCATGGTCCATTCCCTAGTTCACTTCCATAAACTCATGCTTGCAGGAGAAAAGATTTATGGGCGGCTGTAGAGATGTTGCCTGATCTTTGACTCAGCTGCTGGAGGAGACGGAAGCTCCATTAGTCCAGCTGATATGATCCCACAGTTGTGACCATGTGGCAGGAGGTGGCAGTGGCTTAGATCACCATTTCGATGAAGCTGTAGCCCTGCAGTCTCCAAGAGGAGGAGAGAAATGAGACCACAGAGGGTGAATGGAAAGCAAAAATTCCTCTCCTCTTGTTGCCTAGCACTGAGCCTCACACATCCAATTTACAAACCTAATGTACAATTATTTTGCTGGGAGTTTCAAAGGAGCCTTAGGGGCTTAGGCACTCACCTCCTCTTCCCTTTCAGTTGGATTTGGGGGCCTAACTCCCACAGGCTCCTATGCAAATCTCAGCCTTGTTAAAAACGTTAAAATAATATTCTTTCCCCTTTCGTGCAATGGAGATCTTTGCAGGACCACTGGAATCTGCCCTGAAGGGACAACTGTAAGCCAGCAAACCAGAACCTGAGACAATGTGTCTGGCTCAGCTATGGAGCATTGGACTTGTATATGAAAGCTTTTATTAAAGCAGCATGCCAACCTGTGAGTGTGTGAAGAGGGGTATTCAGTAGGTGTTGGAATGTTTAGCTTTGGGCCAGAGCCAACAGCTATGCCAATAGAATGTAATTAATCCCTTTAGTCCTATACAGTGAAATCTAATTCTGCTGGCTGTTGCTAGAGGCAAGGCTGGATTAACTTTTTGTGGGCCCTGCTGGGGCAAGGTACGGGGGTGCGGGATGGTCAGTCTCCAGAGTGAAGGGCGGGCTGGGGGCAATGAGGCACAGTGTGGCGGGGGCAGCCCCACTCTGCGCAGCCCAGCAGGAGGGCACTGTTTACAAACTGCAGCTGCCAGATGCACACTGGCCTTCCCAGCCCTGTGCTCCCAGCATGCCCCTTACCCTTGAGGCGGGCCAGCACCACACTGCCCCAACCTTATGCCCAGCATCCCCTTGCCCAGAGACCTCTACCACATAGATCTCTATGACCTCCCCTGCTGGCCTCCCACCACAACTGCACAGCGTCTTGCACACCACACTGCTCACCCAGCACCCCCTCTCCCACAGTCCTACCCACCACCTTCCTCACAGTCCCACCGTCACACCTGCACAGCACCCCATATTCCTGGGGGGATTCTGCACCAAAAAATTAAAAATTCTGTGCACAATATTTTAAAATTCTGCAAATTCTATTTGTCAATAAATGAATGTGGAGGCTCCAACATGGCAGTGGGGAGCACAGGCCACTGGTTGCAAGGAGGTGAGAGATCCCCCTGCAGCCTCCCTGTAACCCCACCCCAGAACAGGGACTCGGCACTGAGTCTGCACCCGATGCTGACACAGTGCAAGGGCCAGGCCTGCTCCAGAAACACCCTGGGGCTCTCTCCACCTGTGCCAGGTGCACCAGATGTGAATGAGAAGGCTCAGCCTGGCAGCAGGATGCAAGTGCAGTGGGACTTAGTGTGGGGGGATCCAGGTGGGGTAAGAGAGTTCTCTATGGGGCAATCTGGGTGTAGGTGGCTCAGTGAGAGATCTGGATGCACAGAAACTCATTGCGGGATTCCAGGTACAGGGGCAATGGGACTCTGCAGGGGATCCAGGAGAAGGTGTTTGGGGCTCAGCAGGCGGGGGAGGGGTCTAGGTGCAGGTGGTTGGGGATCAGTGGGGAGGGTGTCTGGGGGGCGCTCACTGGAGTGGTACAGATGCAGGGGAGGTAGGGCTTGTCAGAGTGAGGGATCGATGGGCCTGCTTAACAGGGGAACCCCAGCCTCTGCCAAGGGGATGCCACATGCTGGACTCCAGCTTACCTCCTGCCCCCACTTTCCCCATCTCCTTCTTTTCCTCATCCCATGCCCCTTCCCTACTGTCCCATCTCCTCCCCACCCCATCATCCCTACTGCCTCTTCCCCCTGCCCCGGCTTCCCCCAGGCCCCTGCTTCCCCTGCCCCCTTCTCTTCCTCATTCCGTGCCCCTTCCCCATCTCTCCATCTCCTCCCCAGGTTTAGGGGACAAGGGAGAAACTTACTCCCAGCATGAACTGGCAGAGCGGGTTGGAGGGGTCGCTCCACTTCCTGCTGCCCAGTGATTGCAGGGTGGGCCCGACCCCTGCTACAGTCCCCCAGAACATGTAGCTCAGGGGAGGGAGCTTGAGGGGAAGGGGCAGAGTGGGGGAAGGGCTGAGGCAGAGCAGGGACAGGAGCTTTGGGGAAGGGCGGAGTGGCGGGAGGGACTAGGGTGGAGCAGGGCAGGGGCAGCTTTTCTGGCCAGGGGATTGAGCTGGCCGGGGCCCCTTCTCACTCTGGGCCTGGCCTCATGGTGCCGTTGACGCGATAGTACACCCAGTAATGGCTAGAGGGCAATAGCAGAAGGAGGTCCAATGGCTGGAAGGTTAATTCAGCAATGTTCATGGAGGAAAATGCTTATACATGAGTTTAATTGACCCAGAAACAGATTCCCAAGGAATGAGGTAATAACACAAGTCCAGTCAAGCTCTAAAAGACACCATTCTAAAAAACAGCTCTTAGTTCCGCCTCAAGATCCGGGACTTAATGCAGTACCCCTTGGGAGAAGTTCTACAGCCCTCAGACTATGCAGGAGGTCAGGCTAAATAATCACTGGCCTCCCTTCTGGTCTCAGAAGCTCTGAACAATCCATCAGTTTATTTGACTAATATGAAGTTTAATTAGCCTTGACTTGCTTTAGGCCTCTGCTGTACAGTGCCTGGGATGCAGGGGGCTAGCCTGTTGGCCTTCTCCATCAGCGTGCAGTTGTTGGGGGCGGGGGGGCTGGCTCACCAGGGAGAGCTAGGAGGTTGCACATGGGAAAGTAGATCTGTGAATCACTCCCCCGCTTTGTACCACATTCTTTCCCTTTCCTCATGTTCAAGATGAGGAAAGCACGAACAGAGATCATTGAAATATCACTGCCAATTGTATGATCTTATTCATCCTATTTCAGGCCTGACCCAAATCACCCTGCAGACTGTCACATTACTGAAATAATCTGGGATCATATAGATCATTGGTGCAACCAAGGTCCTGTAGTGGCACCAAACTTGTATAAAGGGGGGTCAAATGAGGTGTCTAAGACTAGGTTATGGTGGGCTGATTATGATTATGCTATCGGTATGTGTGTATCATTTTTGTAGTTAAAGTTAGGAATCTTGGCTATATAATGTCTGTATCTCAAATTTGTGCTTTGCTTCTGGGTGACATCCCAGACAAGATGCTGTTAGCTCTGCCTGGCCTGCTCGATGGCCCATTAAGAGCCATCAGCTACACAATGGGACGGCAGACACATCCTGTGTCTTAGCAAGGGGGCAGGGATTACCCATGTGACTCAAAACTCCATTTTGCTGTAAGTTTCCATAGCAAAGGACAAATTCCTGCACCTGGAAAAACTATAAAAAGCTGCTGCAGCTCCTCCATTTGGTCTTCAGTCAGCTTCAGTCATCATTCTTACTCTGGAGGAACTTTTGCTACACACAGAAGCTTTCAATAAAGGACTGAAAGACCCATCCCTGCTGTGGATGTTTGTACTCCAGAGACTTGATTTGAACCTGCAGTTTATTCTATCACTGCAACAAGCCTGAGCCAAGAACTTTGTCATTACTGCATGTAATTGATTTCTTTTAACCATTTCTAACTCTTATATATATATTTTTCCTTTTGTAAATAAATCTTTAGATTCTAAAGGATTGGCAACAGCCTGATTTGTGGGTAAGAGCTGATTTGTATATTGACGTGGGTCCAGGGCCTGATTCTTTGCAATTGGGAGAACTGTTTTCTTTTATTGGGGTATTGGTTTTCATAACCATTTGTTCCCAGATCGTGTGGCTGATGGTGGTGATACTGGGAAACTGGAGTGGCTAAGGGTATTGCTTGCGTGACTTGTGGCTAGCTAGTGGCGCAAAACCAAAGTCTTTTCAGTTTGACTGGTTTGGTTTGCCTTAGAGGTGGAGAAACCCCACCTTTGGGCTGTAACTGCCCTGTTGGAAGCAATTTGTCCTGACTTGGCACTCTCAGTTGGGTCCCACCAGGAACAGCACTGTCACACAGACAGTGGAGAGCATCCTGCTGATCTTAGAGGGTCTTGGAACAGGGCCGTGCTGTTGCTCTCAGGAAAGAGCTGGCTGGAATTTTTTTTTTCATGGATATTGTCACCTTTTCATCAAAACACAAATCCTGGGTGGTGGGTGTGTGTGTGAAAAGTTCAGGTTTTCCCTGGGAAGCAGACTTTTTCCATGCACATTTTTGTTTAGTGAAAAACTTAATTTTCCACCAACCGCACAGTTCTGCTGGAAAAATTCCCACCATGCCTCCTGAGTACACAAAGCCCCTTGCACAACTGTCCCATCAGAGTACGACCACTGTATGGTCTCTGTGCTGCTGGATGTCATCAGTAACTTACACAAGATCTTCCCAAACATAGCATAGCCCAATGCAGTTTGCTCAGCCCTCACCCTCCTTTTAAAAACCATCAGGAGCAGAGTAAACTGACTTTTGTGCTATCATAAGTGGGAAGCAAACACTGGTAAAAGATCAGCCAGTCTCTCTGCAAGGTATCTTAATCTTATGTAACCCTTCAGCGCATCAGAGTTGGCAGCAACAAGGGTTGGGTTCAGTATCTAGGGATTCCATTCCAATAACACAAAGCAAAACTGGCTTGAGCACCCCCATCCCCAGTGACCTGGGACAAATATATTCCCCACCCCAGCGCCTCAAAGAGGCAAGACTTCCCCTCTTGTGAGCACAGAGCCTGAGTGTATCAAAAGCCTTTTAATAACAAAGAGAAACAATGAAGCATTATGTTGGGGAAACACCACAAACAGAATTCATAACACAAACCATGAACCGAAAGACCCACCCCCAAGCAGAATGGGGCTGTGTCCTTTCCCTATGGTTCTTGAGTCCAGCAATTCACAAGTCACCTCTCCCACAGTTTCTGTCCTTTGTCAATGCCAAGTTTAAAAAAGTATGGATTTTGTGATTGGACTATAAGGTGAATAGAAAGCTGGCTAGATCATCGGGCTCAATGGATAGTGATCAATGACTCAATATCTAGCTGGCAGCTGGTATCAAGCAGAGTGCCCCAGGGGTCGGGTGCTCCCTGTGGCAGGTTTTGTTCAACATCTTCATTAATGATCTGGATGATGGGATGGATTGCACCCTCAGTAAGTTCGTGAATGACATTAAGCTGGTGGGAGAGGTAGGTAGACTGGAAGGTAGGGATAGGGTCCAGAATGACCTAGACAAATTGGAGGAACTGGGCCAAAAGAAATCTGATGGGGTTCAACAAGGACAAATGCAGAGTCCTGCACTTAGGATGGAAGAATCCCATGCATTGCTACAGGTTGCAGACCGACTGGCTAAGCCGCAGTTCTGCAAAGAAGGACCTAAGGATTACAATTGATGAGAAGCTGGATATGAGTCAAAAGTGTCCCCTTGTTTCCAGGAAGGATAATGGCATATTGGGCTTTGTTAGTAGGAGCGTTGCCAGCAGATCGAGGGAAGTGATTTTTCCCCTCTATTTGGCATTGGTGAGGTTTCATCTGGAGTATTACATCCAGTTTTGGGCCCACCACTATAAAAAGGATGTAGACAAATTGGAGAGTCCAGTGGAGGGCAACAAAAATTATTAGGGGGCTGGGGCACAAGACTTATGAGGAGAGAATGAGGGAATTGGGCTTTAGTCTGCAGAAGAGAAGAATGTGTGTGTGTGTGGCGGGGGTGAGATTTGATAGCAGCTTTCAACTATCTGAAGGGGAGACGAAGAGTCCTGTGGTACCTTAAGGGAGGGTTCCAAAGAGGATGGAGCTAGGCTGTTCTCAATGGTGGCAAATGACAGAACAAGGGGAAATGGTGTCAAATTGCAGTGGGGAAGGTTTGGTTGGTGTCACAGGGTCTGGGCCGCCCTGTGTTCTCTCTGCTCCCAATAAAGGTGTGGACACCCTGTCTTGGTGCTTCACCCAAGTGTCCTTTATTTACAGTGCTTATATTTGTGGCATAAGTGAAACAAACAGTGCTCTCCCCAGTCCCCTGACAGTTACCCCACTGTCTTGGCTGCTGGGTCTCCAGGTCCCTAAGGCGCCTCTCTAGCAATGAGGAGACAGTATTGCTGCCTCCTGTTCCCTGCCTAGCCTCCCCTTCTGACCACGAGTCAGGGGTTTTTATAGCCCTCCCAGCTTCCAGCCGCAGCTGTAGCCCTCTAGCTCAGCCTAGCTTTGCGAGCTAGCACTAATTAGAGCTTCCAGCTGGGCCTTCTTGCTGGCTACGGCCAGTCCCTGCCCCTGGGCCTCCTGCCAGCAAGCAGGGTTCAACTTCCAGAGGCAGGGCATTCTAGGGGTTTTACCCCTGCCACAGCTGGATATTAGGAAAAACTACTTCACTAGGAAGGTGGTGAAGCACTGGAATGGGTTACCTAGGGAGGTGGTGGCATGTCCATCTTTATAAGTTTTTAAAGCCTGGTTTGACAAAGCCTGGCTTGGATGATTTAGTTGGGGTTGGTTCTGCTTTGAGCAGGAGGTCCAACTAGATGACCTCCTGAGGTCTCTTCCAACCCTAATCTTCTATGACTTTGGAGACATCGGACTAGTAGGCTCTCTAGAGGACTCTGTGAAAATGAGGAAGGCTTCCATTCTTACCCACTCTCTTCTTGTGGTGCAGTGGCCCCACATGGGCCTGAAACTGGAGGCCTGGAGGGCAATGAGTATTATTGCATAATTTCACCACCATCATGGGCCCAAACTCACAAAGGATCTCAAGAGATTTTGGCCAACCCAGACCCTAAGCTGGAAAATAAGCCTCATGGCTCGGTGAGGTGGGTTTTTAGCTCAAACTAAATCCCTGGGTTCCCTGACCCAGCCCTGCTGCACACTCAAGCCTTGCATGTGGATTCAAGAGCTCAGCTATGCTCCATCTTTACTGGACGTGTAACCACATTACATAGTCTTATATGTAGATGCAATTGTATCTTCTGTATTCATAAATCCGCCCATTGGTTCGTGCTGACCGAGGCTCCTGAGAGTGCAGTGGAACACAGTCTCAGTGTTGCCCAGATAAGAACTGTAGTGTCCCTTATGAGAGAGAACATACAGGTCTCCAGTGCAGTAACACAGAGGGGCTGTGTTAATTAAGATGCTTCTGGACATGCACATCCTCTGAGCTCTCAGACAGGAGACTGTGCTGTGGTGACAGCTGCAGTCTTGGCGGATACATCTGGGATTGACCTTAGGGTGACCAGATGCCCCGATGTTATAGGGACAGTCCCGATTTTGGGGTCTTTTTCTTTTATAGATTCCTGTTACCACCCCTTGTCCTGATTTTTCACACTTGCTCTCTGGTTACCCTAATTGACCTGGGGACCTCCAGAGCTGAAAGTATGAACCTTTATAGCCTGGCCAAGGCTCTGTGGCTTGAGGCTACAAGAGCCTGACAGCCTTTCTGGATGGGGATACATAACACACACTGACAAGTGTGTTACATGCTTCTTCCAGACAAAAGAAGCTCATCCCAAGCATCTGACACCCACTACAGTTTGACTCCCAAACCAGCCCCTACTTCTGTGATGGCTGCCAGCCTGGCCAACACACTCGGCATTGAACTAGGAGCAGGGGTGGTCATAAACTAGCTGCCAGCAACTGATGCCCTTGGCGAACAATGCAGTTGGCACCTCCATCCTCAAGGGCAGATCTAGGCTGCAGTTTTTGGTAAACTGGGAAACATTTTGCCCCTTTTTTCCTTTTAATGTTTTTAAGCTTTTTTTTTTAAACAGAAGTTTAATTATTCGGTCTGTCCAATGTTTCTGAGATTGGGTAAAATAGAGACATGAAATTTTCAGAATAGATTTGTACATGACAACGAGATGATATTTCAATCCAATTTCAAATAAAAATGCATTAAAAATGTTAATTATTTTCATTATTACAAATCCAAAACCATCCATTATGCTATCCTGCTTTAACGACCTTTTTCAATGTTATAACCTGCCACTGTTTGTTTGGAAAGTAATTCCCTTCCTCACAATTACCTGCTTGGAGGGTGATGTCATCACTTTCATAGTCTATTAAGTGTTAACACTGTTATTTTTCTTTTATGGACCTTATTTATTACATGTGAACCAGTTATAACAGAGAAAAGTTCATAATTATACAGCCGGATAATAATGCTAAGGTTTAATAAGGCTTAAAGATACTCACATTTTGGATTTATAATGCTGAAAGATGTTATTCTTTATTCTTTGGCACCACAAAACACAATTTTCCACAGTATTTACTCAATTCTGAATCATCTACCTGCGAAGTGCGTTAAAATGACCATTTGACATGTATCAACTCGCGATATCGCCACTCTACATGAATTTCTGGCTATGCAACCTTAATGTACATTCAAGTTAGGAGACACTAGCATTGCAGCTCTCACTTTCTGGCAGATGTATTTCACTGTGGCTTAGTTATTGCTTATTAAAATTGCGGAGTGGGTCATCATGACCCTATGTCGCAAATTGAAAAAAAAGTGCTAAAATATTTATTTTTTTCAGTAACTAAAAGATTTGACATATTAATAAATTGTATTATTTATTATTGTATTGTATTTATTGTAATGTATTAATTACATTAAATTGTATTATTAAATTGTATTATTTATTAATTGTAATTTATTTATTATTTATTAATTGTAAATGTAGATAAACGAATTATAATTCCTATTCTCTCCATACTCACATAGGAATTGAAATAATGACATCTTCGTTATTTTATTTGTATTTTTTTCATCTTTTCAATTTTTTTCATTTTATTTTTTTCCTCTAATTAACTTGGCACCCTAGGCAACTGCCTAGCTCACCTATATGGACAGGCTGCCACTGACCAGGGGGCTCCCAAGCTAACTGCATGAGCTGCTAGAAAGTGTGGTCAAGTGGGTAGCCCATAGAACTGATATGCCAGAAAACTGAGTTTTAATCCTGGCTCTACCACTGGCCACCCTACCTGGCCTGCTGATTACCTTTGGTAAGTCACTTCACTGCTGTGTCTTAGCTCCTCGCCACAACATTTTGGCACCTGAGGTGGAGAGCTCAAATGATACCCCTATGCCCCATCATTTTGGGCAAAACTTTGAAAGGTCTCAATTCTGCCTTCTTAATGTTTTACTCTTCTCATGGTACTGCTCTGCTACCTACCCCAGTAAAGGAACACTAACAGCTGAAAATGCCTTGTTCAAAAATTTTAAGTAACACAACTTTCAAATGCCTGAACAGCAAATGTAACTTTTCTTGTCTGCATTGTAAACATTTTTATCTGTTTGAATAATCAAAGTGGTGCTTTCCATGCCTTGTTGCTTGCAAAGATTTGAGCTGCTTCCTGAAGGTGTGGGCCACAGTCTGGCCCAGTTCATGCTCTATTGAGATGGTTGGAAGGCGGACCAGACTCTCCTGTGTCATTGTGGAGCATAGATGTGTTTTTATGAACTTCAGCTTGGAGAAGCTGCATTCTCCACTGGCAACTGTTACAGAAAGTGTTAGAAGTGTGCGCAGAGCGATAAAAGCATTTGGAAAAAGAGTGGTTATCTTATTTGTGTACATAAAACAGCCTTTGGAGTTGATCCTGCTGAAATGTATCTTGAAAGGGCTAAATTACTCGCATGAATATAATGCATGTCATCATGTATCAACACCGTCTCTAGTGCCCTGCATTACTGGTGTAGGTCTCCTTCAGGTATAGTGAGGAGTTTTGGAATATCAGGCAACATCCCAAATATACTGCTGTGTTCCTTGAGCTGCATGAAACATTCTTCAACTGACTATGTTGCAGTCTAGCATCTGGTTAAAGAATTCAGCTTTGAATTGTTGTTTGGGGTCTCTTATGGGATTATTCTGTACCCTGTAATCAAAATGTCGTCTTCTTCAGTGACTCATGTATCCTTGAATGGGTGGTAAAATAGCTTCAGTGTGAAGTTCCTCCACCAACTTCTGTGCATTCGTCAGAACATTTTGAAATCCCTCATCTGACTGGTAAGATTGTAGGTATGACTTTGCTTTGTCCGGTTGTTCTATTACTCCAGATATTGGAGTCTCTTGCTTACGACATTTATTTCAAACAGTATGTCATGCCACAACACTAAACCACACAAAATTTTGAAGTTAAGTATGTTTCTGGTGATTCCATTTCTCTCTGCCACTATTCTCACATGACCAGTTCCTGTCATAGCATTATCCTCCATAATGGCAACTATCTCATCATCTATCTTCCCAATTTGGTGTTTGACAGACTTTATCGCCTCCACGTGACTTTCCCATCATGAGGCACTCAGTGGTTTCAGTGTCAGAGAGGATGTTCCCAGAAGTTGCTTCAAAATTTGGCATCAATGACTTGATGCAGAGAAAAATACATGGATACTTTGAATTACATTAAAAAATTCAGCAGCCTCACTAGAAGCTGATGCTGCATCACTGACCACCAAATTCAGTGAATGAGAACTGCAAAGAACAAAAAAAACTTGAGGGTTTAACTCTCAGATCCATGTCTGTACTCCATTCTTTCCTCTGCTTTTGACACCATTATCGTAGCCTTGACCTCTTATGTCAGCTATCGCAATTCCCGTGTCTTCTAGCTTTTTAAGAAGCACATTTGTCATACCAGCTCCTGTAGTATCATCAATGTCAATAAATTCTAGAAAATGCTCTCTGACAGTCACCACTCCAGGGACATTTTCACTGGGTTCTATTTTTGTTACAAAACGCACCATTAAAATCATTTGTTCTGTATGGCTGATGTCAGGTGTGCAGTCCAGAATAAGAGAGTACTATCTTATTGACTTCAGATCTGCCACAATCTTCTGTTTCACTTTTGTTGCCAGTAATTATGATCTCATTTTGAATTCATTTTCCAAGATAATGGTGTGTGTACATTTCTTGGATGATGACTCTTAGATTCTCCTGGAGTACAGCATCAAACTCAGCCATCAGCTCCACAATTTTAAGGAAGTTTCCATTATTTGGCACATAAGGCTGATCTGAAGTGCCATGCAGTGCTAGGTTTCGGGTAGTAAACATTCTCACCATGGCAACGAGCCTTTTCAGAACATTTTGCTAGTAAAGAGACTCTGATGCAATCTTCTCTTGATGCTGATCATTTAAGATGGCCTTTAACCTTAGTCTCAATTAAAGCTCTTTCCACCTATGGAATGCTCTCTGGTGATTTGCTGCCTTCTCATGGAATGCCAAATTTCTAGCTGATTTTTCCAGTCCTTTGTTCCTGTAGAACCCAGTGTGGCTGGAACATTAGAGTGGAAGAGTTTGCAACAAAAACAGCATGCAGCATTCTGGGTTTTGAGTGCATAAGCCATGGCCTCTCCACTTTGTCACAATTGGGGATTTCATGCCAGTAATGTGTTGGATGGAAATTTCTATTTTCATTGTCTTTGGGGAACATGAAGGGGAACATTTCACTTGCTGTGGCCCATGCAGTACAAGGAAGTCTCTTAGGCTACTGTTCAAGTGGGTCCACAGTCTTGGATCATCTAGACTTAAGTAACTAAACTCAGCAGCAGCTGTTTCTTGCACCTTCACCACATTCTTCTCTGATCTACTCTTTTCTTCAGGAATGTGCATGGTTACATCCATTTGAGATGGAGATATGGATGCTACAGTAGATGCCAGGTCACCTGCACACTGACTAACTGGAAGATCAGGCATCTCCTCAGCACCCAAATTCTCACTGGGGCCGGAAGGCTCACTGTGAACATTTGTGTCTATGTATCCCAGGAGAGCTCCTTCCTGCTTAGATAAGCTTCCTTTGCTTTCTTTCTTTTTCTGAATGCTGCCCCGGAGGGGCATTTTCTTCTTTCACTCATGATTGCTGTTCTGTGCCAGCTGCAGTGGCTCTCAACACTCAGTTGAAGAAGACTGTAGAAAAGCGGCAACTCACCCCCGTGGATCCTCCCGCTGGTCGTCTAGGGAACCAGCTCTTCCAGCATTTGGAGCGCCCTCTACAGGCTGATGTGCCACTTGCTGCTGGCCCCATGTCCCTCCCTGGAACCTGGTGCCCTCTTGCTCGGGGTGCTGCCCCCTGGCAGCACCCTCACAGTCTAGCTCTGGGTCTCCCCTCCCTGGGGAACCCCCACCCACTATCCCCACCTTGTCTCAGCCTCAGGCTACTGCCAGTCACCATCAAGCCCCCTTTCACTTGGGCCGACTGCAGTCTGTATAAGCCGTTCATCATAGGCAAGGAGAGTTTGGCCTGCTGCTTCTGCCTAACCACGGGCTCCTTGCAAGCCCAGTACCCTCTTTTTGGGCCGTCTCCTAGGCCCTGCAGCCTGGGGGGTTTCCAGGTCGGAGCTCCCCAAGCTCCTCTAGCCTAACCCCAACCCTGCTCCACTCCAGGTATCCTGCTTAGTTTCCCCAGCAGCCAGGCCTATCTGTCTCTACAGCTAGAGGAAACTCTCTCTCTCAGCTCCTAGCTTCCCTGGCCTTTATATGGCCAGCTGTGTCTGTTTGGGGCGTGGCCCCCAGCTGAGGCTGCCTCTCAGTCAGCCCAGCTTTTCCCTTGCCTTCGCCATTTCCCAGAACTGACTTTAACCCATTTTCTGTGGGAGTGGACAGATGCCCTACTACATGGATAAATAAGCAGGCTTGTAGCAGGGCCTGAGTGAGGGAAGATATCAGTGCCGTAAGGGCCAACTGCCTCCTACTACTTCAGATGACTGCCTGTTCTCCTCAAATGGGTTCAGGGAAGCAGCAGGAAACAGGAAGCTCCCTGAGAAGCTGGTGTTAATCAGTCCAGGCTCCTAGGGGTGCTAGAGAGATACATAAGAGGCTCCTTCTCCTCTTGCTCCCTGCAGCTCCTGCTGCTTTCTGTTATTCCCTCTCACCTTTTCTCCTGCCTGCCTGTTATGTCTCTTGTGCCCTCCTTCCTCCAGCACAGCACTCCACCATCTCTGTGCATCTAGAGCAGAGAGACTAGATATGCACCAGCAGCAGACACAATTTTCTACACTCTGGGTCCCAGTGTAGCACAGTCTGGCACCTGAGGCAGATGCCTCAGTTTGCCTCATGGTAAGGCCAGCCCTGTGTAAAAAGAGGATAGTGATCCCGATCCCCTCCTTGGTAGAGTGCACTGAGATCTACTTCAGTGGCTCAGCCCCAGCTGCTGTGTCACACACTTTGACCAGTGGGTTAACACAGTACAACCTCACTGCACAGCTCTGCCTAAATACTCAATTGCTTAAGCAATCCTGGATGGGAGGGTTGGCTCCACCACCATGCTGATTGGGTAAGTTATCCTACACAAACACTCATGTAGTTATCCAGTCAGCTTTCATGTCAAGGGAGCGTTCTTTCAACCGCACTGTTGCCTCACAAGAAAAAACACACACAGCCCAGCTAAGTCAATAAAGAACAAAAGCAGCTGCGGGGTCTGACAGAGATGGGCTGTAGTGTTGCTCAAGGCGACATGGCAGCCTTTCCCAGTTGGGGTGAAATGGCGTCCTCTGCAAGTCGGTTACACACTCTGTATATTCCATGCTGGCCAGGAAGGTACAGAAGGATCAGGCAAAGGGGGAACTAATTAACACAACAGGGTGAACTCTTGACCCATAGCCTCACTCTTACAGCTCACACTTTGAGCATGGCTGCCAGTATGACTTTTTGTGATGATGGTAAATTCCACACCCCACACACCCCCACCCGGGTGTGCAATATCTTTCCCCAGAGATATTGGGGAAGTCAAATTGGGGTCCCAAGGAAAACAAAGAAGATTGGTTCCTACTTTTAGCTACGCCAGGATAACTCAGGAGACCATCCAGTACAGATAATAGCATAGGATATGGCCTGGGGAAAAAGGTGTGGCCAGGGCATCCTTGTATCACATTGATCTGCTGCTTAACTGGGAATATAATTGAAAGCAGCTCCCAGAATGCTCTGAATCTGCATTTCTCAGCCAGATCTCCACGACTCAGGGCTCTGTGGATCTAAAGCCTCAAATCCCCCTACCCTGTGGGACTAAAGCTGGTAGCCCAGAACCTCGAGTCCCAGCGCCCCAGGTGGCAGAAGCCCTGAGCTCTCCCACCAGCAACTGAAACCCAGAGCCCTGAGCTCCCTCCCACACAGCTGATGCCTAGAGCCCCAAGATCCGCGCTCAGGCCCACAAGGCTAAAGATCCAAGCCCCATCTTCCCCTCCCCTCCCCTCCCAGCACCTGAGTCCCTGAGCTGCCCTGCAGCTGGAGCCCTGGTCTCTCCCCTGCTGGGCCCTGGAATTTGGTGAGTATGTTGGGGGGCCTCAGAAAGAAATAGGCTGAGAATCCCTGCTCTAAATTATGCCAAGGCCCCAGTCAAGCACAGAGGTGTTCAAAGGCCAGATTTGTATCCTGCATCCTAAACTGTACTGTGAGCTCCTTGGACATTGCAGAGGCTCTGACTGGGCCCATACTCCTAAAGCGTGAAGCAGCTGGGCAAAATGCTGCTCACAGTTACACTGGTGTAAACCTGGACTTAACTTGCTTATGCCAGCAGAAACCCTGAGAGGTTCTAAGTCAACAAAGTTACTTTAGCTTTGTACCAGGGGACAGAGCAGAATTTGGCACCTGATGGATCAAAAAAAGGGGAAGAGCTTTAGGCTGGCACAGCTAAGAATTGTCTTGAATGTTGCTCCTTTCTTCCAGGGCCAGCTCCAGGTTTTTTGTGACTCCAAGCGGCGAAAAAAACCCACCCCACAAGCCGCAACTTGTCACCTGCTGCCGAATTGCCGCCGACAGGAAATGCCATGGTGGTGGTATGGCTGCCGAATTGCTGCCGAAAGATGCGGTGCGCCACCCCCATTAAGGACAGCATGCCACTCCACCGATGTTGGCCACCCCAGGCACATGCTTGAGGGGCTGATGCCTGGAGACAGCCCTGCTTTCTTCAGCCCCTTCCTGCATGACCATTTCTCATCACTGCCTGCACTGCCACTGTGACATCCCTGTCTCTTACTATTAACTAAGCTGGGGGTTCCTGTCTCCTGTGAGGGATTATTAGCCATTCTAATGCCACCAGCATGGAGTTCTTGCTCTGAAGAGAGCAGAATCCAACAGAACTGGTTGCCATTTCTGATCCATGATGGAAGGAAACAGATTGGCTTTTAAACATTTAGAGGAGCTCCCTGGTCTGTGAGCATGACACCACTCCAGCCTGTCTTCTTGTCAAAGAAGGTTGGACTTGGATGGTGACCTCTTGGAAAAGCCATAGAGCAGCAGGAACAGTTCTTTCCCCCCATATGGCTCTATCTGTGAACCGAGCACTGAATCAGTGCCATACCATAGTGCTCAGGGCTGGCTTTCTTGTGAGACACACAGATGAGGTCTTGACCCCTTGGGAGCATTAAAAAATCCCAGTGGATGCATTTTTGTACAAGTGAACATGTGCATTAGCCATGCAGCCCTATCCAAGTTCCAGGTGGGCTAGTTGCATTCTGCCCTTCTAAAATCCACTGGAAGGCTCAATACATCTTTCTTCTTCACTGCTTGTGCACTGTTGCTGTGTACTGTTAAACAGCTGCTGTGGTTCAGGCCAGAGACAATTGCATGTCAGTGGGTAGTGACAGGTGTCCTATATGCTCATTGAATCAGCTTGTAAAGTGCTTCCAGATGAAGGGGAAAATATCTAGTCTAACATGTTTTGGATTCTCTCCCCCATCCTTTTTTTTTAAAAAAAAAATCCCAAGTCCTGCAAAAGGACTCGTATAGAAACTACAGAGATAAGTCAACAGTAATTGAGGAATGTGACTTCAGTGAGCAAAACATGGCAGCGTCCAGGAAAATCACAGAAAAACAAAGGCACAGCACTGGGGAGGGGACTCGTCCGAGAGAGGGAGGCAGCAAACCACAAGGGGCAGCTATTGCTTGTGCACTGGTCTGTGGAATTTCACTACCAGAAACCTGAGATCCGAAGACCTGAGAAGCCTACTGATACGGCCATCTATTAACCGCAGTTAATCCTGCTTCTCCACTTGCTAGTCTTGGCAAACTAGTCACAGTGCTAATTCAAGGGCCTACTCCTGCACTACTGAAATCGATAATAAGCATCCCATTGATTTCACTGGCACTTGATGAGGCCTAGGGGCATGATTCCAAATTAATGGAATGACTTCCACTAACTTTTCCAGGCTTTGGTTCAGGGCCCAAGTGAGGCTGAGAGGAAGAGGGGAGGAAGGGAAGGAAAACAGAGGAAGTGGGGGAGGAGAGAGAACGTGAGAAGGAAAAGACAGAGGGAAACACCTCATGAGAGTTCAGAGCTCTCCATAATCCACACTCCTGTTCTTCGACAAGCTGTACTTTGGATTTCAGGCCACAAACCCACTAAAGCATGTAGTGCTTTCCGGGCAATGTGTGTGACATCCCTGACCACAGGCTGGGATTGGATGTCACAAACGCATCCTTGAAGGGAAGTGCCAGGGAAACAGCCTGGGGCTGTTCACGCACCAATATCTGAGTAACCCACAGTGATGAAAAGCGATGTCTTGAATGGGAGTGGGACTTGGGAGACCTGGGATCCATTCCCAGCTCTGCCACTGCCCTTCGGGGTGACCTCGGGCAGGACCCCTCAGTTCTCTGTGACTGTTTTCCTTCTCATCCTCTGTACATCTCAGCTATTGAGACTGGAAGCTCTTTGGGGCAGGGCTTCTCTGAGTGTTCAGTAGCGTGGCTGTGGCCTCTTAGAGCTATCAGAAACCATGGCATGGTAAAAAGGACATAGGACAGGGAGTAAAGACTGGGGCACCCTCACCAAGGCCCCAACAGAGCAGTCTGGCAGAGAGCAGCTGTGTTTTGTTACCTCACTGAGCTATGGGGAAAACTGCTCTGATTGAGCAGGTTAGACAAACATGGGGACTTTTTCCCGCACCAGCAAATTATGTGACTAAAGCAAGAAGCAGAAAAGCTGTTAGTGCCACATGAACAGCAGCAATCAGAGCGACAGTTCCCACCAGGTGCAGAGTTCACAGGCCAGGAGGGCCAATGGGGGTGTTTTCAAGAGGAGCTCTCTGCTGGAACATTGAGGAGGAGCCAGTGAGCTGCTGGGCCACTGGGAGGTGGGCTGTGTTGCTTTAAACTCAGGCTTTTATTGCCAGAACTGTGAAGGTCAGTGTGACAGGACGAAGCGTTTGACAGCCTTTGAGTCACCACTGCCAGCAGAGGCTCTGTCAAAGAGGAACAGGAGCCTCTGTTCCTAGTGGCAGCAGGCCCAGGGGCTGGTTGCTGTGAGGGCGAAGGTTCATTCTGTTATCTCAGGACCAAAACATGCATCGAGCAGTGATGGGCAGTGCCTTCCGAGTGCTCCAGGCTACGGCTCGGGCTTCTCTCTGTCTGTCTGTGCTCCCAGCTCCACGTTATCGTGCAATGTCTTCACATCAGCTGCTGGTGCCACCCCCTGCTGTGCTGCTGCAGCCCCTGGCCATTCCAGACAGGCTGCTCCTGGGGCCTGGGCCCTCAAACGTCCCTCCTCGGATCTTGGCTGCAGGAGGTCGGCAGCTAATTGGGCACCTCCACAAGGAAATGTTCCAGGTGAGGGTTATGACTCAACTTCTCCAGAACATGGTCTCTCATTGCAAGCATTTCCTACAATCTGCAGCCTCTCCTTCTCCTCAGGCACTAGTGCAATGTTTTAGATAGCAAATGAAACCCACTTTCCCTTGCTCCTGACCTTCTTTTCCCTTCTTTTGGGTTCCATTCCCACAAGACATCACTTTCTGAGTCTTCTAGGGCCCAGAAAAGGCACTTGAGCAATACTAATTTTAAATCACTGTTGGGCTGCCATTTCTCCTGGCTTCTTTCAGCTTTTGGTGTCAGTGTGTTTCTTGAAATCTTTCTTCTATGCATGTGCCTCTGCCTTCACTCAGGTCAATTCTGATTCCTCCCCATTCACCACTATGGGGTTGCTCCAAAGCCCGTGACACTTTCAGTCAGTGGAAAGATTCCCACTGATTTTAATGGGCTTTGGATCAAGCTGACAAGTAGTTTGGGAAACTGCCTAGAGGACCACCATCCACTGCCTATTGGATTCCCAGTTCTCCCAGCATTTGGAGAACTTGGGGTAGAAACAAAATCCTTTCCCTAACCTCCTTCAATGCTTCCATGGCAAAGCTCTCTGTGAGCAGTTCCAGCAAGGTCTGGCATTCATTGCGTCTAGCTGTTTGGTGTTGGTCTTTAGCTCTTTAGTTTGCTTTCAGAACTGAGTAGAGTGTCTGTCTAGTTCAGCAGTACCCCATGGGCACCTCAAGAGAGGCCTTCCACAAAGATAGGGAGAGGGATCGGTTTTATTTTTGTTAAAACTCATTTCTGTAAGAAATAGCTAAAAGCTGTAAATATAGTGGGTTTGTGGCTCAAAGTCAAATACTCTGCAGTAAATGACAGCTCCACTGGGTCACGTCATGAACTCAGTGATTTCTGCCTATTCCTCTGTTTCATTAAATCAGGGCTGGGCAAACTTTTTGGCCCGAGGGCCACATCAGGATTGCAAAATTGCATGGAGGGGTGGGTAGGGAAGATTGTGCCTCCTCAAATAGCATGGCCCTGCCCCCTATCCGACCCCTACACACTTTCTGCCCCCCTCTAAACACCCAATCCATCAACCTCCCCCTGCTCCTTGTCCCCTGACCACCCCCTCCCGAGACCCCTCACCCTAAATGCCCACACAGGATCCCCTCCCCTGCCTAACCCCCCACTTCCTGTCCCCTGACCGTTCCGACCCCATCCACCCCACCTGGCTGCCTGACAGACTCCCGGGACTCCCACACCTATCCAACCCACTTGTTCCTTGGCCCCTGACTGCCCCCCAGAATCTCCGCCCCATCCAGCCACTCCCTGTCCCCTGATTTCCCCCAGGAGTCCCTGCCCCTTATCCAGTCCCTCGGCTCTGGCCACCAGCCCCACCCCCTTACCACGCTGCTCAGAGCAGTGTGTCTGAAGGTCATGCAGCCTGCTGGAGCTCACAGCCCCGCCCCCTTACCGTGCTGCTCAGAGTGGCAGGCCACTGCAGCACTACCTAGGATCAGTGGGCCAGAGCGCTGGTGGCACGGTACACTGAGGCTCCGGGAGATGGGGAAAAGCGGGGGAGTCTCCCCCGCTGGGAGCACAAGGGCCAGACAGGACAGTTCTGCGGGCCGGATGTGGCCATAGTTTGCCCACCCCTGCATTAGATGTATTGCATGTGTATCGCCTTGCACAGAGCAGAAACAATGGCAGGCATATGAGGGCTGGAGCTCTGCACAAAGTAACTTCCCCTTTGATGGCTGATTATTTCCTCTGTATAAGAGTCATTGGAAGGGGGTAGATGTAATCATGGGCCCACTAGCCGCTGCCACATCCTGATGGTTTTCCTCCTAGCACACAGAGTGTCACTGTTAGTGGGTGTTGATTTCAGTGCAGTTACATTGCCAAATTGCAGGTGGCTGATTTAACCCTGGCATCTTGTCCATTCTCCTCAGATCATGGATGAAATCAAGTTGGGAATCCAGTACGCCTTCCAGACACAGAACCCACTGACTCTGGCCGTCAGTGGCCCGGGACACTGTGCCATGGAGGCTGCGCTTTTGAATGCAGTGGAGGCTGGAGAGGTGGTGCTGATGGCAGTAAATGGAATCTGGGGCGAGCGTGCAACAGACATCTCCAAGAGACTGGGTATGGAACTTGGCCCCCTTTCTGTTTGCTGTCTGAGGCCACCAGGTATAAACAGCTCCAGGATGGCTCAGACCAGGGACTAAGTTAGACCCCTGCTCATTGCCAGTAGCTCTCAGCAAAAGGTGCGCCGTGGCTAGGTTAGAACCATTATACAGAGACATGCTGCATCTTGACACTTAGGGCCAAATTGCTCTGTCCAACGCTGGAGTGATTACACTGACCTAGTGGAAGTGACCTCAATTGGACTCTTGTTGTTCAGATACGGTATGGCCCTATTCACTCTGCCCCAGCTGGGCACTTGGTAGGTCTGAGAGAATTTGGAAGAAAGAGCCATCTCTCCCTTTCCCGCCGATTGTCTTCTGGGATCTCATAGAAATCAGAGAAGTTTTGGCAAAGGCAGATTTGGTTAGCAAAGGGCTTGCTGCAGAATAGAGAGAAAGCTTTCAGGTGCTGAAGGAGAGAAGAAGTTGGGCAGGACTGAATAGTATGTAAGATCCTCAGAGACATTTATTTCCCACTTGATTTCAATGGGAGTTAGGTGCCTAAATACCTTTGAGGATCTGCCATAAATCCGTGTCTACACTGGGGTTCTATGCATTGATGTAATTACACTGGAGTAGCTGGACCAGTATAAACCCTTAGTGCAAAAACCTGGTGTAGACATATTGCACTAGTGTAAGCCATGAATTATACCAGTGGTGTTAACTCCAGTTGCAAGCTTGCATAAATTAAACCAGTGCAAGTGATGTATTACACTAATACAAGCATCACTAACGGTTTGCTTTGGGCACATCCATCACTGTAGCTACACTGCTGCAAAAATCCCAGTGTAGAGCAGGCCTCACTGAGTAGAAGTAGGTCCAGGGGCCCTGCCATCAATACAGACCTTTGGGGGTAATGAAGGGGAACTGAATCAGCCAAGGAGCCTTAAAAGGAACAGACATCTCACAGAACCATCACCCTTGCCTTCCTCAGAAATGCATGCAGTCCCTGTATGTGATACCCCAGTGGGAGTCATGACAGCTGCAGTTCCCATCTTTCAGTGACAATCTGACTGAGCTATGTAACAATGACAGTCTTTGGGCTCCATGCAGGGATCCCTGGGTCAAACTCTGGCCTGCATGATATAAGAGACCAGACCAGTTGATCCCAATGGCGCCGTCTGGCCTTCACATCTCTGACCCACACAGAGAAGCTTCTATTTCCCCTCCTTTCTAGTGAGCCAGTGTTTGGGACAGGAGTTGCGGTCGGCGTGCGGGGGAGGGAAAGGGGGCTGCTGCCCAGGAGCACAGCATGTCCAAGTTTAATCAGTGATATTGGGGGGCCGTTCAGCATTTTCCCAGTTTTCAATTGGACAAATTCCCATGAGGCCAGGCTGGACTTTGACAGGCATCTCCACTTTCCAGTTAATACATGACTTATTACACACCCAGAACAACAGTTCAAAATTGGTCATGGTCCATCTGCTGATGAGTGGAGGCTTGGCACCATGATGACCCCACCTCCCCACCCACCCCTTTGGCATGCTTTGTGCCCTTAGATGTGCTAAGTCTCCCCTGGTCATTACACCAACCCTGGGATGCTGGCTACACTGGGGAAGGGCTCTGTGCATCCGTTCCCACGCTTGTATACCACAGCATAGCCATAAGCCAGCACAATTTGTCCCTCATTGTTTAATGCTGGGGGTTCAAGGCTACTGGTGCTATTCAGGGCTGTTGTTAGAGATGGGACTGCACAGCAGGGTCTGCTAGGGCATTTCTGCCAGGGCACTGACTCTCTGTCCCACCGCTTTCAGGAGCTGATGTCCACCAACTGATAAAGCCCCCAGGAGAATACTTTACACTAAAGGAGATTGAGAAGGTGAGCGCTGCAAGTATTGGAGCAAGGACATTGGGACTAGACTGCAGTGCACAGGTGTTGGCTAGAACAGTCTGGGTGACTGCGGCCTCCTGGGACATAAGGAGAGGCAGGAATCCTAATGTTGTTGCAATGGCAGGCAGAGAAAGCAATAGTGGGCTATGCCCAGAGGAGAAACCATTCTCAGCAGTCCCCTGATTGCATCCTCTGGGCTTACAAGTAGCTGCCCTGCCTAGGAGAACCCTGCAGTGGAAGGCGTGCAGCTACTCACACTCAGGGTACGTCTGCAAAGTCTCAGCTCTCTGCCCATCTCTGCCTGCAGCCCTGAGAAATGTTGGGATGAGGAGCATTCCCCTTCCTAATGGACAGTCAGGGGTGCTATGCATCTCTGCTGGCTTCTGCCAAATCCAGCCCCCACGTGGGAACTCTGTCCTGCACTGCTAGAGGGAAAACAAAGTGCTGAGCCCCAGCTTGGTGCAATGGAAGAGATGCTGGTTTACACCAGCTGATGACCTGGCCCTAAATTTTTTATGCTGCCACCTGCACACCCTTTGCTTTGTTTGTATAAATGTTTGGGGCTGAGGGTTTTCTCTTTGGATCTTCAGAGGAAAGACATGAGGCAGTACAGGAAGCATGGAGACCTTAGAGAGAGAACCATGCACTGTTTCCACTGGATGCACATGTATTTAAGTGCTAGAATATCCAGCTCTTCTCTGTTCCCTAGGGTCTGTTAAGTGTAATGTAATTCAGGGAGGGATCCCTCACCCTGATATTGCTGTGTAGGTTTCTAGCAGAGCTGAGTGCCTGATATACCCACAGTGTCCAGCAGAGGGAGAGTGTTCATCACTAACAAGCCCACCTAGCTTTGTAACAGCACTATTCATTTGTGTTGTTAGCACAGGGGTGGGCAAACTTTTTGGCCTGAGGGCCACATTGAAGTTAAAAATTGTATGGAGGGCTGGATAGGGTAGGAAAGCCTGGCCCTGCCCCCTATCCGACCCCCTCCCACGTCCTACCCCTCTCAGAACCCTCAACCCATCCAACCTCCCCTCCTCCCTGGCCCATGACCACCCCCTCCCAAGACTCCCTGCACCCCTAACCACCACCCAGGACCACATCCCCATCTAAGCCCCCCTGCTCCTTGTCCCCTGACCACCCCCTCCTGAGACCCCCCCATTCTAACTGCCCCCCAGAACTCCACCCCTACCCAAGCCCCCCTGCTCCCTGTCCCCTGACTGCTTCAACCCCTAGCGACCAGCACCCCCAAAGACCCCCAAAACTCCCTGCCCATTATTGAAGGCCCTGGCCCGGCCCAGCCCAGCTGAGACCCCCTTACTATGCTGCTCAGGCCCGCCAGAGCGAGACATGCTACCCTGCCGAACCTTGCAGCCTCGCCCCCTTACCACACTGCTCAGAGCGGCAGAAGATCAGGACCTGCCAGAGCCAGCCCTGCCGCTACAGCACAGCTCGGAGCGGCAGGCCAGAGTCCTAGCGGTGTGGCGCGCTGAGGCTCTGGGAGGTGGGGGAAGGCGGGGGAAGGTTCGGAGCAGCCTCCCTGGCTAGGAGCTCAAGCGCTGGTCAGGAAAGGCCTGTAGGTCAGATGTGGCCCACAGGCTGTAGTTTGCCCACTCCTGGGTTAGCACCTTGGGGCTGCCATGGACCAGGATCCCACTGTGTTAGGAGAGGTACAACACAGCAGAGAGTCTTCCCCAAAGAGCTGACAGTCCAAGTGTAAAATAGGAGACAACAGAGGGCTACAGACAGACAGGGAGAACAAGGAAACAATGAGCCAACAGGCAGGGTCTTGGCTCGCCAGTCATCCTCAGGGTCTTGGCAGGTCTCACAGCAAAGGAAAGTTTTAAGGTGGATTATGAGGTGTCTTTGTAGACATTTGTAGGACGCAGCCCCAAGAGTCAGGAGCAGGTTGGAGGAAGCATGAAGAAGTTTGTTTGAGGTAACAAATGAGAGATGATGATGGCGCATGCCTACAATAATTAGGAGCACCTTATGGCACTGTCTTCCAGCTGGTGTGCCGCCTCTGCAGTCCACCAGTACCTACACCTGACAGCAGCCACAGGAGAGCTCCCAGTGCACCACTGCCCATGCAGGCATCTGACAGTGCCTTTGCCAGCCAGTGCCATCTCAGCATTGGGTGTGGTGTTGCAGAAATTCTGCCTCATTTTTCCCCAACAGACATTGGCCCTGTGCTGGGTGGCTGCTCCTACGACTCCAGCCTGGTCATTTATAGTCTCTCCCCTTCTGGGGCAATAAAGAGTCTGACTGACCAGGAGTCCAATGAAGTGTCAGTAATTCCAGGCCCGTGGGGGATCACTCTGACCCCTTTGCTCCAAGAAGTCGCTGGAAACCCCAGCCTGCCCACCCACTCCTCCAGGGTCAGCCCGGTGATCATGCATTAAACAGTGGGGACTGGCTCAGCTCCTCACAAATCCTCAATGTTTCCCTGGGCTACTACCTACCTCAGCTCTCCTAGAAGCCTTTGCCAGGCTCACACTCTCTGCTTCTGCCTCTCTAGAGATCCAGTTTCCTACCAGTCTGCAAGCTGAAGGCAACTCCTTCTCTGTAGTCCCTCTGCAGCCCCCTTCTCCTCAACTCTGCTTGCCTTCTTATCCCCCAGCGGTTGCTGAAGATGAGAAGGTGGCTTGCCTATCTGTTAACCCCTTAGTGACAGTGGTAGAATGGGATCTCTACATCCCATGACAGCAGGTTATTCTCTTGGTGTGAGGACTGAAGGGGCTGCACATTATCCCCTGCCACACAGAGTGCAAACACAAGGGATAATTCTGCCCATGAAATGCCCCTGTTCTCTGCATATGGTAGAGTTTCTGCCAGAGCAGGGGAGGGCAAACTATGGCCTGTGGGATTGCCAGCCCCATGGCGCAGCAGGGCTAAGGCAGGCTCTCTGCCTTTCCTGGCCCTGCGCCACTGCTGGAAGCAGCCAGCAATATGTCCCTGTGACCCCTGCGGGAAGAGGGACAGCAAAGGGCTCAGTGCGCTGCCTTGCCTGCTGGCACCCCCTCCCCACACGCACAGCTCCCATTGGCTGGGAACAGGGAACCGCGGCCAATGGGAGCTTTGGGGGTGGTACTCACAGCCAGGGCAGCGTGCTGCAGAGCCACCTGCCCCACCCCACCCCCAGGAGCCACAGCTGGCCACTTCTGGGAGTGGCACAGGGCCAGGGCTGCGTGTCGCTGCCACCCCAGAGCTGCTCGAGGTAAGCAGTGCTGAGCTGGAGCCCACACCCTGAACCCCTCCTGCACCCCACATCCCAACCCCCTGTCCTGAGCCCTCTGCAGTACCCCAATGCCCTGCCCTGAGCCCCCTAACCTCCTGTCTGGAACTCCCTGACACTTCTCCTGCATCCCAACCCCCTTCTCTGAGCCCGCTCCCACACTCTGCACCCCCTCTGCCACCCCAACCCCCTGGCCTGAGCCCCTCCTAAACCCTCTCCCGCACCCCACACCCCAACACCCTTCCCAGACCTACATTCATGGCTCTGCATAAAATTTCCCTACCCAGAAAGTTTGCCCACCTCCAGAGCCTCCTCAGCTTGGTTGGTGTATTTAATTCTCGCTCTCTATCTGTTGCTCCTGTAGGCTCTGGCTCAGCACAAGCCCTCACTGTTCTTCATCACACATGGAGAGTCATCCAGTGGGGTTCTTCAGCCCCTGGATGGCCTTGGAGAGCTCTGCCACAGGTCAGTGAGATCCCCCATATGGTGCCTTATGGCTGGACAGACTGTCTGAATCATAGAATATCAGGGTTGGAAGGGACCTCAGGAGATCATCTAGTCCAACCCCCTTCTCAAAGCAGGACCAATCCCCAACTAAATCTGGGCCATGAATGCACCACAGGAAGGCAGGGATGTCGGGATGTGTTGGGTAACTCAAATTACTACACTTACTAACAATGCCCAATGAGCATCATGCTCTCTAGAAACCACAAATCTTGAACACCACCAAGTTATCACACCTTCATTTGATTCTTGTTCTAAGTCGTGGGAGATCAACAGGTGGCCCTGAGAGAGCCAGGGAACACATGTTATTGTTTGCTAAGTGCAGCAGAGAAGAAAAAGTCGACAAAGCAGCAGTAAGGGAAGCAAACATCTATCAACAGCCTCTACTCAGGGGGACTGAATGGTTGTGGGGAGTGTCAAACAGCGTAATGGTCAGGAGAGAGTTCTGCAATCAGGCACAGCGCAACAACCATCAGCCAGGTCATTGTCAGGCGCTGAACCTGGGTGTCGAAGGGTACCACAGCTTGAGGTAACTTGAATGTCCCACATGGTAGGACTGTCCGGGTAAGAGGAAGGATTCCAGAGGACAAGGCTCCCGAGCTAGGGCTATGTTTCCAAGGGTAGGATTACCCAGGCTTGGGTTAAGGTTACAATGGAGAGAACGCTCCAAACTGCACTTAGGGAACCAAAGTATGGGGCTCCTTGAGCTGGGGGTAGGCTTTCAAAAGGTAAGACTTTACAGGATAGGATTGATGTTCTAGCACTTCGAGCTGCAGAGGATAGGGTTAATGTTCCAAAGAGTAGGCCTCCCTAGCTCAAGTTAGGCTTCAAAAAGGCAGGGCTCCATTGGCTAGGGTTAGGGCTCTAACAAATAGAGCTCCCTCAAGCAGGAGTTAGGGATGCAAAGAGTAATGCTTCATGGGTTAGGGTTCAGGTTCCAGAGAGTAGGGCTATGTAGGATAGGGCAGTGGTTCTCAGACAGGGGTGTGCGGACCCCTGGGGTACTCCGAGGTCTTCCAGGAGGTACATCAGCTCACCTAGATGTTTGTCTAGTTTCACAACAGGCTACATAAAAAGCATTAGCAAAGTCAGTACAAAGTAAAATTTCATACTGACAATAACTTGTTTATACTGCTCTATATTAGGGTTGCCAACATTCTAATAGCACAAAACTGAATACCCTAGCCCCGCCTCATCCAGCTCTGGCTCTGGTAGCTGCAGTTCTCCACCCAGCACAGGTCTGATCTCTGGCTGCTTCTGTGGCCTGGCTCTGCTCCAATCACTGACCTGCTCCCTGGGCTGCTGCTTTTAATCATGGAGCAGGTCCTCAAGGAAACCATTTTGAATCACTTGGAGGCAGGGAAGGTGATCAGGAGCAGTCAACATGGATTCACCAAGGGCGAGTCATCCCTGACCAACCTGATTGCCTTCTATGATGAGATAACTGGCTCTGTGGATATGGGGAAAGGGAGGGATGTGATATATCTTGACTTTAGCAAAGCTTTTGATATGGTCTCCCACTGTATTCTTGCCAGTAAGTTAAAAAAGTATGGTCTGGATGAATGGACTATAAGGTGGATAGAAAACTGGCTATATCATTGGGTTCAATGGATAGTGATCAACAGCTTGATTTCTAGTTGGCAGCCAGTATCAAGCGGAGTGCCCCAGGGGTCGGTCCTGGGGCCAGTTTTGTTCAATATCTTCATTAATGATCTGGATGATGGGATAGATTGCACCCTCAGCAAGTCCACAGATGACACTAAGCTGAAAGGAGAGGCAGATATGTTGGAGGATAAGAATAGGGTGCAGAGTGAGCTAGACAAACTGGAGGACTGGGCCAAAAGAAATCTGATGAGGTTCAACAAGAACAAGTGCAGAGTCTTGCACTAAGGATGGGAGAATCCCATGCACTGCTACAGGCTGCAGATCGACTGGCTAAGCAGCAGTTCTGCAGAAAAGGACCTGGAGATTACAGTGGATGAGAAGCTGGATAAGAGTCAGCAGTGTGCCCTTGTTGCCAGGAAGGCTAATGACATATTGGGCTGCATTAGTAGGAGCATTGCCAGCAGATTGAGGGAAGTGATTATTTCCCGCTATTGGGCCCTGGAATATTGCGTCCAGTTTTGGGACCCCACTACAGAAAGGATGTGGAAAAATTGGAGAGAGTCCATCGGAGAGCAATGAAAATGATCAGGGGACTGGGGCACATGACTTAGGAGGAGAGGTTGAGGGAACTGTGGTTGTTTAGTCTTCAGAAGAGAAAAGTGAGGGGGGATTTGTTAGCAGCCTTTACCTACCTACGGGGTGGGAGTTCAAAGAGGATGGAGCTCGGCTGTTCTCAGTGGTGGCAGATGACAGAACATGGAACAATGGTCTCAAGTGGCATTGGAGGAGGTCTAGGTTGGATATTAGGAAATACTGTTTAACTAGGAGGGTGGTGAAGCACTGGAATGGATTACGTAGGGAGGTGGAGGAATCTCCATCCTCAGAGGTTTTTAAGGCCTGGTTTGACAAAGCCCTGGGTGGGATGATTTAGTTGGGGATGGTCCTGCTGTGAGCAGGGGATTGGACTAGATGACCTCCTGAGGTCTCTTCCAACCCTAATCTTCTATGATTTTATGATTCTCAGGTTCTCTGGCTGGCACAGCCCTGCTCTCTGGCTCATCTCAGGCCCCTGCTCTTTCCTTAGCTTTTCTCCACTCTGTTCCAGGCAATTCCAGCTCATGGGACCCTCTCCCCCATGCCTCTTGACTCACTCATTGGCTTGCTTGCCCTGTCACTCAGGCTCATCTGGAGTATGGGCCTCTCCCCATTGTTCCTGGGGACTGTCAGTCTCAGGGTCCTGATTTCCCATTGACCCTTCCCCTTACTTTTAGTACTGGGAGCTAGCCAATCAAAAATCTCCCACTGAGTTTTTGTAAGGGGCTAACAATCCCCTTACATATACACTGAAATGTAAGTACAGTATTTATATTCCAGTTGATTTAGTTGATAATTATATAGTAAAATGAGGCAGTAGCAATGTTTCAGTACTAGTGTGCTGTGACACTTTTGTATTTTTATGTCTGATTTTATAAGCAAGTAGTTTTTAAGTGAGGTAAAACTTGGGGTATGCAAAACAAATCAGACTCCAGAAAGAGGTACAGTAGTCTGAAAAAGTTGACAGCCTCTGGACTAGGGATAAAGTTCCAGAAGGTGGGGCTACCTAGGCTCAGGTTAGGGTTCCAGGCCCCTTCTAGGCAGCTGTTGCAGACTCAGATCCTCTGTGGATCAGGTGCCCAGAGGGGTGCTGAATACTCATTGAATAGCATTCACAGGTAAGGCAAAATTGCATGTTTCTCTTTCACCACTGTCCATGGGCAAAGTAATGGGCAGGTTAGTGACCCTGCTACAGCTGTTGAAGTAGTGCTTAACACATTTCAGGAGGGTCTAGGAAATCCAGGACTCTGGAAAAATATTGTCTGGTCAGAGAAATGATAAGAACCAGAATGTATGAGAAGCTTTCAGACACCAAACAGGTCGACATTTGCTAAGTAAAGTCTGCTCTTCCTTTCCCTCTGCCAGACATAAGTGCTTACTACTGGTGGACTCTGTGGCATCATTAGGTGGAGCTCCCATCCTCATGGACCAACAGGGTAAGGAGCAAAGAACTCACCTTCTTAACTAGAGTATTCACCAGCCCCATACAATAAACGAGAATGTATGTATGTGTGGATAGAAAGGTACTCTCTACAGAGGAGGTTGGGGCAAGGGTAGCTGTGATTGTCTTAAAAACAAGAGCTCTTGGGCCATTCCAGATGGTGGAGGGGGAGTGTGGGAGGAAGATTAGCAGAGAGTTCATCTTGAACCATATCTTCTACAATGATTTCTGTTGGGAAAAACTGGGTCTAGGGTAATGATGAGACCTTCCACTGCAGCCACTCCCCAAGCTGTGGTTAAGCTTCCAGTGGATAGTGCTGCCCATGCTAGGGTTAGGGAGTCCAAGGTTAGGACAACTTGGGGTAACATTAATGTCCCACATGGTAGGGCTGTCTGGGCTAGAGGAATGATTCCAGAGGACAAGGCTCCCACGATAGGGTTGTGTTTCCAAGGGTAAGGTTACACAGGTTTGGGTTAAGGTTACAATGGAGAGGACTTTCCAAATTACGCTTTGGGAACCAAAGTGTGGGGCTTCTTGTGCTGTGGGTAGGCTTTAAAAGGGTAAGACTCTGCAGGATAGGGTTGGTATTCTAGCACTTCAGGCTGCACAGGCTAGGGTTAATGTTCCAAGTGGGAGGGCTCTCTGGCCTAGGGTTCGGGTTCAGAGGGTAGGACTCCCCCCCTAGGGTTCGGGTTCCAGAGGGTGAGGCTCTCCAGCCTAGGGTTTAGGTACAGAGGGTGGAGCTCTCCGGTCTAGGGTTTGGTTCCAGAGGTAGGGTTCTTCTGCGTAGGGTTCAAGTTCTAGAGGGTAGGGCGCTCCAGCATAGGGTTCAGGTTCAGAGGGTAGGGCTCTCTAGACTAGGGTTCGGGTTCCAGAGGGTGGGGCTGTAACAGCATTTCCTGTTCATAAGAATACAGTAGTGTCCATACTGGGTCAGACAAATGGTCTGGCCCAGTATCCTGTCTTCTGAGAGTGGCCAATGCCAGATGCTTCAAAGGGAATGAACAGAACAGAGAAATTTGTGGAGTGATCTACCTCCTGTTGCTCTCTCCCCGTCGCTGGCAGTTAGAGGCTTAGGGACTTCCAGAGCATAGGGCTGTGTTCGGACCATCTCAGCTAGCAGCCATAGATCGACCTATTCTGCATGAATTTATCTAATTCATTTTTTAATCAACTTATACTTTGGCCTTCAGAACATCCCCTGACAATGAGTTCCACAGGTTGATTTTGTGTTGTATGAAGAAGTACTTCCTTATCTTTGTTTTATATCTGCTGCCTATTAATTTTATTGGATTACCTCTGGTTCCTGTGTCATGTGAAGGGGAAAATAACACTTCTCTATTCATTTTACCATATCATTTATGATTTTATAAGCCTCTATCATGTTCCCCCACCCCTGCTGCCAGCAGATCGAGGGACGTGATTGTTCCCCTCTATTCAACATTGGTAAGGCCTCATCTGGAGTAGTGTGTCCAGGTTTGGAGCCCACACTACAAAAAGGATGTTGAAAAATTGGAAAGAGTCCAGAGAAGGGCAACAAAAATGATTACAGGCCTGGAGCACATGACTTATGAGGAGAGGCTGAGAGAACTGGGATTGTTTAGTCTACAGAAGAGAAGACTGAGGGGAGATTTGATAGCTGCTTTCAACTACATGAAAGGGGGTTCCAAAGAGGATGGATCTAGATTGTTCTCAGTGGTACCAGATGACAGAACAAGGAGTAATGGTCTCAAGTTGCAGTGGGGAAGGTTTAGGTTGGATATTAGGAAAAACTTTTTCGCTAGGAGGGTGGTGAAGCATTGGAATGGGTTATCTAGGGAGGTGGTAGAATCTTCTTCCTTAGAGGTTTTTAAGGTCAGGCTTGACAAAGCCCTGGCTGGGATGATTTAGTTGGAGATTGGTTCTGCTTTGAGCAGGGGGTTGGACTAGATGACCTCCCTTCCAACCCTGATATTCTATAATGTCTCTTTTCTAAACTAAACAGTCCCTGTCTTTTTAATCTCTCCTCATATGGAAACTGTTCCATCCCTCTAGTCATTTTGTTGCCTTTCTCTGCACCTTTTCCAATTCTAATGTATCTTTTTTGTGATGGAAAGACTAGCTCTGCACTCAGTATTCAAGATGTGGATGTACTATGGATTAATCTAGGGGCATTATGTATTTTCTGTCTTATTGTCTCTCTCTTTTCTAATGGTTCCTAACATTGTTAGCTTTTTTGACTGCACATTGAGCAGATGTTTTCAGAGAACTATCCATGATGACTCCAAAGTCTCTTTCTGGAGTATGTATAGCTGGGATTATGTTTTCTAATGTGCATTACTTTATATTTATCAGCATTTAATCTCATCTGCCCAGACACCCAGTTTTGTGAGATCCCTTTGTAACTGTTCACTGTCAGCTTTGGACTTAACTATATTGAGTCATTCTGTGTCATCTGCAAATATTGCCACTTCACTATTTACCCCCTTTTCCAAATCACTTATGAATATGTTGAACATTGCTGGTCCCAGTACAGACCTTTGGGGAACCCCATTATCTACCGCTCTCCTTTGTGAGAGAAAATCAGGTATAAATCCTTCCTCCCAAAACTGGAGAAAATGTAGTCAGGACTGTAAATCCCCATAGTGTTCACAAAGAGCATTAACTCTGACCCATAGCCCTCTGCTGAATGGACCTATGATTAGTTTGTCATGTCACTATGGCTCAGTAGGGATACTATCTTCTGGTGCAGTTTCTATTCACTTTCAGGAGTAGTTTGAGCCAGATCACAGGGTGACTTAGAGGCACTAATGGGATATTAAAACCACTCTATCCTTAGGGTGATGGATAATGAGTTGAGAATAGTGAATTGTGCATTACACAGATTGACCTGGCTGGCTGGCAATGGAATAGTCATTCTAAGGTAACATATGTGCAATTGAGATGAAATGTCCTGGTGTCTTACAGTGAGTGGTTGAAGTGCAAGAAGGTGTGTGTTGGAGCTGCTGGCCCATATGTAATGAGATATGAGGCATTTTTGAGGAAATTATAAGGTGCAGACACAGCCGGATTAACGCAGGGGCTGCAACCCAGGACCTTGGGCTAAGGAGGTCCCACAAAAATAAATCCATTATATTATGTAACCCTTCTGCCCATCATAGATGGCAGCCACAAAGGCCAGGTTCAGTATCCAGGGGTTCCGTTCCAATAACACAATACAAAACCGGCTCGAGCCCCCACCCAGTGACCTGGGACAACCATATACCACCCCTCTAAAAGGCGCCTCTAAGAGGCAATATTTCTCCTCTTGCAAGCACAGAGTTTGAGTGTACCAAAAGTCTTTTAATAACAGAGAGACAATGTGGCATTATATTGGGGAAACACCACAAACAAGATTCGTAAAACAAACCATGAACCGGAAGTCCCCTCCTCCCCACAAAAATGGGCTGTGAGTCCCACAGTCCCCCGCTTTGGCTCCTGAGTCCCACAACCCCAAAAGTCACCCAAGGTCCCAAAAGTCCAACAGCCCAAAAGTCTCTGCAGAGTTCAAAAGTTCATCTGCAGAATTTTACCTCCCAGCCTGGGTGGAAATGGGGGACCAGGATAAGGGGCACCTTAACCTGGCCCCCAAGGCCGACTGCCCTGCCTCTCCATGGAGTTCTGCTGCCACCCTCACCATGAACCACTTCACCAGCCATCCCAAGAACTGCTCTGCTCCAACAGCTGCCCCGCTGTGCCAGCTGCTCCGCTAGCTATCCCACAAACTGCTTTGCTCCATCAGCTGCTCTGCTCCACTCTGCCAGCTGCCCAAACTGCACTCAGGAACTGCTCAGCTTAGTTAGCTGCTGTGCCGCACAAACTGCTTGGCTGCACCAGCTGCTCAGCAATACACTTTCAGGCCCCTCTACTTAACACAGTGCTCAGTGATTTCAGCCCCTAATAGGGGGTCTTAGTGCAGATACACTACTAGACCCAAAATGAATTCAGCTCAGCAGGCTGAAACTAGACTACTAATAGAATAAAAAATTAGTGCTGATATTCCACAGTGGAAAGAAACAAGCTGCAATAGGCCTGTAAAGCCCATAGACAAAAGCCTCACCAAAAACTATAAATACCTGTCCACAGGCTCCCTTAATTCAGTGGTCTTTGGAACCCCTATCCCTTGCCCAGTGAGTGCTACCTAGGTGATGGCGAGTCCCTCCATCATAACAAGGGCCAAGTACCTGTACATAGTCCTTCATTCACATAATCAGGGTAACAACACTCTATCATTCCTGCCCCAATAACAGAGAAACTGGGGATCCCACAGCAGCTGAAGTGACCATTTGGGCTGCTGTGAGCTCAGGCTAGGCGCGGTGGGTGTCCCTATGCAAATAAGATCAGCTCCTGAAGTTCTTTTCCACAACTAACTGCAATTCCTGCAATTCACCACCAGATGTCAGAGTAGAGCTCATCCTGACACTGCTTATAATTATATATAGTTTTGGATAGAACAAAATCTATTTTACTAACATATCTTATTAAAACAACTTCTTGATCATAATGATCATGTGATTAAAATCTAGTCATGTGCCATTTCCTATTGCTTGGATTGTGCACCTGTGCAGGGGTTTTATAAAAATGTCAGATAATGGTGCCCCTAGAAAATATGACAGCAGAGCTCAAAAGAGGAAAGCACATAAGTTAAAAACAATTCATGAGGAACAGTTGTTAAACAAAATACCAAAATTGACAGGCTATTTCAGTAAACCACCAACAAATGCACCAGATATTAGTGATTTGGAAGATAAGCCACCGAGCATCACAAATCTGCACAAGCAAATGACAGCAGCCGCAACAGATAGTCCAGACACAGTCAGTCAGCCAGTTTTGGACAAAAGTGAAATAGCTGCATGCGATGATGGTAAAAATGCAGCTAACTTTGACCCATATGCCACTGATGCAGCATGCTGGGGCTCAATAAATGAAACAATGCCATCTTATTGGATCACAAAAGTGCCAACACTAGTCTGAATCTGTTTTTTGTGTGTCGATTGGAGATTCATCCTCTCATACAAGGGCATTTAGTGGTTGTGGCTTTAATGACTGGAAACACGATGCAGTTTGTGTTGTTGAGCATAAGAGCAACATTTGTCACAGAAATGCAATGGTTGCTGGGATTTCTCGGACACAAGCCAAAGGGCAGATTGACTCAGAACCGGAAAAACAGTTTGAAATTGACCTTGCTTATTGGAAAGAGGTTCTCAGACAGGTTGTTGCAGTTGTTAAGTTTCTGGCAGAGCGTGGGCTTTCTTTCAAAGGAGACAATGAAATTGTTGGATCCCCCAATAACGGGAGTTACTTGGGTACCTTTAAAATTATTGAGTCAATTTGATCCTTTTCTAAATGAACATATATAAAAATACAGGAATGCTGATAAATGAAGGCCTTCATACCTTTCTTCAACAATTTGTGAGGAATTTATAACATTAATGGGACAAAGGGTGCAACTGACTATTGCAATCTGCAACAGTCAGTTGCAGATTGAAAAGAACTTTTCAATTATTGTAGATTCTACTCCTGACATATCCCACACAGATCATCTTATGTTCATTGTCCTCTATGTGTCACAAGAGAGGCAGATTCAAGAGTGTTTTCTTAAATTTCTTGCAATAACAAGTCATACTGGAGAATCGCTTTGTAATTCAGTTTTGCAGAAGATGGACATTGACATAGCAAATTGCAGAGGTCAGTGTTATGACAATACTAGTAACATGTCAGAGGCATACAAAAGTCTGCAATCACGAATTCAGGAGATAAACCCTTTAGTAGAATGGGTACCTTGTGCAGCTCACAATCTCAATTTAGTTGGGTTACGAGCATAAACTGCTGCTTGGAGGCAGACATGGGGTTTTTTCCTCTGTTCAGTCACTTTTTAATTTCTGCTCAAAATCAACCACTTGCTGGCAAATTGTTACTGCAGGATTAGAGCCAAATGACAATAAGCGAAGCGAGACATTGAAAGCTCTTTCAGATACAAGATGGTCCGCACATTCCCAGGCTACAAAAGCACTATGGCTAAATTATGAAAATATTCAGGAATCTCTCCCAAACCTAGCCAATGATCCAAATCAGAACCCAAATACATGCAACGATTCTCAATCACGGGTCATGAAAAGGGACAAGCCGGAAATTGTTGTTCTTTGCAACCTCTGGAACAAAGTTCTACAGAGATTTCAAGCACAAGCACTGCACTTCAGGCTGTTGACCTTGACTTGCCTAATGCTGTAAAGTTGGTGGGCTCTTTAAAGGATCTTGTGGCTGGTCTGCGAGTTCAGTTTGACAGCTTTGAAACTACCACTAAACAAATGACACCTTGAGTTTCTCAAAAGTATAAAACAGAAAAGCACTGTTAACTGAAGTATAAAAAACAACAAGACAAATCTGGAGAGCTGGACTGTAAGTTGTCAGGCCCAGAGAAATTTTGTGTGGAGGTTTTCAATGTTGTTATTGATAAACCTGTTGCAGAGCTGCATCGCAGGTATGACACACACAAAGAGGTATGTGGCTACTTTGGATTTATGAACAATCTTCATCTATTTTCTGCATCAGAACTACATGATTCAGCAGTTAAACTACAAAATAAATATAGTACTGACTTACAAGAGGATTTTGCAGATGAACTGAATCAATTTAGGGAGTTCACAAAACCCAAGGAGAAACAAAACAGCAACAACACTACTTCTTGTTTTAAGACAATGGAGTCTCCAGTCTTTGTTTCCCAATGTAGATGTTGCCTTGTGGATTTTTTTGACACTGCCAGTAACTAATACTGGAGGAGAACGATCATTTTCAAAACTGGCACTAATAATAAACAAGCTGATGAAACTGAATAATTTGACTCTAATGTCAATAGAGTATGACTTGCTTTGTCAACTGGATTTCAGTGACATCATCAAGAATTTCTCAGCCCTGAAGACCATAAACTTATATAGCAGCTGCTCTAAGGTAAGAAGTAAGCTATTTTGAATTAACGTAACTACATTAATCTACATGTTTTAAGACTGAAGTGTAACCACAGAACATCTTTATGTTAATTAAAAGGCAAGTTTAGTATAGCATTAATAGCTTCGATGCCATAATTGTGATCCCTTTCTTTTAAATTAGGAAAAAGACTTGTATAGAGGGGCCCCACAAAATCTAATAGCCCTGGGCCCACAGGAGAGTTAATCTGGCCCTGGGTGCAGAACTGGGCTCCTAGCTGAAAGCTAGTTGCTAGTCAGGACTGGAAGGATGATGTCACTGCCTTTCCTCCATAATCAAACACACTTCTTTTCCATTTAACACAGGTATTGACATCTTGTACTCGGGATCCCAAAAAGTCTTGAATGCTCCCCCTGGCAGTGCCCCTATCTCCTTCAGTGAGCGAGCCAGGTGAGGACAACACCGCCATCTCTATGGCTTGTGAAAGCTTGGGGCCAGGGAGAGGTGCTCATCTACACAACACCAGGGTGGAGTAGGCTAAGCAGCAGGTGACTCAGTCCGGAGATGTGAAGAAGCGTCTACACAAGTTGAACAATGTCCCTGAAAGAGGGGACAGGTGGCCCACATGCAACCCTCTGTTACACATGGCAAGTCCAGCCCAAGGTGTCCAACCACCCAGAAATATCCCCGCTCCCAGTGACTGAGATTATTGATTCCTAGGTGTACAGTTGGATGATCACTCAGCCCTCCAGCAGCAGGGCTGTCACTCCTGGGGGGCAGTCTCACTGGAACCTAGGGGACCCCTCCCATGAGTCACACCATGCCATGTGAGGAAGAGTGGCAGGCTCGAGGCCTGTGTCATATGCAGAGGGGAGTAAAAGCAGCCACTGACCAGGCCTGACAACTTCCAGTTAAGCTCAAGATGCAGGTATTATCCCTGGCCTGTCAGAGCCTTCTCAGCACATTGTGGGCGCAGAGGGCTCCTGACAGTTCAAGCTGCAGGAAGCCAGGCACTATCACTATCTCACTGGGCTGATTCTAGCAGTGGCTGCTGTCTCTCCCATGGGGCACTGTAAATGAGCAGTGACTCACCCTGCAGTGCCTCCTGCACTAATCCAGGGAATTAGCCTATCCATCTTCTGGAGCACCCTTTGCAGGCCAATGACCTGCTTGGTGCTGGCCACATGTCCCTCCCGGACCCCAGTGCCATCTTCCCTGGGATGCTGCACCGCTGCAGTACCCCACAGGGTCTCCCTTCCCCAGGGAACTCCCACCCCCTATTCCCACCTTGCCTCAGTCTAGGCAACTGCCAGTCACCACCTACCCCTGTTCACTGAGGCAGACTGCAGTATAATTGCCACTCATCACTGGCAAGGTGGGTTGGACCTGCTGCCTGTGCCTACCCTTGGGGCTGCTCCCCTGCACCCCCAGTACCTATTTGGCCATAGACTAAGTCCCGCAGCCTGGGTGGTTTTCAGGCCAGAGCTCCACAGCTCCTCTATCCTTCCCTCAGCCCTGCCCTATGCCCTATGCCCTATGCCAGGTACCCTGCTTAGCTCCAGCAGTCAGGTCCTCCCTCTGCAAAGGCTAGCGACAGACTGTTTGTTTCTAGCCCACTGCCCTCTTATAAGGGCCAGCTGGGCCCTAATTGCATTGGCCACAGCTGTGGTCAGCTACCCAGTCAGCTTCCCCAACTATCCTTAATCCCTTTCCCTGCTTCAGCCTTCTCCCAGGGCAGTTTTAAGTCCTTCTGAACAGGAGTGGGTGGTCACCCCGCTACAGGCACTCAGAGGGATTCCTTTCCACCTCACATTATCTAAGTCTGTTGGATTGATCTCTGTCCCAGAAGTTCCTCTGTCAATGTCATGTCTGAGTGCCACCCAAGCAACCCTTCCCTTCCCTAGTCAGTGGGAGTAAGCTTGACTAGTTAACAATAACTATATCTACTTCATATCTAGCACTTCCCTTGGCAGATCTCAAAGTGCCTTACTGGACGGCAGTATTGTTATCCCCATTTTACAGCTGGGGAAACTGAGACACAGAGGGGCCAGGGGTGTGTCTGTGTGGTGCATGGGAAAATTAAGTAAAGGTTCTGTCTGGAGGGCAGAGCTCCTAGGATCAGTTACTCAGCTTTGTCATATCCATGTTGTCAGGAAGAAGATTTTCAGCAGGAGGACGAAGCCACCTTCCTTCTTCCTGGACATGGGCTGGCTGGCCAATTACTGGGGCTGTGACGACAAGCCAAGGATGTGAGGGGCAAGCTTTGGGGTGTCCAGAAAGCAGCTCTCTGACCAGGGATTTTACACACCATGACCTGAGTCCAGACGGACTTTCATCCAAATCACAAAGCATTTCCACTTCAGTCCAGATTGAAATCTTGTCCAAATCCCAGCTAAACCCAGTACTTGCCCCGGCCCCATACTTGACATCCATTCAGATCTCACAACATACCTACTTGCAATCCAAACTTCAACCTGACCCCAAGCCCCTTGTGTCCACCTTCACCCTAACCTGAGCTAATTCTCATTCTTCCCCCAAAACTAATTCATACCCTCCCTTCCCCCCACCCCCAGCCATCACCTCACTAGAAGAGGAGAGGTGGATCAGATCCAGGGCTGCTACTTAGTCTTCATGCAGTTCCAATCTCTGGTGTCAATGTAGTAACCTCACTTCATTTCCTTTTCCACTGCTATGGTGGGATAGAAAGAAGATGTCAGGCTAAAGTGTGATTTTTGGTGGCTTAGCCTCCAGGATCTGTCTAGGTTTCAGTATTCATTGTAATGTATTGATTTGATCCAATAATGTATTTAGTCAATGTGGATTGTTGCATGTATATTACAGATACCATCATACTGCACCAATCAATAGCTTCTTCAGCCTGAGGGAGGGCTTGGCAATCCTTGCAGAACAGGTGAGCAGCAACAGGAGACACTCAGGCCAGGCAGAATGGAGAAAGGCAAACAGAAGGGACATGAGTGGGAAAATGAGACTGGGACTATCAGCACCGAGCTGCTTGCTGGGATTGCTATTTAGAAATGCAGTTGAAGATAACACTGCTATTTTTTAAAGTCTTTGGGTGCTTAAAGATGCAAACAGAGGCCAGGTGGAATTTTCAAATGGAGCTAGGTGCCTGTCTGCCTCTGTAGGCATCTAAATACCTTTTAAAAAATCTGTGCTTGGTGCTTATGGAAGAAATCACTTGGACAGCCCTGGAGACTGAAGTCTTTTATTTAACCACTGTATGGGCAGCTGCCATGCAAACATCAAAGTGTGTGCCTAGACCGTGGCCAGCAGTCATCTCCTGGAGAGGCAATAGGCTAGTCCAGTCTCCGTCGCCATTCAGTCTTGGCCTCTTGCTGAGCCTGCCAGGCAGGAGGCCAATCTTTGGGAAGCTGCTTTTTGTGGTGAAGATGCCACTGAGGACTGTGTGCGGCCATTGAGCAGCCACCAGTGGGTAACAAATTTTGGTCTTTCCAGACCTGGGCTAGATGGGAACTGGTGCTTGGGAGGTCAGAGGTCCCATCGAGGATCATCTGAGCCTTCTTCTCCCCATCAAGATGAAACATTAAATTGATCTATCTGACCCAGGATTTGTGTCTGCCTGTCACATGCCTGGCCCTGGAACAGTAGCCTCCTATCTCATGGCTCTGCTTTTCTCCCCATTGCCCAGGGACTGGAGAACTCCTGGAAGCTTCACAAGGAAAACAGTATCTACCTGTGTGCAGGGCTGCAGCAGCTGGGTCTCCAGCTCTTTGTGAAGGAACAGGTAGGGATTGATATTACTGAACACTGTATAGACCTGCTGGAGCTCACTGGTTTTGGTAAAGTGACACTGTGGATGATGTGTCCTCTGGCTGGGCTACAGAGAAAAAGAGAACTAAGGGGGTAGTTTGGGACAGATGAGGACAGATCCTTGGCTAGTGTAAATCAGCAAGATGAAGAAGGAGTGGGAAGAGGACTGTTTGCACTCGCCCAGAGGAGACCCCCTGTGTGGATCTGTCGCCAGGTCTCTGTTTTTCAGGAGGTGCGACTCCCGACAATCACCACCTTTACCCTGCCCGAGGGATATGACTGGAAGGAGGTCACAACATTTATTATGAATAAACATGCAATTGAGATCTCGGGGGGCCTGGGGCCATCGGAAGGGAAGGTAGGTACAAGCTGCCAGACAGGGTCGAACTCTGCAAGTCTCTGTGGCTAGTCAGGTACTTGAGCTTGCTACAAATGTCCATATAGATCTCAACAGATTATGGACCAGGTTCTTTTCTCAGTTCTTTCCGTTATATCTAGGGCAGCTCAATTGACATCACTGGAATGATACTGAGATGGGGGAAAGCCGATTGCTGCAGAGAAGCACGTGGATCGGATAGAGACTTCTCTTACAGGAGGGTCTACTGATAGAGATTCTCTAGGTTTTAGTCAGAAGGAGAGGATGGTAAAGAATAAAGGAGAGGCCAGATCAGATGACAAACTTTCACATAAAGAATGTGACACATCAGAAAAGGGCAGACAAATAAACAGTGACCAGTTTTTAAAGTGCTTGTACACTAATGCTAGAAGTCTAAATAATAAGATGGGTGAACTAGAGTGCCTCATGTTAAAGGAGAATATTGACATAATAGGCATCCCAGAAACATGGTGGAACGAGGACAATCAATGGGACACAATCATTCCGGGATATAAAATATATCGGAAGGACAGAACAGGTCATGGGTGTGGGGGAGTGGCACTATATGTGAAAGAAAATGTAGAATCAAATGAATTAAAAATCTTAAATAAATCCACATGCTCCATAGAATCTCTATGGATAGTAATTCCATGCTCTAATAAGAATATAACAATAGGGATCTATTATCGACCACCTGATCAGGCCAGCGATAGTGACGATGAAATGCTAAGGTAGATTAGAGAGGCTGTCAAAATAAATAACTCAATAATAATGGGGGATTTCAATTATCTCCATATTGACTGGGTACATGTCACCTCAGGATGAAATGCAGAGACCAAATTCCTTGATACTTTACATGACTGCTTCTTGGAGCAGCTGGTACAGGAACCCACAAGGGGAGAGGCAACTCTTGATTTAGTCCTGAGTGGAGCACAAGAGCTGGTCCAAGAGATAACTATAACAGGACCGCTTGGGAATAGTGATCATAATGTGATAACATTTAACATTCCCGTGCTGGGAACAAATCTGCAGCAGCCCAACACTGTGGCATTTAATTTCAGGAAGGGGAACTATGCAAAAATGAGGGGGTTAGTTAAATGGAAATTAATAGGTAAAGTGACTAAAGTGAAATCCCTGCAAGCTGCATGGACGCTTTTCAAAGACACCATAATAGAGGCCCAACTTAAATGCATACCCCAAATTAAAAAACAAAGTCAAAGAACTAAAAAAGAGCCACCATGGCTTAAAAACCATGTAAAAGAAGCAGTGAGGGATAAAAAGGCATCTTTTAAAAAGTGGAAGTCAAATCCTACTGAGGTAACTAGAGAGGAGCATAAACACTGCCAAATTAAGTGTAAAAATATAATAAGAAAAGCCAAAATGGAATTTGAAGAACAGCTAGCCAGAAACTCAAAAGGTAATAATAAAATGTTTTTTAAATACGTCAGAAGCAGGAAGCCTGCTAAACAACCTCTGGAGCTCCTGGATGATAGAGATACAAAAGGAGCACTTAAAGACGATAAAGTCATTGCGGAGAAACTAAATGAATTCTTTGCTTCCGTCTTCATGGCTGAGGATGTTAGGGAGATTCCCAAACCTGAGCCGTCTTTTGTAGGTGACAAATCTGAGGAATTGTCACAGATTGAAGTGTCACTAGAGGAGGTTTTGGAACAAATTGATAAACTTAACTGTAACAAGTCACCGGGACCAGACGGCATTCACCCAAGAGTTCTGAAAGAACTCCAATGTGAAATTCCGGAACTATTAAGTAGGGTTTGTAACCTGTCCTTTAAATCGGCTTCTGTACCCAATGACTGGAAGATAGCTAATGTAACGCCAATATTTAAAAAGGGCTCTAGAGGTGATCCTCGCAACTACAGACCGGTAAGTCTAACGTCCGTACCGGGCAAATTAGTTGAAACGATAGTAAAGAATAAAATTGTCAGGCACATAGAAGAACATAAATTGTTGGGGAAAAGTCAGCATGGTTTCTGTAAAGAGAAATCATGTCTTACTAATCTATTAGAGTTCTTTGAAGGGGTCAACAAACATGTGGACAAGGGGGATCCAGTGGACATAGTGTACTTAGATTTCCAGAAAGCCTTTGACAAGATCCCTCACAAAAGACTCTTGTGTAAATTAAGTTGCCATGGGATAAGAGGGAAGATCCTTTCATGGATTGAGAACTGGTTAAAAGACAGGGAACAAAGGGTAGGAATAAATGGTCAATTTTCAGAATGGAGAGGGGTAACTAGTGGTGTTCCGCAAGGGTCAGTCCTAGGACCAATCCCATTCAACTTATTCATCAATGATTTGGAGGAAGGAGTAAACAGTGAGGTGGCAAAGTTTGCAGATGATACTAAACTGCTCAAAATAGTTAAGACCCGAGCAGACCGTGAAGAACTTCAAAAAGATTTCACAAACTAAGTGATTGGGCAACAAAATGGCAAATGAAATTTAATATGGATAAATGTAAAGTAATGCACTTTGGAAAAAATAACCCCAACTATACGTACAATATGATGGGGGCTAATTTAGCTACAACTAATCAGGAAAATGATCTTGGAATCATCGTGGATAGTTCTCTGAAGATGTCCATGCAGCGTGTAGTGGCAGTCAAAAAAGCAAACAGTATGTTAGGAATCATTAACAAAGGGATAGAAAATAAGACGGAGAATATCTTATTGCCCTTATACAAATCCATGGTGCGCCCACATCTTGAATACTGTGTACAGATGTGGTCTCCTCATCTCAAAAAGGATATACTGGCATTAGAAAAGGTTCAGAGAAGGGCAACTAAAATGATTAGGGGATTGGAGCGGGTCCCATATGAGGAGAGATTAAAGAGGCTAGGACTTTTTAGCTTGGAAAAGAGGAGACTAAGCGGGGATATGATAGAGGTATATAAAATTATGAGTGGCGTGGAGAAAGTGAATAAGGAAAAGTTATTTACTTGTTCCCATAATAGAAGAATTAGGGGCCACCCATTGAAATTAGTGGGCAGCAGGTTTAAAACAAATAAAAGGAAGTTCTTCGTCACACAGCGCACAGTCAACCTGTGGAACTCCTTGCCTGAGGAGGCTGTGAAGGCTAGGACTATAAAAGGGTTTAAAAGAGAACTGGATAAGTTCATGGAGGCTAAGTCCATTAATGGCTATTAGCCAGTCTGGGTAAGGAATGGTGTCCCTAGCCTCTGTTTGTCAGAGGGGGGTGATGGATGGTGGTAGTGATCACTTGATCTTTACCTGTTAGGTTCATTCACTCTGGGGCACCTGGCATTGGCCACTGTCGGTAGACAGAATACTGGGCTAGATGGACCTTTGGTCTGACTCAGTACAGTCATTCTTATGTTCTTATGACTCATTTCCTCTTAAAGGGGCCAGTTGCTCTGTGAGGGAATTCTAACATAGAAGTCTGTTTAATTAGGGGGTGCAATAACAAACAACCTCCCACTCCCAACACACATTGTTTGTGTGGTAGAAGGTGTGTGGTAAAAGGTGTAGCATTTGTACATCTTTTCAAGACAGAATAGAATTCTTTGTAGACAAATTTTCATAAGCAAATTTCAGAGGAGAGGAAAAGCTAGTCTTTGTTCAGTCCACATTTTCCTTGTTTGTGTTAATGAATGCAAATTAAAAGAGGATACTTAAGGCATAGCTGCATTGAAGATTCTTTTTCCATAGGCTTGTTACTAACCAGTCATTACCCTAAACTGGAAGAGACTAGAGAAAATTCAAATGCAATCATTTATTAGAGGAGAGGAAAGTTCCAATAACATCATGATATTTATGCTCACTTTAGGTTTAGTGCTCTGAGCACTTTTTCCAAGCCTCTGTAGAGAGAGCATACCAGGGGTCTCAAACATGCGGCCTGCAGGCAGCATGCGGCCCTCAGTGTTCATTGCTGTGGCTCACCAAGCTCCCCACAGCCCCTGCCCAGAGTTACTTCCTGTGACCACTAAGCTCCCTGCTCTTCACCCCACCTACCTCCAGGCAGTTCCCACAGCCAAACAGCTGTTTGGCAGCTTAGCAGTTTCCAGGAGAGAGGGGGAAGGAGCAGGAAGCCACGTGCACAGGGGAGGAGGGGGAGAAGAGGGGGAGATTTGGGGAAGGGGTTGGAATGGGGCAGGCAGGAGGTGGAATTTGGGGAAGGGGTTGGAATGGGGGCAGGGAAGTGGTGGGAAGAGGTGGGGCAGGGGTGAGGCCTCATGGAAGGGGTGGTGTGGGGGCAGGGGCAGGGACAGCAACGGGGGCATCGTTGTGTGTGTCAGTGATGTGGCCCTCAGGCCAATACATTAGTCCTCATGTGGCTCTCTTGGTCATTTGAGATTGTATACCTTGTTCTGGGTTGGGCATAACACTTGTGAGAAGCTTGCAGACTTACAGGAATGAGTTTTTAAGCAAAGCTATTCATGCAGGGCCTTGGTTAGGAGGACCTAGGTTGACCATTGATTCCTTAATTTAAGAGCTGTTCCTTATTGGAGGCATGATCCAACTCCTATTGAAGTCAATAGAAAGACTCCTATTGATTTCAGTGGGAAGTGAATCAACCCAAGTTAATATATGAGGCACTTTTCTCCAGTAGTCATAAGGAATAGTATAACATGATACAAAGAGATAAATAAAATGTTTTGGGGGCAGCCCCTTACAAATAAGCTTTGTTTTAGTGTTTCATATCATGTCATTTATTATCTCTAATTGTAGGTGGTCACCTTAGGAGGAACTCAGCCACAATTTGCTCCCTAGTATTTTTTATCTTTGGCATACTGGCCAGCAGAACTAAAGCAGGTGCCACCAAAGAAGCTGAAGATTTCTTGTGTTTTCATTTTAGGCTTATTTGCTTCAATTAGTGATAACAAAAACAATTACATCCATGTAGTCTGATTCCCCCACTGCCATGCACCTTCTACAGTGTACACTACTGCAATGTGGCTGTGACGGGAGCTTGACACCATTCTGATCGGCTATTTTTTTACACCTCCTTTGCATTCACTTTGCCCAGGCATAAGTGATTGTACATGGTGCAGGGCACTGGAGAATCCAGCCCATTGTATGGTATGTGTGTAGGAAGTATGGTTCTCACCTCCCGCATGAGCCTTGCATCCTCTGTAGTCATGCAATCCGACATGTCACTGGGCTGATCCTGGGGAACGAATTTGATCTCATTAACATTTACTACTCTCTACTGAGTTTCTTTTTCTCTCAATTTCAGGTTCTTCGAATAGGACTCATGGGCTATAACTCCACCAAATTCAATGTGGACCGAGTCCTCCATGCCCTGAAAGATGCCCTCCAGCACTGCCACAAGAACAAGCTGTGAGCTGCTCCTAGTGCAGCTGCAGACACAAATACAGAGAGATCATTTCATTCTCATGTCACTGCCTTCTCCTGAACTCAAGCAGGAGGCTGAAGTGGGGCCACTACTCTCATTTCTCTCATGTCTGTTGTACCTGATGAAATATTGGTGAGCGCCTGACCAGCTGCAGCACCTTCCAGCGGTAAAATGAATCATGCCAAACCCAGGGAGCCATGCTCCACTGGGAATTGTCCGTTTGCAGTGTCAGATGGATCTGCACATGGATAATCAGAGTTTTTGCTTTATTGATTAATGACCAAGATGTGATCAGGGTATGAGGAACTGACAGTGCAAGATTGGGGAGGTGACTGGGAGGCGGGGTAAGGGAAGATCAGATGTATGAGGAGAGGGATAAAATGTTCCAACTTGTTGCCAGCTGCAGAACTCCAGAGCTGCTTCAGCTGCCATCTTATCCAAACTGTACTTTGAAAGAGGCAGCATGCTACAGAATCAACCTACACCCCCCTCCCAGGACTTGATCTGGCAACATTCAGGTGAAGGGTGAGGAAAAAGGGATGGGGAGGGCTTGGGAGCACAGTGAAACCTGAACCTGCATTAGTGAGAATGCTGCTGGGCACCCCAGTGCTCCTGCCTAGCAGCGACAGCAAGGCCAGAGAGGCGAGCACTGAGCTAAAGTTAAGTCCTGGTCTCCTCAGCCAGGCCCATTTTCTTCCTATGACCTCCTCATTTCACACCCTGCCTTCCTTTAAGACAGCAGGCATGTGCTGAGTGCCAAGGGCTGGCCTGGTGCTTATCAATGCCCTCTGTGCCTGCTCTGTTCACACCTGCCCTCCAGCACAACAGCTTTGCGCTTCCTGCTGCACACTGACTTGCAGGCCCATAGATTCCTGGTATCAAGGCTTCCTATTCCTCCTCCTTCTTGCCCTCTGCCATATTGGTCCTTTCAGCATGAGCACAACACCCTGGAGAGACTCACGATCCTGCTTACAGTGGTCTCATAAACAGGAAACTACATCTTCAAAGTAGGTATTACAACCAATCAAGGATTTGGAAGCTCCCTTCAACAGCCAAGCTCTACTGGCACACCCATACAAAAATGTACGCTATATACATGTGTAAATTCACAGACACATCGGGCATGACCCTGGAATAGATCATACTGCATTAATAAACAGTGACATATGGCACAGCACAGATTGTGTGTGACTCTGATTTGCTACAGAACACCATACTTCCCTTAGCAGAAGACACAGTACAAGTAATCAACAATACTAAGAGTCATTCCATGGAGAATGGCTTACTCTGCAATGACTGGAGCTCAGCTAAGCAGCCATGTGGTAGTAGTGTACTTGAGTGTGTCATATACAGAGAACTGTGTCCATTCATCTAGTGATTCAAAGGCTGAAAACGGTCTATGTGCCATGGGTAGCCCCGTCACCTCTCCTGTTCTGGTGACACTCTAACGTCAACAGCTGGCCTCCACCACAAGCTTATTTCAGCTCTGTCCCAATTGCTCTTTTTCCAGTTTGTGAAATATGAAGCCAATGGATGTTGGGTTCCCAGCACAGTTGCTGTGATCAAGGTAGTAAAGCAGGGGTGGGCAAACTTTTTGGCCCAAGGGCCACATTGGGGTTCAAAATTGTGCGGAGGGCAGGTAGGAAAGGCAGTGCCTCCCCAAACAGTATGGCCCCGCGTCCTATCCGACTCCCACTCACTTCCCGCCCCGTGACTGCCCCCAAACCCCCCTCCTTGTCCCTTGATTGCCCCCTCTGGTGACCCCCCCACTCTAACTGCCCCCCCCCGTTCCCCACCCCCTATCTAAGCCCCCTTCACTTTGTTCCCTGACTGCCCCCTTCCGAGACCCCCCACCCTAACCACCACCCAAGCTGCTCCCCGCCTCTGTTCTTGCTTACTGTGCTCAGCTGGGTGTGGCCCCAGGCTTGCTGCTCTCGCCTGGCCCGAGAAGCTAGGCCCAGCACCCCAGCAGGAACTCGGGTTCCCATGGCTCCCCGCAGCTCAGCCCAGCACCTGGGGTGGGGAGGGCCCCGTGGCTCAGCCCGGCATGCAGGCCCCGTGGCTCAGCCCGGCACTTGGGGCAAGGAGCACAGGGCCCTGCGGTTCCGCACGGCTCAGCCCAGCACATAGGGCCCCTCCCCCGGCTGACCTGGCCCCTGGGCGGGGAGGAGGGGGCCACTGGCACCACTTCCCTGCCGAGAGCCAGATAAAAATGGCCGGGGAGCCACATGTGGCCCGCGGGCCGTAGTTTGCCCACCCCTGCAGTAAAGGCAAATGTGGGGGGAATCCATTCAGTCTATGGGTTCAGGGTGTGACCATGTGCTGTGAGCTGGCTCAGCTCTGGTCATTAACCACCTTCTTGATCTTTGCAATATGTTTGACAGAGCAGAGATCTGCTCTTTGTCCTGGATGTGATAGACCTGGAACTGAACAGCAGGGAAAGAGGAATTAGATGAAAGACCCACTCTGATCACAAAATGCTGCCGATCAGAGGCATTTCTCAGCCCCAGAGAGCTGCGTGTGGCTCTAGAGCCATAGGTTAAGTGCTAGCACTCTAACACCACGCTGATCTATTTGGATATTTCTGAAGAATCGTACCTCTAGCCATACAACAGCATGGGCATGGCAAGGAGCTTCAGCAATCCCCAGCTGGTGGAAGTTTCTCTGAGGACCACAGTCGGCTGGCACAGATTAAAGCATCTCCTAACCCAGTGGTCTTCAAAGTGGGGTGTGTGCATCCCTGAGGGTGTGCAAGACCTCCTATGGGGGCCGCGGTCTCGCGGTGCCGCCGCAGGATCTGCCCGGGAGACCGCCAAAATCGGAAACATTCTATTTTTCTCCTGCTGAAATGCAGCTGAAAGCAGAAGCTTGCTATTCGGCAGCATTTCAGCGGACATACCCCCGGGCCGCGAGGGGATGCAGGACAGCAGAAAGGGGCCACTGAGGAAAAACTTTGAGGAACACTGATCTAGTCCAATGCCCTGCTCAAAGCACGACCAATCCCCAACTAAAGGGATTTGCATGCTGTGCCATCACTCCACTGTGGGCCACATGGGTGGGAACCTGTATTTTTCACTGTGGGAAACATCCATGCTCCTTTTCCTCCTGCTGCAGACTGTATGGCAGGGGATACGAGCTGCTCTGCAGTTATCCACACTGCCCATTAGTACTGTCGGCATTATTTTCTATTTGCTAGTCCAAATCTGTGATCAAGTGGAAAAGAAAAGCTTCTGCTTCTGCCCAGAGCAGCACTGGGCCCAGCGTAAAGTCCAGAGCCTGATCCAATGCCCATTGAAAACAATGGAGAGAGTCCAGGACTGGCCTTATCATGAGGCAGACTGAGGTGGCTGTTTCAGGTGCCAGACTGTATGTGTATGGAGGGGGAGAGGGGTGCCTCTAGGATCCAGAGTGTAGAAAATTGTGTCTGCTGCTGGTGCATATCTAGTCTCTCTGCTCTAGATGCACAGAGATGGTGGAGTGCTGTGCTGGAGGAAGGAAGGCACAAGAGACATAACAGGCAGGCAGGAGAAAAGGTGAGCGGGAATAACAGAAAGCAGCAGGAGCTGCAGGGAGAGAAAGGAGGAGGAGCCTCTTATATACCTCTCTAGCTCCCCTAGGAGCCTGGACTAACACCAGCTTCTCAGGAAGATTCCTATTTCCTGCTGCTTCCCTAAATCCACTTGAGGAGAACAGGCAGTCATCTGAAGTAGAAGGAGCCAGTTAGGCCCTTAAGATGCTGATATCTTCTCTCACTCAGGCCCTGCTACGAGCCTGTTTATTTGTCCCCTTCAACTAAGGGTACGTCCTCACTACCGCAGGCAGTGGTCAACGTTTTAGCGATCGATTTCTCGCGTCTTGTGAGGACATGAGAAATCGATCGCTAGCGCTGGCCCCGTCGACTCCGGAACTCCAGCTCCCCTGGAAGAGTAAGCCGGAGTCGACGGGGGAGCACGCCGCTGACTGCCGCCACCGTGAGGACGGGAGGTAAGTCGGCTGCAGATACGGCAACTTCAGCTACGTGATTCACGTAGCTGAAGTTGCGTATCTGCAGTCGATCCCCCGCCCTAGTGAAGACCAGCCCTAAGTGTTGAGAGCCATTATAGCTGACACAGAACAGCAGTCATAAGTGAAAGAAGAAAAAACCCCTTTGGGGCAACATTCAGAAAAAGAAAGAAAGGAAAGGAAGCTTTTCTATCTATGCAGGAAGAAGCTCTCCTGAGATACATAGACACAAATATTCACAGTGAGCCTTCCAGCCCCAGTGAGGATGTGAGTGATGAGGAGATGCCTGATCTTCCAGTTAGTGAGCGTGTAGGTTACAGCATCCATATCTCCACCTCAAATGAATGTAACCATGCACATTCCTGAAGAAGAGGGTAGATCAGAGAAGAATGTAGTGGAGGCACAAGAAACAGCTGTTGCTGAGTTTAGTTACTTAAGTCTAGATAACTGAGGACTGTGGACCCACTTGAGTAGTAACCTGAGGGACTTCCTTGTACTGCATCAGTCACAGCAAGTGAAATAATATCTTTCATGTTTCCCAAAGATAATGAAAATAGAAGTTTCCATCCAACACATTACTGGTGTGAAATCCCCAATGGTGACAAAGTGGAGAGGCCATGGCTTATGTACTCAACAACGCAGAATGCTGCATACTGTTTTTGTTGCAAACTCTTCCAGTCTAATATTCCAGCCACATTGGATTCTACAGGAACAAAGGATTGGAAAAATCAGGCTAGAAATCTGGCATTCCATGAGAAGGCAGCAAATCACCAGAGAGCATTCCATAGGTGGAAAGAGCTTGAGATGAGACTAAGGTTAAAGGCCACCATAGATGATCAGCATCAAGAGAAGATTGCATCAGAGTCTCTTTACTGGCAAAATGTTCTGAAAAGGCTCACTGCCATTGTGAAAGTGCTTGCTACCCAAAACCTAGCACTGTATGGCACTTCCGATAGCTGTATATGCCAAACAATGGAAAATTCGTTAAAATTGTGGAGCTGATGGCTGAGTTTGATGCTATTCTTGAGCATCTAAGAGTCACCACCCAAGAAATGTACACACACCACTATCTTGGAAAAAGAATTCAAAATGAGATCATAATTACTGGCAACAAAAGTGAAACAGAAGATTGTGGCAGATCTGAAGTCAAGAAGATAGTACTCTCTTATTCTGGACTGCACACCTGACATCAGCTGTACAGAACAAATGACTTTAATGGTGCGTTTTGTAACAAAAATAGAACCCAGTGAAAATGTCCCTGGAGTGGTGACTGTCAGAGAGCATTTTCTTGAATTTATTGACATTGATGATACTACAGGAGCTGGTATGACAAATGTGCTTCTTAAAAAGCTGGAAGATATGGAAATTGTGATATCTGTATATGCCAGACAATGGAAACTTCGTTAAAATTATGGAGCTGATGGCTGAGTTTGATGCTATTCTCCAGGAGCATCTAAGAGTCATCACCCAAGACATGTACACACACCATTATCTTGGAAAAACAATCCAAAATGAGATCATACAGTGTGACAGGGTAAGGCTAGATGGCTCCAGAAGAGTGATAGAAGGCAGCTATATTAGCCCCCAATTAAGCAGGTCCCCTTTCCTGGGAAAGGTAACAGGGGAGCTTCCAGTACACTCAGGATCTTGCTGGAACCAGTTAAGGGAGGCAGGTTAAGTATGACACCTGGAGCCAATTAAACTGCTAGAAGCAATTAGGACAGGCAGGCTAATCAGGGCACCTGATTTTAAAAAATTTCACTTCAATTAGGGAGACATGTGTGAGGATCTGGGAGTAAGAAGCACTAGGAGCTGAGGATGGGAAGGCATACTGCTGGAGGACTGAGGAGTACAAGTATTATTGGAAACCAGGAGGAAGGTCCTGTGGTGAGGACAAATAAGGTGTTGGGAGGAGAACATGGGAAAATAGCCTAGGGAATTGTAGCTGTCACACAGCTGTTATGGGAGATACTCTAAACAGCTGCAATCTACAGGGCCCTGAAGTAGAACTTGGGCCCGATTCCCCCCATTCTCCCAACTCCCTACTTGATACCAGAGGAGTTGACCTGGACTGTGGGTTCCACCAGACAGGAAGGTCTCTGGCCTTTTCCCCGACCCACTAGATGGGTCAGCAGAGACTATAGGGATTGTTCTGATTCCTTTTCTCCATGTTGGCCAGTGATGAGGTTAGGTGAGTGAATGGCAGATCTGAGCCACGAAAGAGGCCAAACTGAAGGCTGCTGTGAACCTTTGAGGCAAGCAAATCTGCCAATAAGTGCAGGACCCACCAAGGCAGAGCTTTGTCACAACTGGTTTCAGAGGTGGGATATGGTGTGCACAGCACGGTGGAAGAAGGAGGGTGTTATTTTTTTAAAAAACCAAACAAATGGAGCGGGTTTATTTTTTTTCCCCCACCACAATGGAAGACGTAGCGTGGGCATTGATATAAGCCACAACTGCCCAGCAGGAGGCTACTCGTGTCCAGGCAGCTGCCCAGTGGGAGGCAGTGCGGTTGCAGCACAAGACTAATCGCTTGTTGATGGACCGGGCCACTATATTGCAGGAACAGGTAAACCAAGTGAAGGCCCTTACAGAGATGAACCGCAGCCATGACGTGGATCATATGGGCCAGCAATTGCCTGCAGAAAATGATGGGGGAGGATTATCAGAGGCATACCTGTCAGTCTTTGAGAGGACAGCCCTATGGGAGGCTTGGCCTCGAGATCAGTGGTCTGGCATCCTTGCCCCGTTGCACCAGTACGGGGGCAGAAGGTACAATAGATTCTGGTACCTCAAAAACACCAGAACATTGTATTAAGTCTTGCCCATAGTCATCTTTTTTGGAGGCATTTGGGGGTAGAGAAGACACTGGCACGAGTCCTGTGATGATTTTCTGGCCCCGAGTACATGAAGAAGTATGGAGGTACTGTGTATCCTGCCCAGAGTGTCAGCTACATAGTCCCCATCCACACTTGAGAGTACCCTTAGAATCCCATCCCAGTGTTTTCCAACATGTTCTATGTGCCCCAAAAAGGTAGCAATCATATAAGAAGAGGCAATGCCAACTGAAGGGCCTGGTTCTCATTTACACTGAGGCCCCTTTCTGTTCATCTCTCCAGCAGTGAGAAGACAGTGAAAATGACAAGGAAAAACTGGGGGGCAGGGGGAGCAAATGCATATTAGCAGGGTGTGAAGCTGCATTCATTCTAAGTTTCCAGTTCACTGCCAGAGAGAGGCCTTAGTGTAAATGAGAACCAGGCTGTAAAAAATGTATGTCCAACTTTCATATTAAAACAAAATGATCTAATACAGTCAGCACAGAAGTATGTATTATTATTCCAGCATTGACTGCGAGCCCCGGTCATGCCCAGGGGCACAAACATTAGGTGCTGCACAAACAGAGCAAACAGCTGCTCCCTGACCCAAACAACTTGTAGGCTTCCAAAGGATCTTGAAAGAGTTAGGCACCCACACCCACTGAAAGGTTCAATTGGTTCTGAGTGCCTAAATCCCACAGGCACCTTTGAAATTCCCAGCCTTATGTTCTTATTATCATGAATAAACTGACCCATGACAAAAAATGCCTTTAGATACCAGCACATACTTTTAAAGCCAGATTTTAAAAAGAACTCTGCTTCCCTTTAACTACCTAATGTAGTACTGTAGTTCTCAGTGCCCCATTGTTCTCTTTATTCTCTCCTGTTGACCACTGTATTTAGGTAAGGAGCTGTTTTGAAAATCTGATCACTTATTTAGAAGTCTGGGAACTCTTGGGTCTGAGCTCTTCTGCAAATCCATTCCTTTAAGTGTATTTCTAGATGAAAATCTATGTTTCTACTAAAAGCTATGGGACCAAATCATGCCTCTCTCTCTCATGGGAAAAGAACCAAAGGATTTGGGCTAGAAGGGAAGGAATGCTAGCAACTTTGCAGTTCTTTACAAAATATCCCTCCCTCTATTGTGTAATATAAAAATGGCAGTGGAGTGAACTCACTATTTCCAAAACATCTGCTTTTGGGAGCAAATCACTTATGGAAGGTTTCCTTGAAAAGGGCAAACTTTGCAGAAGTTTAGACCAAGTGTAGATGAGGGGTTAGAATGCAAGCAGATTTGCAACTTTTTATCATTCCAACCAGAACAATGATCAACATAATGGTACTGCAAGTGTAACACTGACATATCCCAGCAAGATTGAACGTGGGATCTTTGGACCTTAGTGTATGAGCCTCTACCGCAGGGGTCCCCAAACCTTTCCGGCCGCAGCCCCTTCCTGCGGCCCAGCGGCCACTCGCAACCCCCGGGCCATGTCCGCCAAAATGCTGCCGCAGAAAGCGGAAGCTTCAGCTTTCCGTGGCGGCATTTTGGCGGGACCAAAGTAGCCCGCCTGGGAGTTCGGCAGTCTCCCAGGTGGGCTCGGCAGCGGCACCTGGGTCTCGCGCACCCCTGGGGGTGCGCACACCCCAGTTTGAAGACCACTGGTCTACCGCATGAGCTAAAAGCCCACTTACTATTAGCTAAGGCTGTAGAGCCACTTCATTTTGTCTCTATCTCTCTAAGTCAGGGGTGGGCAAACTTTCTGGCCTGAGGGCCACATTGGGGTTGCAAAATTGTATGGAGGGCTGGGTAGGGAAGGCTGTGCCACCCCAAACAGCCTGGCCCTGCCCCCTATCCAGCCCCTCCTGCTTCCTGCCTCCAACTGCCCACCTCAGAATCCCTGACCCATCCAACCCCCCCTGCTCCTTGTCCCCTGACCACCCACTCCAGAGACCCCCCCATCATAACTGTCCTCCTATCCAACCCCCCTTACTCCCTGTCTCCTGACTGCCCTGACCCCATCCATCCCCCTGCCCCTGACAGACCCCTCTGTGCTCCCTGACTACACCCTCCAGTGACCCCCCTGCCCTTAATCACCACCCACATCCAACTCACCCTGCTCCCTGTCCCCTGACTGCCCCCCCGGGGGCCTCGGCCCCTTTTCCCCCCCCCCCCCCGCCCTGGCCCCAACACCGTTAGCATGCAGCCCCGCCCCCCAGAGTGCTGCCTGCACGGTGGCATGGCTCCAGGGGAAGAGACCGTCCCGAAGGCCGTAGTTTGCATGCTCCTGCTCTAAGTGGCCTTGGTGCCACTAGATGGGACAGAACACCACACCCAGAAGGTGTGTGGGTTACACACGCCCTGTCTATTATTACTCCATACTGCTCTTTGCAGTCACACAAGTTGATGAGAGGAAGATTTAGGCCTTGTCTACACACAAACGTCTACTGGTTTTGATGCAAACCTCTAGGTGAACACTCTCATTTCAGTTTAAGAGAAATGTTTTTCAATTTAGCTTCAACTTTATATCAACATTAGCTAACCTGAAATAAGCCTAGTTTAAAACCAAAAAGAGTATCCACTCAGCCTTTGCATCCATTCAAGGATGTAAAGTCACACCTTTAGTTAACAGGTATATAAGTCTGTGTATGGACAAGCCCTGGAAGAGACTTCCTCCCAGGGGTTACCAATTCAAAGGCACAAAATAAGAATGAAGGCGTGATTCCCTTGTGCAATCATTTCCATCAGTACAATGTGAATGTGGAACACTGCCAGATCTGAGCATTTTGTGCTCACTCAGCTCTGGTAGGAGACTGTACAAGGAGCAGAGCAACAACAAACTATGTCCAGAGGGCCCAGTCCCATTCCCATTGGCAAAATGCCCATTGCCTTTAGTGGTATCTGAATGGAACCCCAGCCACTCTTTGCTATGTACTGAACTCCATATTCTCTGTGGCTCCAGGGATCTTACCCCTTTTTCCCTCCCCATTCTCTTTCAGCAGTGTAAATAGGGGTCATTAACCACAGAGTCCAGATCAACAAAGGCTTCCTCTGTTCTGTGTCATGGTCCCCCCCACTCTGACCTTGGTGCATAGATAAGCAGAGCCAGGCATGCAGCACCTCCCCCCACCATCCCCACCCCCAGCATTCCTTCCATCGCAGATGCAGACTCCAGCTACCACTTCAGAGTTACTATTCCAGGAAAGAGAAGCACCTTTGTCCACTAACTACTCTGGAATAACCCTCCGCCTTCCTCACTTCCTGCTGCCCTGCCTCTCCAGAGCAAACAATCCAGCTGAGTCAGTTCTTTCATTAGCAATCCATTAACTCACCAAGGAATGGCTGAGACCCCTCCCCCCACAAACCCATGCACTGCAAATATTCAGTCTAGGGAAAGGGTTGGGAAGCCTTTTAGCGTCCAAAAGAACATGCTTGATTTAGCAGCGTCACTGCTTCTGGATATGCTTTTAAGGCTGGGATCAGGTCCCAGACATAATACAACTGAGGTTATCAAGGGCCTCTTGCACCCATTGAATTCAATGGCAAAATTTTAATTGACTTCAGCAGGAACAGGATCAGGCTTCAAAAGAGCAACAGAGCCAGATAAAGGAGGAGAACAAGAAAAGTGAAAGAGGAAAACAAAGAAATATCAGCAGGTGCCTACTTTTCTTCACAGATTCTAGTGCAACCCAGTTACAGATGAGAGTGTATTAGGAAGGCCATAATCTTAGGGGCTGAATTTAGGATCCTCAAAACTGAATGTAGCAGGGTAACCACCTGCTCTTAGTTAGAAGGGCTTAAAAGAACCCTGGGAGAAGGCTGAAGCAGGGAAAAGGATTAAGGACAGCTGGGGAAGCTGACTGGGTAGCTGACCACAGCTGTGGCTAATGCAATTAGGGCCCAGCTGGCCCTTATAAGAGGGCAGTGGACTAGACACAGTCTCTCTCTGTCTAGTCTTTAGAGAGAGTGCAGTTCTATTCTATTCTAGAAACCCCCCAGGCTGTGGGGCCTAATCTATGGCCAAATAGGTACTGAGGGTGTAGAGGGGGCAGCCCTGAGGGTAGGTGGAGACAGGAGGTCCAACCCACTTTGCTAGTGATGAGTGGCAATTATAGTGCAGTCTGCCCCAGTGAATGGGGGTGGGTGGTGACTGGCAGTTGCCTATTGTGAGGTGGGGGTTCCCTGGGGAGGGGAGACCCTGAGATCTGGGGGCAGGGGTACTGCAAGGGCACAGTACCCCAGTGAAGAGGGCACTGGGGTCTGGGAGGGACATAGGGGCCAGCACCAAGTGGGACACTGGCCTGCAGAGGGTGCTCCAGAGGCTGAACAAGCTAATTCCCTGGATGTACCCGAAGGAGGTGCCTCAGGGTGAGTTGCTGCACGGTTACACTGAAAGAGTCCCTATGGCTTGAGCTCAAGAGTGAGCCCCTGTAGCTCAGGCTATACTAGTCAGGAAAGTGTACACATACACTGGAGTATGTGTAGGCAGATTAAAAGCTAGCTCAGGTTACATTATACCAGTGGAAGCCATTCAAGTATGTACACAGAATCTTAGGGAGGTGAGGGTACCTTTGCAGGGGGTACCATTGCAATGCAGATGTACCTTGTAGCTAGGGCCTGTCACAGAATCACATCCTTTGTGAATCCAGCACAGTGGGGGAATGTATAACACTCACTTCCCATGGGGTTATACAGAATTCAGTGTGGAGTACTGGTCTGACCAAATACTGTCCACAGACCTGCTCTGACAATTTGTCTTAAATATACTTGAATCCAAGTGAGGCCACTAAACCTTCCTGGAGTACTTTTAGCATGGCCAGCTCCCCTGTTTCAACACAGATTTGCTTTTCTCTCGCGGGGCTGGGCAATCCTTTATTTCTTCTGCCCCGTCCCCGCTTCGCTCGGGCGTCCCGGAGTCTCCAGGAGACAGCCCGGGTGCGCCGCGTCTTTTGGTCCCTACGGCAACCCCGGCCCGCATTCTATTTCCATGGCAACTCCGGGCCCTCGGCGTCCCGGTTTCCACAGCAACCACGGCCGGGGCCTGAGGCTTCCGCTACACAAAGACACAGCCGCTCCGCTGAGGCACAGCCGCAGATCCCGAGCAGCGACTAGCTCGGGTGCCGGGCCTCAGTCCGCCTGCCCCCAAGCCCTATCCTCCGGGCCTTGAACCCCACCCCCGAGAGCCGCATCATCCGGGCCTGGGGCACCCTCCATCTCCCAGGATCCCTATTCTCAGGCCTGTGGCCCCCCAGACCTGTGACATCCTCCATCGGCCGGGCCTGAGACCCCCGCCCGCCAGCTACTCCGAGTCCTGCCGTCTGTGTTGCATTAGGAGTTGCTGAACAGAGGTTAGAAAGCCCGGCATACGTTTGCGTTAGACTCCGGCTTTGAGCGATGAGTGAGTGGGCTGACAAGAAGTCAGGACTGAGGTTGGAGGCTGCGATCCAGGTCAGTGTGTGGCTCCCCGATCTCTACTCTCCCCTCCCTTACCCCTTAGCAGAGACCAGTGCGGGGAGGAAAGGGTTAAACAAGACCATTCCTCCCCTCCCCGTCCGCTCCTCCTCCTTACAAAGATCAGAGAGAGGCAAGGGGGAAAAGAGTTAAATCTATTCTATTCCCTCCCCAACTGCGAGGACTGGGCTGGGGAGGAGAGTTAAATCAACCTCATATCCCAAAGTGCTGCAAAGATCAGGACTGCAGGTGAAAAGTTAAAGCATTTCTCCCCCCTTCCCCTCCAAATGGTTGTTCTCAGCTGAGCTGTGACTGAGAGCATAGTACTCCTTTTCCAAAAGAGACAGGCTGTGAGGACACTCTAGGAGTAACACAGCAAACATTTACTAATTTAGGACAGCAAAAATAAAGTGAATTTAATACAGTGAACTCTCGATTATCCAGGATGCTAGGGAAAAAATTAATTCTGGTTAATAAAATCCTGGATAATCACCATCCATAGGAAATATGGGGAGAGGGGGTTGGTTCACCAGCCACCCTGCACAGGGGGAGAGGGAGTTGGTTCACTGGCTACCCTGTGCCCTGGTGGTTTTTGTTGTTGTTGTTGTTGTTGTGCTTTGGGGCAGCAACAAAACCAGAGCTGGGTGTGAGTTACATGCATTTTTTTTTTTGACATCCTGGTTAATCCACTTCCTGGTTAACCCACTCCTGGATAATCAATAGTGTACTGTGTCTGTAACATGGACTGGACTGAAGTGGGGAGTGTTGAAGGTGAGAGGGCTGGGGGGCAGAGGGATGGAACAACATAATGTTGTGGCTCTACTGCATGATTTGGGCATCCCTTCCACCTAACTTTGGTTTAAGTGCCACATGAGGCCTTGTGTGGGGCCCTCAACAGGCACAGAAGCCAAGAGAAGGTTTGACTTTCCCCAGCTGAGGAGATGGGAGACCACCAACTCTCACTTACCTAGAGGGTGGGCCTCATTTTGAGTCCATTTTAAAAGCCTGTTCCCCTTACAAAGGAGGATTTCCTGTGTGTTTCTGTGAGTCTGTCTCACTCAGTCTGATCTGAAATATCCCTCCTCCCATTTGCTGTAGATTGGCAGATGGGCAGTCCCAAGAGTCATTTGGCAAAATTTGCCTGCAAGGGCACAGGCAGGGAGAAGAGTTTGAGCCACAGCAGCTCCTCAGACAGCTAAGAGCTCAGTCTGTGACCAGTAGACCTACAGATTAGACCCCTTGTCATGTTTAGTGCTGTCAGTTGTATAGATGCTGCTGTTACTAGTATCACCATCCTATGTTGACCTGCATGTGTTCAAGCTCTGACTTGCTCAGGTGGGTTGTGGATCATGTTAAATGGTTTTGGTTGCAAATATAGGGCTTGGTGTTACATCAAGTGTGTTTGGCTTGAGAGCAGATGCTGGGATGGTGGTGCCTAGCAGCCCAGCTGCCAAAATGGACAGTGGCATTGCTCACCTACATGAAGCAGACACCCCTTTGTGGTTTTGAAATTTTATTCTGAGCTGATCTTCTGTCTGTGATATAAACTAAATAAATGCATATGCTTATCTGATAATCCATGCATGTCTCTGGTGCTGCACTGAGACTTTGCTTACGAGCGAGCCATTTGAATGTTTTTGCATAAATGTTTAGATTATAGCAAGCAGAGTGACGCTATGTTTACACTACACACCTTTTAATGACACTGCTGTACCGCTAAAGCCGTGCCACTGAAAGTCGTGCAGTGTAACACTGTTTGTTGGCAGGAGAGAGCTCTTCTTCCAACAAAAAACTTCTACCCCGAATGGGCAGCGGTAGCTTTTGACAAAGCGCTGTTCACACCGGCACTTTTCATTGGCAAAACTTTTGACATTCAAAGGGGGGTATTTTTCACATCTCTGAAGGACAAAAGTTTTGTTGTTCAGGTTCCAGTGTAGACAAAGCCTAATAAATCAAATATCAGTATAATGGACACCCAGATTTATGTCGAAATAACTAACTGAAAGCTTCAGAATTGGAGAGGTGGATGTTTTTTAGAGCTGTCATCACATCCAAAGCCACTGGAGGGCAGCAAGATCTCAGGAGGAGGAAAGTAAAAGATGCTCAGGAGGCAACAGGATTCCAGAGGAGCTGGGAGCACCCGCTGAGGTTTAAGCTCTAAGGCTGAGCAGGGCAGTGAAGTGCTGGAGGGGCTAAAATTTGTCCACAGAACTGAAGGGAAGGTTGGGCTGATTTCTCCGCTTGTCTTGGTGCTCACACTCTTGGCTGAATGTTGCTAATCTGCCCCTGCCAGGGAGACTTGATCACTGGGATGCATCACAAAAATTTGCAGATCAATCCAGGGCCAGGTTGTTCCCAGCAGCTGATTTAAAACTGAATAAATGTGGTTAAAAATGAAACAATTGTGTGAGGCTTTTATGACCATTGGCACTGCCAGCCTGTGCTCTGCATTTTAAGGCATAGATGTTTTTGAAGGCCTAGAGCCAATCTCAGAGACTTTGAAAGCCCCACTTTCAGCACCAAGTGATGAAGAAGAATCTTGATCTTGTGTTGCTGGCTGTGGCCCTAACTGCTAATACATGTGCTGACTCAGGCTGCTGTGCGTTCCTAGAGCCTTGTGAAATCAGTGGGAACTCATGCTAGCAAAGGGTTCATATTAGCAGATAGATTTGCAGGACTACGGTTGTGCTGCCCCTTAAGAATGTAATGCACCCTCGGCACAAGGTGTCACTGTCCTTAGGCAAGAAACCCTGTTTTTTTCACGTGGTTATCAGTGATATGATTCTGTCATCTGTTGTCAATAGCACAGCAGTGCCCCACTTTGCATCCGAGGGTGCTAAAGGAGTTGGCGGATGTGATTACAGAACCACTGGCCATTATCTTTGAAAATTCATGGTGATTGGGGGAGGTTCTGGATGACTGGGAAAAGGCTAATGTAGTGCCCATCTTTAAAAAAGGGAAGGAGGAGGATCCGGGGAACTACAGGCCACTCAGCCTCACGTCAATCCTTGGAAAAATCATGGAGCACGTCCTCAAGTAATAAATTTTGAAGCACTTAGAAGAGAGGAAAGGGATCAGGAACAGTCAGCATGGATTCACCAAGGGCAAGTCATGCCTGACTAACCTAATTGCCTTCTATGATGAGATAACTGGCTCTGTGGTTGAGGGGAAAGCAGTGGATGTGTTATTCCTTGACTTTAGCAAAGCTTTTGATACGGTCTTCCACAAATTCTTGCCAGCAAGTTAAAGAAGTATGGACTGTATGAATGGACTATAAGGTGAAGAGAAACCTGGCTAGATCATTGGGCTCAACGGGTAGTAATCAATGGCTCCATGTCTAGTTGGCAGCTGGTATCAAGTGGAGTGCCCCAAGTAGGTGACCAGACAGCAAATGTGAAAAATTGGGGTGGTGGTGCAGGTAATAGAAGAAAAAAACCCAAAAATCAGAACTGTCTCTATAAACCTGGGACATCTGGTCACCCTAAGGGTCAGTCCTGGGACCGATTTTGTTCAATATTGTCATTAATGAACTAGAGTATGGCGTGGATTGCACCCCCAGCAAGTATGCAGATGACATTAAATGGGGAGGAGTGGTAGATACGCTGGAGGGTAAGAATAGAATATAGAGGGACCTAGACAAATTAGAGGATTGGGTGAAAAGAAATTTGAAGAAGTTCAACAAGGACAAGTATAGAGTCCTGCACTTAGGGCGGAAGAATCCCATGTACTGCTTCAGACTAGGTACTGAATGGCTAGGCAGCAGTTCTGCAGAAAAAGACCTAGCGGTTACAGTGGATAAGAAGCTCGATATGAGTCAACAGTATGCTCTTGTTGCCAAGAAGGCTAATGGGATTTTGGGCTGTATAAGTAGGTGTATTGCCAGCAAATAGAGGGACGTGATCGTTCCCCTCTATTTGGCATTGGTGAAGCCTCATCTGGAGTACTGTGTCCAGTTTTGAGCCCCACACTACAAGAAGGATGTGGAAAGATTGGAAAGAATCCAGCGGAGGGCAACAAAAATGGTTAGGGGCTGGAGCACATGATTTATGAGGAGAGGCTGAGGGAACTGGGATTATTTAGTTTGCAGAAGAGAAAAATGAGGGGGGATTTGATAGCTGCTTTCAGCTACCTGAAAGGGAGTTCCAAAGAAGGATCTAGGCTGTTCTCAGTGGAAGCGGATGACAGAACAAGGAGTAATGGTGTCAAGTTGCAAAGGGGTGGTTTAGGTTGGACATTAGGAAAATCTTTCACACAAAGAGGGCGGTGAAGCACTGGAATGGGTTACCTAGGGAGGTGGTAGAATCTCCTTCCTTAGAGGTTTTTAAGGTCAGGCTTGACAAAGCCCTGGCTGGGATGATTTAGTTGGGGATTGGTTCTACTTTGAGCAGGGGGTTGGACTAGATGACCTCCTGAGGTCCCTTCCAACCCTAATATTCTATGATTCACACTGTGTGCCACTGGTCAGACCTCTTTAGAGCATGGAAACTCACTAGGATCACCAAAGCAGCATGCAGGAGTCCCGCGAGAGACTAAACCATGGGCAACATTCCCCTCAAATCCTGATCTTTATATTGTCTTTTTAAATAAAATATCCCCCTGTTCCTGAAACTCCTGAGGATCCTGGTATTTTAGGCAGCTGGGTCTTTTTAACAGAGGGGGAGAGGAGGGGGAAGAATTTAGGTCTCTTTGAATGCTGGGGCTGTCAATTCTGGGATCTCAGTTCACCCCCTGGAGTGAATCTGGCCCATAGAGAAGGGAGTGACTTGGCCTGTCAGCTGAGGCTGAGAATTTGAAAGCCTGTGTGAAACTCTATCGAAAAGTGGCCAAAGTTCAAGTTAAGAGAAATTCCTGCTGGGAGAAAGTTTCTGGGCTCACTCTGAGAAGTCCTTGCCTCTGAAACCCATCACCTTTACCCCTGGATGCTTAGATCCTGCATCCTGGATGAGCATAGGTTGGACAGCACATAGGAGATGGAAAGTCAGTCTTTTAGGGGGCACAGCCGTTTAGGTCCTTGAAACTGGTGGCAAGCCATTAGATTTTCATTTGGGAGTCTCCCTGGCAGTCAGGCCAAAGAAGTGGACCCAATCAATCCACCTGCCTCAATCAAAAGGAGAAGGGCTGCATTGTGCCTGAAGCCGAATTTCTGGAGGGCTTTAGTGGATAAAGCCAGGCTAAGCCCATTGCAGTAGCCAAGCCTAGAGGTAAAGAAGTAATGGAAAGCTGAGCGGAGGAGGTATCATCTCTGCTGACTGAGGCAATTTGTGGTCATACTTAACCCTTTACAACTTCCTAGGAGAGGAAGTATGTAAAACTGGGGGAGTTTGATGCAGAGGATCCAGTTCTGTAAGCTGCTTAGTGCTAAGCAACCTCAGCTGGCAGTGAGATCAGTCTCCCAGAAGGTGCTCAGCCTCTGGCAGTTTGGGACCGACCATTTGCTACCCTGCACTGCTGATTTAGGACATAGATATCTTTCCCTACCATGGCAAGCCCCCTTCAAGTAACTGAGGGTCCCTGTATTCCAGCCTGCTTTAAGCACAATGGCAATGATGTTTTGAAAATGTCCTCACTTGCCCTTGGCACTGTTGACTAAACGAAGTGCAGCATCAGCTCAGCACAAGACATGTCCACCATCAGGACCTCATTTCCAGGTTGTGCACAGAAGATGGACTTCTTAATCTGCTAGTTTTTATCCCTCTCTCATTCTGTGATTCACCCTAGCAGAAGGAAAAAGACAGTGTCAGGCAGAGTCAGCACCATTCAGATACTGCATCCATGGCTGCTCCTTCTCTAGCTGCCCCAGCTGTGTTGAAATCCCTGGCACCAATGGGAGTCCCTGTCTCCTTGGGTCCCCCCATTCACTGTACTGCAGTCTCCAGCTGGAACCCATTATCCAGTCAGTGCCAAAGTGTTTGCATCAATTCTGGAGCTAAGAGGTGGCCTGAAAGTTATAAATGACTCAAGTTTTTGTATGTCTTGCAGTTTCTCTGCTCATATGTGGAATGTGTGTGTTAAAGGGGAAACCCCAGAATATCTAGGAGTGGGTGGAGGAGGAATGGGATTGTTGTTAAAGGGACACCATGAGCCTAAAAATCACACTGCTTTCTGCACATTTTTTACCTGATGTTGTTACAGACGATGCCTTGGGGCCCCAGAACTGTAGGAGATTAGTGGGGAAAACCCCATATTTCACTCTTTATCCCAGTTTGGTTGCTCTGTGCCTTTGGCAGAGAAATTGCGGAGTCAGTTTAACTATTTCCTTCAAACAGCCAGTCAGGCCCTGATCCTACAAACACTGAAGCATGTGCAGAGCTTGACTCATCTGAACAGCCTCCTTGACTCCTAGGGGCTATTTCCATGAGTAAAAAGTTAGGCATGTGCTTAAGTGTTTCCAGAACTGAGGCCTTAGTCACTTTGGTTACCCTCATGTTGTGTGGGTTCCTAGCTATTAGAACAAGCAGCTGCTGGTTATGAGAGATGAGTGAAGTGCTTGAACTACTCTGGGAGCCTTTGGCCTGTTTCCATTTCAGCCTCTATAGGGTGCAACTGCCAGTTTCATACCCTGCTTTAGCAAAGATTTATTCTTGTGGGGGGTGGATAGTCAGTGCGAAGGTATGGCCAAATGGGCTAATACGATCCTGGGCTGAATAAGCAGGAGAATTGCATGCCAGAATAGAGAGGTTATTTTACCTCTATATTTGACACTGGGGTGGCTGCTGCTGGAACACTGTGTCCAGTTCTGGTGTCTACAAGTCAAGAAGGATGTTGATAAATTGGAGGGGGGTCAGAGAAGAGCCACAAGAATGATTAAAGGATTAGAAAACCTGCCTTGTAGTGACTGAGCTCCTTCAGTCTATCTGTTTAGCTTAACAAAGAGTCTATTAAGGGGTGATTATAGCTTATAATTATCTACATGGGGAACAAATACGTAATAATGGGATCATCAGTCTAGCAGGCAAAGGTATAACACGGGGTGGCCAACTTGTGGCTCTGGAGCCACATGTGGCTCTTCAGAAGTTAATATGCGGCTCCTTGTATAGGCACAGACTCCAGGGCTGGAGCTAGGGGCACGAACTTTCCAGTGTGCCAGGGGGTGCTCACTGCTCACCCGCTGTCTCTGCCACAGGCCTTGCCCCCACTCCACCCCTTACCACTCCCTTCCCTGAGCCTGCCGTGTCCTCATTCCTTTCTCCCCACCCTAGAGCCTCCTGCATGCCACAAAACAGCTGATTGGGAAGTGCAAGGAGGAAGTGGGAGTGAGAGGCACTGATTGGCGAGGCTGCCAGTGGGTGGGAGGCGCTGAGAGCAGGGTGGGGGAACTGATGGGGGGCTGCTGATGTATTACTGTGGCTCTTTGGCAATGTACATTGGTAAATTCTGGCTCTTTATCAGGCTCAGGTTGGTCATCCCTGGTATAACAGGATCCAGTGTCTGGAAGCTGAAGCTAGACAAATTCAGATTGGAAATAAGGTGTAAATTTTTAACAATGACAGTAATTCACCATTGAACAACTTACCAAGGGTCATGGTGGAGTCTCCATCACTGGAAAGTTTTAATTCAAGATTGGATGTTTTTTCTAAAAGATCTGGTTTAGGAATTATTGTGGGGCAGTTCTCTGGCCTGTGTTATACAAGAGGTCAGACTAGATTATCACAATAGTCCTTTCTGACTTTGGAATCTAGGACCAGCTGGCCTTTCCTTGTTGGGGTTTTTTTCCCTCTCATTTTGTAGCAATTCTCGAGCGCTTCTCAGTCATGGGTTGCTGTTAAATGGGGCAGGAGGACTGATCAGAGGGCTGGGTCATGGGGAGAAATGGGAATCCCTTTGGATCAGGGCTCAGTTCAACCAGTCTGAGTAAGATAGGTCTGGTGGCCTACACTCAGTATCAGTGAGAGAAATGACCATACTAGCAAACACCATTGGGCAAACTTTATTCTACAGAGTCCTGGGACTGTGCTACCCTGAAGGCGCAGAGAGGGGGATCCTATGGGATGGTGTCCAGGAGCAGGGCAGCTAGGGTTGTCAATGCTCCATGATTTTCCTGGAGTCTCCAGAAATTAAAGATTGTCACATGATAAAACCTCCAGCAGTATATCCTACCAAAACTTGCAACTCTAATGGGCTGCATGGCCAATGTCACAGTTCATCCACACAGGAGCATGCTCCCTTCCATTGCTGCTGGGTTAGTAGCCTTTGGCAGCATAGGGAAGTCTACTTAGCAATTCTGAGGCTTGACGGGGGGGCCTCCTCACCTGCTGGCAGCCTGACTCCGACTCCGACTCTGTCTCTCTCCTCCCTTCTCCCAACAGAGGAGGGTTTAAAAAGGTCTCAGGCAGTCCTTAGTTGGAATTAGTTGGTCCTAATTGACCTCAGGTAACTCCCTCTCATCTGATCCTAATTGATCTCAGGTAACTCTCTTCTCAGGTGGACCTGACTGATCTGTAGTTACCCCTCCCCAGTTTGATAGGGAGGAGGGCCTTTTAACCTTCTGGGACTATCTCCTCTCCCCACCCCATCCCGCATCTGTCTGTCCTGAGTTTATCACAGTACACTGTCAAGAGTGGGGTGTGTGGGAGTTGCTCACAAGTCTGAGGGGATGTGGAGTCAAGTGTGACACTTATCATGATAATGAGGGTCAGATTTTTAAAGGCATTTTTGGCACCTAAAGAGGCAGTCGTCTCCTTCAAGTGCTTTAGGTGCTTTTGAATATCCCACCAGATGCCTATTTCCACTTTAGACACCTAGATACCTTAAACATATGGCCCTTAGCTACATGCTCTCCAGGCAGGGCTTGATTCTGGCCTTGTTCACCTTGACGACCTCATTCAGGACTAGCCTGTGACTAGCCCTTGCCACAGTGGACTGGGGAGCAAAGCTGCCCTGATGTGGCTGCATTAGAGGTACCAGGTCTTAGCTTGGTTCTGGGTGACACATGAAGATAGTGCACCAGATGCTCCCTCTAAGGGAGCAGCTCAGTAATTGGAACCGTGGGCTGCCTCAAAATTGGCCTGCCAGTGCTGCAGGATGAAACTATGATGGGGAGCGAACTTCACCCTGAAAAGGGCTGTGTGATGGGGTGAGACTCACTATACTAGCTCCTCCTGCTGGCTGTCCTGGGAATTAGTTCTGACAGCCAGTGTGCCCTCTTGTGGTGGTGACTCACTGCCATCACCTCTGTTGCATCACCCATGTCATTCCAAGGACCATGACATCCTCTTCATGACACAGTCCTTTGACCCCATCATGTTCTGTTCTCCCCCATTCCTGGGGAACTGCAGTCTACTGTACAGCCATTTCCCTCAGTGGCAACAGCAGCCAATTGTCTGGCCACTTCCTCACTGGCAGGATGGGGTGGGAGAAGTTAGGCCCACCCACTACTCCAGGTCCCAGCACAGGGACCCTGTAGATGACTGCCACTTGTTACATCCACTCCAACTCCTCAGATCATTTCCCTAGGCCATCTCCCAATGGCCCTCCCAGCACCTTCTTTGCCCTTGCCTCGAGGCCTCAGCCTGCAAATCCCTGCAGCCTCCCAGTAGCAGTCCTTAGCTACCCGCTCCCCTGGTCACTGTGAGCAGCACTGCTCTGTCCCAGGTGCTGGCACTCCTTCCTCCTGCTAAGAGTCTCATATTTCCTCCTCAATATCCAGGTAGCTACTGGAGGTGCACTTCCCTGCCGCTTTTCTTGTATGGGCCTGCTGGGCTCTGACTGGCTGTTCCTTTCAGCCCTTCTCTGATTAGCTGCCTCTTACACAGTCTCCTTAGGGCTCAATTAACACCTTAGAACCCAGTGTGGGGGCAGGCACCCCATCACAGGCTGTAACATATGACTCCCACCACAGTGCTATAGGAGTGCTCCCAGAGCTCCCCCTGGAGCAGTGCAGCTACACCCTCCCCCAGCCCAGGGCTGTGTCTGAAATGCACAATCTCGATGTAAATAGGTTGTCCCACTGATCTCAGTGTGAGGATGGCAGAAGTGATCTCGTAGACCTTACTGCTGACAGGCTGGAGGTACTAGGTAGTCATGCAGCAGCACTTTCTCCAGTGCAGCGTTGGGATCCCCTGCCTTCCCTGTCCTCCCCAGCCCTTTTACATTGCCTCTGTATGCACAGCACTTGGCCCCTTCACTGGGCAGCATCAATCAAGCTTTAGGTTCTGATAGCGTCCAACTTGCTTTGACTAGAAATCCTTTGCTGGGGCAGTGATCTCAGACCCCTCCAGTTCCCAGGTGGAATAAAGGATGAGCATGCATGGGAGAGAGGAATACGGGCTAGTGTTACACCCCTTAGAGCCTTCGGCCTCTGATGGCCATTGGTGCAGAGGTGAGAGTGCCTATAAAGGAGGTCTCCTTTTCTCCATAGAATCATAGAATATCTGGGTTGGAAGGGACCTCAGGAGGTCATCTAGTCCAACCCCCTGCTCAAAGCAGGACCAATCCCCAACTAAATCATCCCAGCCAGGGCTTTGTCAAGCCTGACCTTAAAAACCTCTAAGGAAGAAGATTCTACCACCTCCCTAGGTAACCCATTCCAGTGCTTTACCACCCTCCTAGTGAAAAAGTTTTTCCTAATATCCAACCTAAACATCCACCCACTGCAACTTGAGACCATTACTCCTTGTTCTGTCATCTGGTACCACTGAGAACAGTCTAGATCCATCCTCTTTGGAACCTCCTTTCAGGAAGTTGAAAGCAGCTATCAAATCTCCCCTCAGTCTTCTCTTTTGCATACTAAACAATCCCAGTTCTCTCAGCTTCTCCTCACAAGTCATGTGCTCCAGGCCCCTAATCATTTTTGTTGTCCTCCTCTGGACTCTTTCCAATTTTTCCACATCCTTCTTGTAGTGCGGGCCCCAAAACTGGACACAGTACTCCAGATGAGGCCTTACCAATGTCGAAGAGAGGGGAACGATCACGTCTCTCGATCTGCTGGCAATGCCCCTACTTATACAGCCCAAAATGCCATTAGCCTTCTTGGCAACAAGGGCACACTGTTGACTCATATCCAGCTTCTTGTCTTCTGTAACCCCTAGGTCCTTTTCTGCAGAACTGCTGCCTAGCCATTTGGTCCCTAGTCTATAGCAGTGCATGGGATTCTTCCATCCTAAGTGCAGGACTCTGCACTTGTCCTTGTTGAACCTCATCAAATTTCTTTTGGCCCAATCCTGTAATTTGTATCCCTACCCTCCAGCGTATCTACCACTCCTCCCAGTTTAGTGTCATCTGCAAACTTGCTGAGGGTGCAGTCCATGCCATCCTCCAGATCACTGATAAAGATATTGAATAAAACCATCCCAGGACTGACCCTTGGGGCACTCCGCTTGATACTGACTGCCAACTAGACATGGAGTCATTGATCACTACCCGTTGAGTCTGATGATCCAGCCAGCTTTCTGTCCACCTTATGGTCCATTCATCCAGCCCATACTTCTTTAACTTGCTGGTAAGAATACTGTGGGAGACTGTATCAAAATCTTTGCTAAAGTCAAGGAATAACACATACACTGCTTTCCCCTCATCCACAGAGCCAGTTATCTCATCATAGACGGCAATTAGTTTAGTCAGGTATGATTTGCCCTGGGTGAATCCTGTTCCTGACTGTTCCTGATCACTTTCCTCTCCTTTAAGTGCTTCAGAATTGATTCCTTAAGGACCTGCTCCATGATTTTTCCAGGGACTGAGGTGAGTCTCACTGGCCTGTAGTTCCCCTGATCCTCTTCCTTTCCTTTTTTAAAGATGGGCACTACATTAGCCTTTTTCCAGTCATCCAGAACCTCCCCCGATCACCATGAGTTTTCAAAGATAATGGCCAATGGCTCTGTAGTCACATCTGCCAACTCCTTTGGCACCCTCGAATGCAGTGCATCCGGCCTCATGGACTTGTGCTCATCCAGCTTTTCTAAATAGTCCTGAACCACTTCTTTCTCCACACAGGGCTGGTCAGCTCCTCCCCATGCTGTGCTGCCCAGTGCAGTAATCTGGGAGCTGACCTTGTTCGTGAAGACAGAGGCAAAGAAAGCATTGAGTCTAGAGTTGTCCTGGGCCAGGGCGGTGGTTGGGCCATGCCAGAACTGCAGAAGCCTCTGCTGCTGCTGCTCCTGCTCCTGACAGTGTAAGACAAAGGCCCCCTTAAAGGGGCAGACCTGCAATGGAAGGGTGCAACTTGGTTGGAGTCTCCCTGAAATTGTAGCCGTGCCCTAAAGAGCTGCTTATGTGGACAGCTGAGGGTGTGGGATGGGGTATGTGTGTTTCTCAGCCAGGATATGCTAGCATCCATTCATAGTGTAATGGGCTCTGCCAGCCCCCTGCACTCTGGTTTGGTTAATATCTACTCAGTGTGCATGATTGCCTGACCAGAGTCCAGCCAAAGGGTAACATGCACCTATGTTTCAGAAACTAGAGAACACGGTCCTGAGCCCAGAAGCCAGCAAGGAGGACAAAATACTGACTGTGCAGGGAGAGGGGGAGCGAGCCACGCCCACTCCAGTTCCAGCCAGGATTCGGCAGATCATCACTGAGAGCCTCGCACAAGAGTCACCCCAAGGTACAGGACAGGCATGAGCTCTTCTGGGCCAGGAGAGGGGATGTGTGAGTGCCTAAGAAGCATCTATCTTAGGTCAGAGAAGGCATACAGGCCTGTAAAAAGGGAGCAGGTATCAATCACCATGGTAATATGTATATACTGTCATATTTAGGTGGTCCCCAGATGAGATCAGAGCCCCACTGGCCTGCTTGATTGGGATCTTCTCATACTGCTGATCCATCTTTCTTGTTCCTTCCAGTTCTGTGGGAAACAACCTCTCCACTCAATATGGAAGAGGAAAACAATATGCTGCAAAAGGAGCTCTCACGCCTTGAGGACCTGCTGGCACACACCCAGGCACAGAAGGATGAGCTGGCAAGCAAGCACCATGCCATCAGTGAGAGGGTGAGTGCTGGTCCTAAATCCATCTGAATCCCTTTGAGTGTGGAATAATCTCTGCTGGACTGGCCAACTGGTTCCTGGGGTGGATGCCCCATCTTTACATGGCATTTCATGAGTGCTGATGGGCAGCCACTGAGAAACAAATGGGAGGGAGGCATGGAATTCATCATGGGTACACATAACATTGGGGCAGATTGTGAGCTGGCATGAATCAGAAACCAGCTGACGCGCAACAGGCAAAGGTCACACTTAGCTCTTACATTTAAAGTAACCATTGGCCACATCTCCAGTGGAGCCTCCAGCTGGATGATTTCTCCCCAGTTCTTTCAGTGCACAAAGATCAGTCATGGTTGTCACTTGGCTCTCAGACTGGATTGGCAGAGTAACTCCAGCTGCAGCTGGCACAGGGGAGTGTAACGTACCCAGACCAGTGGGGTACAGGAGTCTGATAGAAGGCAAATATACTGGCCACTGGATGAATAGTTTTCTGTTCCCTGAGTGAGCAGAGCAGGGGCTGCACTAGAGTAATCAGGAGCCTGCTAGAACCAATTAAGACAGGAAAGCTAATTAAGACACCTGGAGCCAATTAGGAACATACTAGAATCAATTATGGCAGGCAGACTAATCAGGACACCTGGTTTAAAAAGGACCTCCTATCAGTTAGTGGAGGGTATGCAAGCAGTGAAAAGGCTTGCTGTTGGAGGACTAAGGTGTACAAGTGTGATCAGGCTTCAGGGGGAAGATCCTGTGGTGAGGATAAAGAAGGTGCTAGAGGGAAGTCATGGGGAAATAGCCCATGGAGTTGTAGTTGTCTTGCAGCTAATACAGAAAACTTTCAAGACAGATGCTATCCATAGGGCCTTGGGCTGGAACCCGGTATAAAGGTTGAGTCTGGCTTCCCCCCATCTCCTGATCCAATACAGGAGGAGTTGTCCTGGTCTGTGAGCAACACCAGAAGGGAAGGTCTAATTTGGAAAGGGATCTGGCCTGTCCCCAATAACTAGGTGGGACAACAGAGAGTGTGGACATTGTTCTCTGTTTTCCCCAGACTGGCCAGCCATGAAGTTAGCTGAGTGAATGACAGGTTTGAGTCTCTAGCAGAAGTGGCCAAACTGAGGGCTGCTGTGAACCTCTGAGATGAGCAAATCTGCCAAAAAGCTCAGGACCCACCAAGGCAGAGGAGGAACTTTTGTCCTGAGTTTTTCCTCCTGTGACAAACTCTGTGCACTTGAGAGATTTCCTTGCAGAGCTAGAGAAACTAGTATAATCTCCCTTATCCTGGCAGAAAGGTATTCTGTAATCCTGAGAATCACAGGGGCAGTCACTCCTCCCTGTGGAGATGGCAAGTATAGTTACTGGTGAAGATGGCGGGACGGGGGGGAGACTCTTGACTAGATAAGAGAGTGATTTTTAGGGCTTTTGGTGGCTACTGCTTTTCTGCAAGTGCAATCAAAATAAGACAACCCGCAGGAGTGGCCTTTTATCCAAGACCTCAGCAGTGACATTCACAAAATAGTAGAACTTTAGGCCAGAAGGGACCATTGTGGTCAGCTAGTCCTAGCTCCTGCATAGCACAGGCTAGAGGACTTCACCTAGTAACTGCCTCAAGCTGCATGGGGTTATACGCTTGCTGTCTAGGACAGAGGTTGGCAAACTACAGGCTGCGGGATCGTCCTGCCCAGCCCCCTGAGCTCCCAGCTGGGAAGGCTATCACGGGCCCTTCCCCACACTTCCTCTCCCCCTCAGAGCTTCAGTGTGCCACGTGGGCAGCGCTCTGGGAGGTGGGGCTGCATGTCTGGCTCCATGCAGCTGCCAGACGTGCTGCTGGGCAGTGTGGTAAGGGGGCTGGAGCTAGGCAGTTGCATAACAGGCAGGGAATCCCGGGGTGGAGTGGGCAGTCTGGAAGCAGGCAGGGTTGGATGGGGCATGGGAGTCCCAGGGGTCTGTTGGGGGCGGGAGGGTGGATAGGAGGATTTTGGGAGGGAGTGGTCAGGGGACAATGAGTAGGGGGTTGGATGAGGGTGGGGTCGAGAGGATTATCTCTGGAGGGGGCAGTCAGGGGACAAGCTGTGAGGGGCTTAGGGGGTGAGATCCTGGGAGGGGAGTTAGGGGTGGGGTGGGTCTCTGGAGGGGGTTTCAGGGGACAAGGAGCAGGGGGGGTTGGAAGGGTCAGGGATTCTGAGGGAGGCAGTCAGGAGACAGGAAGTGGGAGGGGGTCGGGTAGCGGGTGGAGGCAGGCTGTTTGGGGAGGCACAGCCTTCCGTACCCAGCCCTCCATTCAATTTTGCAACCCCGAAGTGGCCCTCAGGCCAAAAGGTTTGCCCACCCCTGGTCTAGGAGCTCCCAGTGCCCTTTGGGGCTTGTTGAACAACTTAATTCACTCTGGCAATTGGTTCTCCTAACTTCCACAGCCTGGCATTTCCTCAGCAGGGCCTGGACTTTAACAACATTGGAGCTAGATAAAGGAAACTCATCCTTTGTGAGCTCTCATTTTCAAGAGGCTCTTTCTGCAAATGACACCAGGCCAGGCTGTTCCTGGAGGCTACACACCTTCCATTGTCTCCCCCCGACCCTCCACCGGCACAGACTCAGGGAAGAAAAGGAATAGCTGTGGATCTGTGATAGAGCTCAGACCTGCATTTTCCATACAAGTGAGAGTCTCTGGACCAGATCTCCAGCTGGTTTTCCCAAATCAAGGAGGGAAATATGGGGGTAAGAGATGGAAAGGAAGAGCAACTGTTTTGAAAAGTATCTAGCCATATTCCACAGCAGTAAAGGCCTCTTTCCCCCTCATCACAAAGGGAAGAGTTTTGGGGACTTCCAGGAACCAAACAGAATCAGATAGGTCGTCATGTTAGTCTGGATTTGCAGAAGCAACAAAGAGTCTTAAAGGCTAACAAAAGTATTGAAGCATAAGCTTTCGTGGCTAGTACCCACTTCGTTGGATGCATGCAGTGGAAGTATCCAGAGGCAGGTATAAATAAGAAGGCAAGAACCAGGTTCGAGATAACGAGGTTAGTTCAATCAGGCTGAACCACCTTGTTATCTCTAATCAGGGAGGATGAGGTCTTCTTCTAGCAGTTTATCTGGAGGTGTGAACACCGAGAGAGGAGAAACTGCTCTTGTAGTTAGCTAGCCACTCAGTCCCTGTTCATCCCTGAGTTGATGGTGTCAAATTTGCAAATGACTTGCAGCTCTCCAGTTTCTCTTTGAAGTCTAGTCTTGAAGTGTGTTTGCTGCAGGATATATCAGATATTAGGAATGGCAATATACAAAAACCTGTGGGAGAACGCTTCAATTTCCCTGGACACACAATTACAGATTTAAAGGTCACCATGCTGCAGCAAAAAAACTTCAAGACCACACTTCAAAGAGAAACTGCAGAGCTGCAATTCATTTGCAAATTTGACACCAACTCAGGGTTGAACAAGGACTATGGCCCTCATCCAAGGGCCAAGCTTGTACTTGAGGCTCTGGACAAGGAGCCAGCGGACTTGGGTTCAATTCCCAGCTCTGCCATGGACTCCCTGTTTGACCTTTGGCAGATCACATCATCTCTCTGGGCCTCAGCTCCCCACTGATACAATGGGAATGAGACTCCTTCTGTTCTGTCTTGTCTATTGAGATGATCAGATTTGCAAGGCAGAGACTGTCTCCTGCTGTGTACACACTGTGGGGATCAGAGAGGTAGCCGTGTTAGTCTTGATCTGCAGAAGTGACAGTGGGGATGAATCTCAGATGGACTGATAATACACATACTCAATAGTAATTCAGTTTACTACTCAGTAAGTCATGTGCTCCAGGCCCCTAATCATTTTTGTTGCTCTCCTCTGGACTCTTTCCAATTTTTCTACATTCTTCTTGTAGTATGGGCCCCAAAACTGGACACAGTACTCCAGATGAGGCCTTACCAATGTCAAAGAGAGGGGAACGATCACGTCCCTCAATCTGCTGGCAGTGCCCCTACTTATACAGCCCAAAATGCCATTAGCCTTCTTGGCAACAAGGGCACACTGTTGACTCATATCCAGCTTCTTGTCTTCTGTAACCCCTAGGTCCTTTTCTGCAGAACTGCTGCCTAGCCATTTGGTCCCTAGTCTATAGCAGTGCATGGGATTCTTCCGTCCTAAGTGCAGGACTCTGCACTTGTCCTTGTTAAACCTCATCAAATTTCTTTTGGCCCAATCCTCTAATTTGTATCCCTACTCTTCAGCGTATCTACCACTCCTCCCAGTTTAGTGTCATCTGCAAACCTGCTGAGGGTACAGTTCATGCCATCCTCCAGATCATTGATAAAGATATTGAACCATGTACTGTCATGGTTATAAGGCTAGCTGTGCCTCTGACCCCTTTCTGCTCTCTCTAAGGACATCACCTCAGGTGTTTGGCTTCTTGCCCTAGCCTGTCTCGGCTGTGATTTCGTGATTCTCCCATTCTGAGACCAGGAACCAGCTGCTTATCCTGCTGCAGGGCTGACTGGGACTTGGGCGCTTGTGTTTACCACAGTCTTCTCACAGTAGTGTGTGATTTAGCAGCAGGAGCAAATATCAACCAGCCTACATGCACATTTAATTTAGTCTAGCCTTGTGCTTCACTCCAAACTCGACTGGCTTCTTTGTCAATCACAGGATCAGAACAGAACCAACTCGCCTTTTTTTTTTAGCAGACCCCAGATCTGTCTGGGTGTCAGTCTGTCTCCCACCAAGGACACACTTTTTAAGAAAGCTCCCCTCCTTCCCTCCGCCTGTCTGGGCTCGGTTGCACTGTTGCTTAATAGTTCTTTGTTTTGTACCTAGAATGGATGATAATTCCCTAAACTGAAAACAGGACATTGGGAGTAGATCTAGACCTTTCTGCCCCCATCCTTCTGTCTCCTATTTTATCTCATCCCCTCCTCTCTGTCCTCCTGTCTGATCCACTCTGCTCCTATTTCCGTTCTCCCCTGCCCTCATCTCACCTCTCTACATTGAGAGAATGAGCCATCTGGTGTCACTACTCACCCGAGCCCCACCATATGGGTAATCCTTTATTTTGTGCTGGGGCTTGTCAGGGCTGAGCCCCAGCACCTCTAGGCTTTGCAGTTCATAGCTCCAGCTCCTCTATGTTCCTGGCCAGCAGCTGCCACTCTTCAGCTGCCCAGCTCTGAAAAGGCAGTGCCGCTTCCAGCAGCAACGCAGAAGTAAGGGTGTCAATACCATTCCTCCCGCTCACTTCTGCACTGCCGTATTGCCACCCTTACTTCTACACTACTGCTGGCAGCAGCGCTGCCACTACAAGTCATCAGTTGCAAGAGAAAATGGGACAAATGCCCAGTTTTCCCAGAAAAATCATGATATCTAGGACAGAGGTTAAATCGTCCCGGCCAAAACAGGACATATGGTCACCCTATTCATATCCCAGGTGTGAAGTTTCCTGATGCCTGAAACAAAGCACTCAGCAGGCCTGATCTAGGAGAATGCCCCCCTCGGGGACGATGACATTATCTGGGCAGTAAGACCCATTCAGTACCCCTGGCTTATCATCACTGGCCTGAGGGCTGTGTCTCCCTTTTAGGTGAAGCTGATGAAACTGTCTGATCCCTTGTATTAGTCTAGCACAGAATCAAGCACACATTCATTAGCACTGAGGTGTATTAGCTGAGCCATATGGGGACCTATGCCTGGAATCAGCAGAGGCATTCCACTTCTGGGTGGAGACTCATTGGCAAAGTGGTGTGTGGCAGCAGCAAGCAGAGTGCTTGTCTGCATTATGCCTGTCTCCAACTAGCGCGATCAGCCCCTTGTTTTCATTAGCACTGCACATAAATCTTTAAGCAAGGATTTTAAAAACATTTATAACAGGCCCAATTCTCCTGCCCCAACTCTGCCAGTAGCCCTGCTAACTCACAGTGTTCTCCATGAATCTTAAGGAGTCAGGAGTGTCAAGCTGTCCTGCAGCAACTTAAGACCATGAGTGCCAGCCTTAAGGCAGATTGTTAAGAATCAGGGCACAAACCCCAAATTGGTGGTGAGTTTTGTGCTTAAATTTCACCATCGGATTATCACGTGTAAACTCCTCAGGCACTATAGCAGCCTTAACATAGAGTGACTCTGCCCAGATAATGTCGTTGTCCCCCAGGGGTGCATTCTCCTAGATCAGGCCTGATGGGTGCTTTGTTTCAGGCATCAGGAAACTTCACACCTGGGATATGAATAGGATGACCATATGTCCTGTTTTGGCATAAAACAGGACCCTTTGTTTCCTATCTTTTAACCGGTTACCAATGAATGAGAGGACCTTATACCTTATTGCTCTGATCCGGGGTATAAGGGACCTTATACCACCTGGGTGGCTAGACAGATCAGAGTACCCAAGGAAACAAAGGGTCCGAATAAATGGTCAGTTTTCAGAATGGAGAGAGGTAAATAGTGATTCCCTCAGGGGTCTATACTGTCTATACTGGGACCAGTCCCATTCAACATACTCATAAATGATCTGGAAAAAGGGGTAAACAGTGAGGTGGCAAAATTTGCAGATGATACCAAACTACTCAAGATAGTTAAGTCCCAGGCAGACCACAAAGAGCTACAAAAGGATCTCTTAAAACTAGGTGACTGGGCAACAAAATGGCAGATGAAATTCAATGTTGATAAATGCAAAGTAAAGCATCCACTCAATGTGCAGCGACAGTCAAAAAAGCAAACAGAATGTTGGGAATCATTAAGAAAGGGATAGATAATAAGACAGAAAATATCGTATTGCCTGTATGTAAATCCATTGTACGCCTACATCTTGAGTACTGTGTGCAGGTGTATCACCCCATGTAAAAAATGTGGGGGAGGGATAGCTCAGTGGTTTGCGTATTGGCCTGCTAAACCCAGGGTTGTGAGTTCAATCCTTGAGGGGGCCATTTAGGAACAGGGGGTGAAACTTTGTTGGATGGTTTAATTGGGGATTGGTCCTGCTTTGAGCAGGAGGTTGATCTCCTGAGGTCCCTTCCAGCCATGATATTCTATGGGAAAAAAAGAGATATATTAAAAAAGGGCAACAAAAATTATTAGGAGTATGGACCTGCTTTCGTATGAGGAGAGATTAATAAGACTGGGACTTTTAAGCTTGGAAAAGAGACTACTAAGGCCTTGTCTACACTACTGGTTGGATTCATCTATTGGGGATCGATTTGTCGCGTCTGATCAGGACGCGATAAATCAATGCCCAGAGGCACTCCCGTTGACTCCGGAATGCCAGCTCGCCAAAAGGCGCAAGGCAGAGTTGACGGGGGAGCCCACTCTCGACTGCTGCCACCGTGAGAACGGCAGGTAAGTCGACCTAAGATATGTTGACTTCAGCTACCGTATTCACGTAGCTGAAGTTGCATATATTAGGTCAACCCTCCCCGCTAGTGTAGATCAGGCCTAAGGGGGGATATGAGTGAGATCTATCAAATCATGACTCATGTGGCAAAAGTAAATAAGGAAGTGTTATTTACTCCTCATAACAAGAATTAGGGCTCTCCAAATGAAATTAATTGGCAGCAGGTTTAAAACAAACAAAAGGAAGTGATTCTTCACACAATGCACAATCAACGGGTGGAACTCTTTGCCAGAGGATGTTGTAAACCCTATAATAAGGTTTAAAAACAAAATAGATAAATTCATGGAGGATGGGTTCATCAATGGCTATTAGCCAGGATGGGCAGGGATAGTGTCTCTAGCCTGTTTGCCAGAAGCTGGGAATGAGTGACAGGGTATGGATCAATTGATGATTACCTGTTCTGTTCTTTCCCACTGTCAGAAGAGAGGCTATTGGACGTTTGATCTGACCCAGTATGGCTATTATGTTCTAATATTCAGGTTACTCCCAGTCTGAAAGCACTAGTCATTTACCCTGGTCAATTGCACTTTAGATTTCACTCCAAAGACAATTCTTGTAGCCAGTCCTGTAATAAACTATCTACAGATTTATTAACTAGGAAAAAGAAACAGAGTTATTTACCAGGTTAAAGCAGGCACACACACAAATGAGTTCCAATCTGAAGTTTCAAAAAGTAACAGACATTTCTATAATAACCAAACTCTATATGTCCTTTAGGGCTGATCCACTTTGGATCTTTTGCTTATGCCTAGTAATACTTGTCCCCCAGAGTGCAAGCAGCATAAAGATATAGTTCCTCTTTGTAGGGGGATTTATTTCCTTACCCAGAGGCGATGCGGGAGCAGGGACGGGTGCAGGGTCATGTGCCCTCCTTCCCCCAGTTTCTATGAGCACTGAGCTGCCTTTGCAGGGCTTGTTGTGCTCAGCCTGCTGGGGGAAGGGAGGCTCTGTGCTTCTCACACTGCCTTCTCCCAACACATTTCCAGTTTACTTGGCTCCTCTCCCTGGCAGCTGCACCCAGGCAGGAACCAGAGAGGGTGGGACAGAGCCGCTTCTCTTGCAGGGTAAGGGTGGCCGCTCCAGATTGCACCTCTGTGCAGCTGCCTGCAAGAGCTCTGCTGCGGAGGTGGCAGCAGCCCACATGGCAGGAAACCCTGGCGTGGAGAGCATGGCAGCCCTGGGCTTGGTGCAGGGGGTGAGGTCAGTGGGAAAGGCACTGGAAGCAGGTTCTCTCTGCTCAGCCTCAGTTAGGGGCATTGCCCATGCCCTTTGCACTGCTGAAGTATCCCCGAGGGTGGGAGAGCTCTGGGGATAAGCTTTGTTGCTGTGAGTCCCCTCCCCACAGGGCTGGAGCTGACCCTGAGGCACCTGTGCTCCCTGCTCCTGTGGCCCCAGCCCCTTAGGATCCAGCAGGATTCACTGCTCTTGCCCAGGGAGGTGGGGTTGATAGGTTCCTGCACACAGAGTCAACAAGTGGGGTGGTCACATGCTCTTCCCCTCTCGCCCCCCGAGACTTTAAATTGTGGCCCCCACTCTCAACAGTTACATGTAGCCTATGCCCGTACCCACTTCTGCTTTCAGCTGCAAACCCAACTGGAGGGAAGAATTCACTTGCAAGATGCATCTTCATGGTTGGAGGGAGAATAAATAACGAAGTCTTTTGTCCTCTTTAATGCTCCACTCTAGTCTGTCTGCTGTTGATAGGCCTTTGTTCTCTGCCAGGATGTAAAACCACTTGTTGGAGACCAGCACTTTACACTCATTAGTGTGTCTCTCCTGTCTGGTGATTTACACAGGGTCAGAGGCTTTCAGTGCAAATACTCAAATATTATCTTATAATACAGGATACAGATGGTAGAAATGAAATGAATGCATGCAGTCATTCACCAGCAGTCCATAAAGTCTAAACACTAAACACATTCTTATAATTCTACCCCAGTTTTAACCGTACCAACTCCCAGGTGAACCAGACTTATTCCAGCTCGGCATTTGTCAGTGTTCGAATGAAACAGAGGGACCTTGGCATGAGCTGGCACCTGGTCTGCCAGCATCACATATAAAGGGCCCGAGTCTCTTGCCCCAACTCTCCCAGAAGCCCAGCTAACTCATGGTGTTCTATGTGAATATCAAGAAGTTGTGGAGCTTCTCCCAACATCCGTAACCAACAGATAAAATCCAAATTCAAAGTAGGCAAAAATACTTCTTTCTCATCACCTGTTCTCTGTGTGATAATACTGTGAATTTCTCTGTCCATCTGGGAGCCTGGTCTCTGGGGTGAGGCAAGAATCCTCCTGGCCTGCGGAGGGTAGTGCCGTCAAAGGAGGAAAGATGTTTATAACAAGGTTCAGTGGATATAGAAGCCAAGAGAACCTTATAATTGGGTTATTGTACCTTGTGAGTCAGACTGAGCACTGCAAAGTACGCTGCATGCAGACAAGATCAGCTCTGTAGTGCACAGTTGGGGAAGACACATATACTGCTATTCAAGGGGACTTGCAGCAATGTAAAAACAAATTTAAAGATGAATCATAGAATATCAGGTTTGGAAGGGACCTCAGGAGATCATCCAGTCCAACCCAACCCCCTGCTCAAAGCAGGACATACACCAACTAAATCATCCTAGCCAGGGCTTTGTCAAGCTTGACCTTAAAAACCTCCAAGAAGGGAGATTCCACCACCTCCTTAGGTAACCCATTCAAGTGCTTCACCACCCTCCTAGTGAAAAAGTTTTTCCTAATATCCAACCTAAACCTCCCCCACTGCAACTTGAGACCATTACTCCTTGTTGTGTCATCTGCTACCACTGAGAACAGTCTAGATCCATCCTCTTTGGAACCCCCTTTCAGGTAGTTGAAAGCAGCTATCAAATCCCCCCTCATTCTTCTCTTTTGGAGACTAAACAATCCCAATTCCCTCAGCCTCTCCTCATAAGTCATTTGCTCCAGCCCCCTAATCATTTTTGTTGCCCTCCACTGAACTCTTTCCAAGTTTTCCACATCCTTCTTGTAGTGTGGGGCCCTAAATTGGACACAGTACTCCAAATGAGGCTTCACCAATGCTGAATAGAGGGGAATGGTCATGTCCTTCAATCTGCTGGAAATGCCCCTAGTTATACAACCCAAAATGCTGTTAGCCTTCCTGGCAACAAGGGCACACTGTTGACTCATATCCAGCTTCTCGTCCACTGTAACCGCTAGGTCCTTTTCTGCAGAACTGCTGCCTAGCTCCTCGGTCCCTAGTCTGTAGCAGTACATGGGATTCTTCTGTCCTAAGTGCACTTGTCCTTGTTGAATCTCATCAAATTTCTTTTGGCCCAATCTCTAATTTGTTTAGGCCCCTCTGTATCCTAGATGATCTTCTGGTCTGGGAAAAAAATCCTGGGTAGCAGCTTCCTGAACAGGCCAATGTTCCAAAAGATGTGTGTGCCATGCACCTTTCCATGCCAGCTAGCGTTAATGTCAGTGAAATGCCCATCGTAATCCACAGGTGCCTGGAGAACCATAGAGAAGTAGTCCTTCCAATTAGCATATTCAGAGGCTAGGTGATCTGCTTCCAGAATAGGAATATGCGTCCCATCTGTCTCCCCTCTGCACTTAGGGAAACGCATTTGTGCAAAGCCAGCCACAATGTCATGCATGTTACCCAGAGTCATGGTTCTTCTGAGCAGGATGCAATTAATGGCCCTGCAAACTTGCATCAAGATGATTCCAGTGGCCGACTTTCCCACTGCAAACTGGTTAGTGACCGATTGATAGCTGTCTGGAGTTGCCAGCTTCCAGACTGCTATAGCCACCCGCTTCTTCACCATCAGGGCAGCTCTCAATCTTGTGTCCTTGCGCCGCAGGGTGGGGGCGAGCTCCTCATTCCGTCCCATGAAAGTTCTGCAACAACTGCTCATCATCCCAGACTTGTATGATGATGTGATCCCACCACTCAGTGCTCATTTCCTGAGCCCCAAAGCAGCGTTCAGGGGTGATGAGCATGTCCATGAATGCCACAAGCAATCTCAGGTCATATGCGTTACGCGAATCAATATTGTCGTCAGACTCTTCACTGTCAGTTTGGATCTTAAAGAGTAGCTTGACTGCTAAAGGTGACGTGCTGGCAAGACTTGTCAGCATGTTCCTCAGCATTTTGGGCTCCATTCCCATAGACCAAAAGAGAAGACAGAGCGCACTGCACAAAAATTGTTGAAAGATGGCACCAAATGTGGACGGAAGCACAGGAATTGCTGGGATGTGAAGCGATGCATCACGGGAAGTTGGGACAGCTCCAGAATGCCCCACACCCACTGCCCGCATGCCACAGTGCCAAAATGGGAAGAGATGCTGTGGGGGATAGCTGCCCATAATGCACTGCGCCCAATGACACTTCAAGTGCTGCAAATGTGGCCATGCCAGCGCACTTGCAGCTGTCAGTGTGAACAGACTGCAGCCAGGGCCAGTAACCACTAGGTGAACTAGGCGTCCGCCTAGGGCCCCAAGATTTGAGGGCACCAAAAAGTGGTGCCCAAAATGTCTGGGATGCTTGCCTGGCGCTGACTAATGTGTAACTCTCTTTGTGCTGTTGTGTGAGGGGGCTCTGCGGCTTTGATGGGCTCCAGTCGGCCGGGAAGTGATGTCATTCCCTCTCTGGCTGCCGGGGGCACTGCGGTGAGGGAGCCATGTGGGCCGCCGCCTGGCCCTGGACACAGGCCCTTTTGCTGCTGCTGCTCCCCTGGCCCTGGGGTTCCTGCTGCTGCTGCTGGGCCTGGGCTCTGTGCTGCTGCTCAGGCTGCTCCCCCTGTGAGTACCTGCCACCCTGCCTGCAGCCAGCCCCTGTCTCCAGCCAGCCCTGCACCTCCTGCCCACAGCCAACTCCTGCTGCACCCCCTGCCCTACCCGCACCACCTCTCCTGCCTCCAGCAAGCCCCTGCCACACACCCCTGCCTGAAGCTAGGCAGCCCCACTCCCCATCTCCAGCCAGCCCCTGCCGCACCCCTTGCCCTGCCTGCAGCCAGCCCCACACCCCACTGTCTCCAGCCAATCCCTGCCACACACCCCTACCCGAAGCCAGCCAGCCCCACCCACCTGCATCTCCAGCCAGCCCCTGCCGCACCCCCTGCCCTGCCTCCAGCCAGTCCCAGCTTCACCCCCCTGCCCAAAGCCAGCCAGCCCCACCCCCCAGTCTCTAGTCAACCCTTGCCGCACCCCCTGCCCTGCCTGCAGCCAACCCAGCGCCCCCCGTCTCCAGCCAACCCCGCACCCCATCTCCAGCCAGCTCTGCATCCCCTGCCCTGCCCAAAGCCACCCAGCCCCACACCCCCCGTCTCCAGCCAACCCCTGCCGTACCCCCCTGCCCAAAGCCCACACCCTGTCAGGTTATTCATTTATTTTCATGAAATATGTAGACTAAATATGTCAATATGTCAATAAATATTCATTTATTTTCATGAAATATGTAGACTAAATATGTCAAGTCCCACACCCTGTCAGGTTATTCATTTATTTTCATGAAATATGTAGACTAAATAATGAAATTAATAAATTTTCAAGCTGAACCTGTGTTAATTCTAATGAACAATGCCACCTTATGCAGTATTAATTTTTGAAAGTTTATAATAAGCGATGCTGTGGGGGAGGGGGAGGGGGAGGGGAAGGGGGGCACAAGGTGGAAGTTTCACCTAGGGTGCAAAATGTCCTTGCACCAGCCCTGACTGCGATGCTTTCCCAAATGTGCTCCCTGAAAGCTGGTTTAACCCAAAGTGCTCTACATCTGCAAGTGGAGCCAAGGCCTGAGTGCAAAACACTTTGCTAATAGCTCAGCAAGAAATAGCCATGTTGTTCTGGCCACCTGCAAGGGAAACATTCTGATGCCAGTGACTGGGTGAGGATCTCCTGATGAGCTGGGCATGCAGGAAATACCTGGTTGTTAATAGCGCCACATGTATTCACGTGTGCAGATACACAGATTGGAACAGGGTGAGGGATCTGAGCTGGAGAGTTATCAGGAGACTGGATTCTGAGCTCAACTTTGCCAGTGACTTGGTGGGTGGCTGTAGGCAAGTCCCTTAAGTTCACAAGGCTCTGCCTGTGGAGTGGAGATAGTGATGTGAACCCATCTTGGAGCTCTACAGAGAGATGCATTATGGACAGGCTAAGAATTATTGTTATTATTGGTATCATTTCATGGCTATTGCAGTCCTCCGAATTACAGCACTACTCACTTCTGGCTGAATTCCTGGGCAACCGTCATTCCCGGGTCCTCAGCAAAGATCAGCTATAAAGACGCTGTTCTTCAGCTCCCTGCAAGAGTGGGAGTTTGGAGAGTGCTGGTACAGGAGTGGCTGTGGGAGGGGAAAGTTTGGCCTTTTCTCCTGCTGCAGAAGAGCAGGGAGTGGAGGGGAGAGTGTGCTAGACCCCCGCAGAGGGTTCAGCCAAAGCATTAAAGGAGCCAAAACAGGGCGACCACCAAGTGAATCCTCCCCAGCAGAGCTCTGCAGGGGTAGGAAGGGGGACTGCAAGAGGAAGCCACCTGCCTTGTGCCAGGGACGGGAGACCATACTGTGTTTGAGGCCCTGGGGAGTGGATGGTTATCTGTGGTATGGACCAGGCCTGCACCATGCCGGAGTGCACACAGCGCTGGTTGTTTCCTTCCTATCCCTGCTGCCCCCTGGGTTTATTATTCACGTGGCTCACGCAGAGTGTTTTCCCATTTGCTGCTGCCCCTTGTTCTGCTGCGGGAGCTGCCAAGGACAGGACAGAGCTCAGCTCTTGGGGTTCTCTGCTTTTCCAGTTGGAGAAGGCGCTGCGGGTGGAAGCAGCCCAGAAGGAGGGGGATGGCAGCCTGGCGTTCATGGAGCTAAGGCAGCGGTTTGAGGATGACGAGAAGGTATACAAATGCAAGCTGCAGGCCTATCAGGAGGGGCAGCAACGCCAGGCTCAGCTGGTCCAGAGGCTCCAGAACAAGGTAAGTACCCGAACCCGTGCCAGCCTCTCAATGGGCAAACCCACAGGGTATCTAGGATGAGGTGCAGAAAAATTTGACTGTCTAGCTAGCATTACTTTGGGTATCTGGTCTGAATGGGCAGCTCTACTGCAACTGTGGTGATGCCCCAATTCACACCACCTGAGTGCTAGGATCAGTCTGCTCAGAGTCTAGGCTGTGACACAGAACGTGTTGGGCAAGACACTGTGTCTGGAGCAGGAAGGGACGTGCAGCATGCTCTTAATTTCTGTTAGTGTTATGAACAAGGCAGCCTTACCTCTGGGTAACCCCCCTATTGCAAATCTGGGGAATGCCTACCCCACTGCACCTCTGGGCAACCCCTTTCTGTGTAACCCACCCACCTATTGCATCTCTGCGTAACCCCTCCCATTGCACCTCTGGGAAATCCACCTCATCCCCCATTGCACCTCTTGATAAGCCCCTCCCACACACACACACACTGCACCTCTGGGTAACTCCCTGCCCTGCTGCAACTTTAGAAAGGGAACATGTATTTCCAAGACAGAGTTTGCTTGGCACTCTGCTCAGCTGTGTGGGACGGGACTCTATGTCGCATGGACTGAAGGTGAAAAATCCACTACTATCTACTGTGACGGAGTCAGACCAGAAGGATATAGGAGAGTGCTGGAAGGCAGGTACATTAGTCTCAGGGTGTGCAGGTCCCTGTTCCCTGGATAGCCAAACAAAGGCTACTCCAGGCCAATCAAGACACCTGGGGCCAATTAAGAACCTTCTAGAAAGGAGTAGAAACAGCTAGCCTAATTGGGACACCTGAAGCCAATCAGGGACTGGCTGAATCCAGATAAAAATTTCCCAGTTAGTCAGGTGGGTTGTGGGTGTCAGGAGCTGTGGAAGGAAGTTATGCTGTTGGTGAGACTGAGTGGTGGACAACTTATCATACAGAAGGAAGGAGGCCCTGAGGTAAGGGTGAAGTGGAGTTTGAAGAAGCGGGGACTGCTGTGAGGAAGTAGCCCAGGGAATTGTATTGTGTTTTGTGGATAAAAGGTCAGCCATCTTAGCTGATACTATTAGGGTCCCTGGGCTGGAGCCCAGAGTAGAGGGTGGGCCTGGGCTCCCCCCTTTCTGCCTCCCCTAATTAGTCTCTGAGATTGGGAGATAATAGAGACTGTGCCAGGAAGGATAGCTTCCCCTCACTGGTTTGTGATGAAAATGGCTCAATAGACTGTGACCTTGTCTCCAGAGAGAGAAGGGCTCCGTGGAGGGTCACAGTGAGCCGCTGAGGCTAGTAAAAATCCGCCAGGAAACGCAGGATCCACGAAGATAAGGACAGAGCTTTGTCACACTACATACTGCACAGACCACATTGAGAGATTATGCCAGACACTATCAAAGAAACTGAGGAACCACCTGATCAGCATCCTGTACAGCAAACAGGAAAACATCAAAAAAGAGCTCTCCAATCTGGAGACTTCAATAAAAAACCAACCTTCCACACAAATGGACTTTACTAAAATAAGACAGGAGATCTACATTACACACTTCTCTTCTCTACAGAAGAAAAAGGATTGTAAACTGTCTAAAATCCTACCTGCCACATGGGGACACAACAGTGGTACCCCTAACTCACCCAACAACATCGTCAATCTATCCAGCCCAGCAGAAGAGTCTGTCCTATCTCAAGGACTCTCTTTCTGCCCCACCACCCCCACAAACATGATACAGTTCTGCGGTGATCTTGAAGCCTACTTTCACGTCTCCGACTCAAAGAATATTTTCAAGACAGCACTGAACAACGCACTGATACACAGATACCATCCCACCAACAGCACAAGAATAACTACTCCACATGGACTCCTCCTGAGGGACAAAATGACAGTCTGGACCTATACATAGAATGCTTCTGCCGACGTGCACAGGCAGAAATTGTGGGAAAACAAAACATCGCTTACCTCATAACCTAAGTCGTGCAGAACGCAATGCCATTCACAGCCTTAGAAACAACCCTGACATTATAATCAAAGAGGCTGCTAAAGGAGGTGCTGTTGTCATCATGAACAGGTCTGACTACCAAAAGGAGGCTGCCAGGCAACTCTCCAATACCAATTTCTACAGGCCACTTTCCTCAGATCCCACTAAGGAATACACTAAGAAACTGTGCCATATGCTCAGGACACTCCCTACACAAGCACAGGAACAAATCAACATACCCATAGATCCCCTACTGGGGTTTTTCTACCTACTACCCAAGATCCACAAACCTTGAAATCCCGGATGTCCCATCATCTCGGGCATCGGCACTCTCACTGAAGGACTGTCTGGGTATGTGGACTCTCTACTCAGACCCTACGCCATCAGCACTCCCAGCTATCTCCGTGACACCACTGATTTCCTGAGAAAACTACAAAATGTTGGTGATCTCCCAGAAAACACCATCCTAGCCACCATGGATGTAGAGGCTCTCTACACAAACATCCCACACACAGATGGAATACATGCTGTCAGAAACAGTATCCCAGATGATGCCACAGCACAACTGGTTGCTGAGCTCTGTGACTTTATCCTCACACACAATTATTTCAAATTTGGTGACAATATATACCTCCAGACCAGTGGCACCACTATGAGCACCCGCATGGCCCCACAATATGCCAACATATTTATGGCTGACCTGGAACAACACTTCCTCAGCTCTTGCCCACTGATGCCCCTTCTCTGCCTACGCTACATTGATGACATCTTCATCATTTGGACCCATGGGAAAGAAAATCTGGAAGAATTCCACCACGATTTCAACAGCTTCCACCCCACCGTCCACCTCATCCTGGAGCAGTCTAAATGAGGGCTCCACTTCCTGGACACCATGGTACAAATAAGTAATGGTCACATAAACACCACCCTACACCAAAAACCCACTGACTGCTTTGCCTACCGTCATGCCTCCAGCTTCCATCCCGGACACACTACACGCTCCATTGTCTACAGCCAAGCACTGAGGTACAACCGCATTTGCTCCAGCCCCTCAGACAGAGACCAACACCTACAAGATCTTCACCAAGCATTCTTAAAACTGCAATACCCGCATGAGGAAGTAAGGAAACAGATAAACAGAGCCAGATGTGTACCCAGAAGCCTTCTGCTGCAAGACAAACCCAAGAAGGAAACCAACAGACCACCACTGGTCATCAACTACAGTCCTCAGTTAAAACCTCTCTAACACATCAGTGATCTACAACCATCCTGGACAATGATCCCTCACTTTCACAGGCCTTGGGAGGCAGTCCAGTCCTTGCCCACAGACAACCTGCCACCCTGAAGCAGATTCTCACCAGCAACCACACACTGCACCATAGCAACTCTAACTCAGGAACCAATCCATGCAACAAACCTCGATGCCAACTCTGCCCACATATCTACACCAGTGACACCATCATAGGACCTAACCAGATCAGCCACACCATCATTGGTTCATTCACCTGCACATCTACCAATATAATATACACCATCATGTGCCAGCAATGCCCCTCTGCTATGTACATCGGCCAAACTGGACAATCCCTACGTAAAAGGATAAATGGACACAAATCAGATATTAGGAATGGCAATATACAAAAGCCTGTAGGAGAACACTTCAACCTGCCTGGACATACAATAGCAGACCTAAAGACAGCCATCCTGCAGCAAAAAAACTTCAAGACCATGCTCCAAAGAGAAACTGCTGAGCTCCAGTTCCTCTGCAAATTTGACACCATCGGGTCTGGACTTAATATTGACTGTGAATGGCTTGCCAATTACAAAAGCAGTTTCTCCTCTCTGGGTGTTCACACCTCCAGATCACCTGCTGGAAGTGGGCCTCATCACCCCCTCCCCTGACTGAATTTACCTTGCTTTCTTGCCTGCATATTTATACCTGCCTCTAGAGATTTCCACAACATTCATCTGATGAAGTGTGTCTTAGCCCATGAAAGCTCATGATCCCTAAAATCTGTTAGTCTATAAGGTGCTACAAGACTCTTTGTCGCTTTTGCAGATCCAGACTAACATGGCTACGCCTCTGATACTATGTCACATTAAAATGCCTCTCCTGTCTTCCAGGTGACGGTTTCATATTGCATTAAAGACGTGATCCAAAGCCCATTGAAGTCAGTGGAGTGACTCCCATTGACGTTAGTGGGCATCAAATCTGAACCTTTGTCATCAGTAAGGTTCCATGGACTGACAGAGTGGTAGCCCGATGAGTGTTCATTTTACCTTGAGAGCCTGTAACGCTCCAACTAATTATCCTAATCCAGGCTTCTCTTACCCTCGTTTCTGTCTCTCATCTTTTTTTCTAAATCTTTCATTCCCCTCCCCCAATTCCCCTTTCTGCCCTTCGGACTAGGTTCTACAGTACAAGAAAAGATGTGGGGAGCTGGAGCAACAGCTGCTAGAGAAAACGTCTGAATCTGAGCACCAGAAACAGATGGTCAGTACAGCTTTCATTGTCCTGGCAATGCAGAGATATGGTATGACAACCATGCAGTGGTTTTACTCTGAACTTTGCAAGAAATTTGCACAGTAGTATCCCATCATGTCTTTGTGTTTAATTTCTGTGTTCTTTTGGCAGTCAGGCTCACCTAACAAAACAGCTATTGCAAATGCCCTTTGTGTGTGGTTCTCTTAGTAAAAGTGGATATAATCGAAAAGGTTCTAGGGGCTTTCCAAACAACCTGGTGTAGTGGCATGACAACCGGATTCCATTACCCCACTTTGAACAAACAGCCTGAGCACTTTACACAGGGCAGTGCAGAGCAGGATGGGTGTCAGTGGGATTTCACTGCAGTTTGAAAACCACAAAACCCTGTGCATTTGAGAGCTGCGAGAGAAGGGGATTGCAACCCACAGAAGAGACAGCACAGAGCAAGTCACTCTCCTCGGGAACTCACTGCTCCCCGAGGAGCGCTGCTGGGTTGGGCCTTTCTCAGCATTCCTCCAGGAGTTCTTGGCTGTGTGGTGGCCCATGGGAACTCAAGAAAGCTACAGGATTGGATGTGTTCCCTTTCTTCCTTTTGGAATCCCCAGCGTACACGGGCAGCATCACAGTGTTAAGACCCAGTGATATGGGGAAGGAAATGGGGGCCCCAGAGTCCAGTCAGGGGTTACTGGGGCAGATCCTCACCTGGTATAAATCAGTTTAACTTAACTGATTTCAGCTGAGGTATGCCTATGTACCCCAGTGGAGAATCTGACTCTCTTTGCATTCATCTGGAATGGACTCTGGATGCAGCTTTGGGAAGAAACAATCTTAAATGGCTCTGGCCTCCTGAAAATGCAGGTAACAGCCTATCAAAAGTGGCCTGGTTGTCTGGGAGGCACAGCCCCCAGTTGTAAGGACCAGAACTGAAGTTCTCTGCCTCATGGAAGATCTCTGCTTGTACCAGTTGCTGGTTCTCCATTTATCTGTTGATTTGTGTCTATCTGTTTGTTTCTCTAGTGCCAGTGCTGCAACTAATGAAACCAATGCCTGGCTGTTTCTGTCTGTCCTGTGTGAAGTTCTTTGTCCTCTGGGAGCCATTCTGCTCTCTCATTATTACTCTTGTCTTTTTGATGCGTCACTCCTCTCTCCCAGCTGCAGACTCAGCTGGAGTCCACAGAATTCCACCTGTGCCGCTCAGAGCACAACCACACCACAGAACTGGAAAACACTCTTATCCGCCTGGAGGAAGAGCAGCAGAGGTGAGACAGGCTGCTGTGTCCCTTGTTATCCCTCGTACAAAGGAAGGGAGAGAGCAAGTTACACTATAGCAGCGGTTCTCAAACTGGGGTCTGTGGACGCCTGGGGGTGCATGAGGGCACTCCAGGGGTCCGCAAATCATGTCTGGGACCACTAGCCCCACTGATCAACTTCTCCCGCTCCCTCCCAGTGCCTCTTGCACACCACTGAACAGGTGTTCCATGGCATTCAAGAAGAATTGGGAAGGAGAGGGAGGAGCAGGGACAGGGTGCGCTTGGGGGAGGGGGCGGAAAGAGGAGGGGCGGCGGTGGAGCAGAGGCAGGAAGGGGGGCGAGGAGCGGGGCTGAGGTGGGGTTGAGCATCTCTGTGGAAAATTAGAAGCTGACTTGGGGGGGTCTGTGAAAATTTTTAAATCAAAATGGGAGTCCTCGGGTTGCTAAAGTTTGAGAACTGCTACACTAGAGCATTGCATCGAGCTGGCCATGTGGTGCAGCTTGGTGCTTTAATTTCTTTGCTCAGTTCTTAGTTCTTTGCTGTTCTCTGCATGTGTCTTTCCCCTCCTCCTGCAGTGCAAAGCAGCTAAGGAGGTGGTTGTTTTCTGTTTGTGACTCAGCCCTCTGTGATCCTGCCCAGGGAGCTGAGCCACCCAGCAAAGTCAAAATGATGGGGGGTGGGGTTTGCTATTCATAAATACCCGCACACATACAACAGTCTCCAACCCAACTCCATCAGCCAGCACCCACTGGGATCACTTTCTACCACCTGCTGCTCTATAATCTGCAGCTAGCAAAGGGCTAATCCTCAGAAACCAGGAGATGAAATAATGGCTGTTTTGGAAGCATTGTGGGGGCCAATCTTGCACATATTCCTGCTAGTCAGCATGCTCAGGTGCCATCTTTCTCAGTGTGTTTTCACCTAGGATCCCAGATCTGCCTGTGGTTTCTTGCTGGGACCCATCAGGATGTCGGGTTGTGTCTGTGGTGGGGCTGCAGCAAGGTCCCCTGGGTGGAGTTTGGATGGGCTGCTGGTGGGAGGTGGCAGGAGGGTGGTACTGGGGGATCCTGAAATTGGAGAGTTTAGCAGACAGAGGAGGCACCTTGAGAGCATTGAGAAGTGTGAGCCAGCACAGAATGTGATTACCCTTTCATAAATGGGGTGTGTTACATTGCAGACACATAGCGCAGGAGGCCTGACGTCTGCCCTGTTCCCTGCTGCTTTCAGAAACAACTTCAAGGCATTGATTTAAACTTATATGGCATTTGGAGTGATGAGGTTTGGAGTGACTGCTGTCCCTGTGCCATGTGCAGTTTGGGATGGCTTCTGTCCTCATCCCAGAGTGGGGTTGGGATGACTTCTGACTGCAGTCCCTCTGCCGATATGGGGTTTAGGATGATCACTGACTGCTGTCTCTGTGTGGATTTGGGATTTGGGGTGACTGCTGTACCTGTGCGGAAGCGGGGTTTGGGGTGACCACTGACTGCTATCCCCATGCCCAGGCAGGGTTTGGGCTCACCGCCGATTGCTCACCCCGTGCCGATGTGGGATTTGAGGTGACATCTGACTGCTGTCCCTGTGCCGATGGGGCTTTGGGGTGACTGCTCTCCCCGTGCCATACTGCTGCTTGTGGGATATGCAGAGATGGGTCCCATTGGAAAGGTGCTGCGGGCAGTGTATTCTGACCTCGGCTCCAGAATACGCGCCCTCCTTGACCCCACAGAGCCAGGCTCTTTCCCCAGGCACTTGAGGATAAAGGTGTCTTTCTAAAAATGTGCTCTAGCTCAATCAGAAGTCTTGGGCTTGCTTCAGGAATCACTGTGGAAGCTGCTCTGGCCTGTGCTCTGCAGGAGTTAGATTAGATAGCAAAATGCTCCTTTCTGGCCTCAGCGTCTATACGTCTGTGAAGGATACAGCTCTCGGGCTAGTTGAGGGATCCCAAGTTGGGTCATTGTCTGAGCTGTGGCCACTCCATTTAGTGTAATATTTGTATTCAGGCCCCTGAGCAAGTGATGGTGTTTCTCAGTTGTAGCCCAAAGAAATTAATTCTCATAATGAGATGAGGATGATTATTCCCTACTTCCCGGGACTGAAGGGAGGAACAATGTGTTAATGTTCATGCAGTGCTTTAAGAAATGCAGTGCTCTATACAGGTGCTAAGCATTATTATTGCCTGATGTCCTCTGATTGTGTGGTCATTAGTTCAGGGCCACTCGAAGGGCTTGGAATGGTAAGTGCAATTAAATAGGTTTGGCATCTCCACACCTTTGCTTCTGAAGGATAGTCTGTTGCAGGAGGTCATACCACACAGCTCTGCTCTGGAGAGCAGAATCCAAGGCATGGAGACTATATTCTCTTCATCTCCTTCCTTAGGAGGGTAAATGTCCATGGACTGAACCTGGAGATGGAGTATCCCACACAGGAGAGGGTGCTCCTGCTACTGGGGCAGGATTGCTGGAGCACAGGGAGTACCGGGAGATCAGAGCTGCCCTCTAGTGCCAGTGCTGCAGTGCAGGGGAAACCAATATTTGGCTTGTTCTGCCCTAGAAGCACCAGTCTTTCCCAGATGAACATGCTGCTGCGAGAACAGGTGGACCAGATGAAGTGCTCCAATCAGAGACTGGCGAGGGAACTGGAGGGGGCAACATCAGACCTGCACAGGCTGAAAGGCGAGCTAGAGCAGAGAGCATCCCAGTGGGGCAACAACAGGGAGGTGAGTCCGCTGGGCATTGTGGTTTGGTTTTTTATTGTTGACTTCAGTGGAATGATGCCACTTTATTGATGACTTCAGTGGCCTGGCCCCCTTATGTCAATGGAGCTGTGCTTATTTACACTGGCTCCATTTCTAAATCTGCCCAAGTAGCCTGTTACTGGTCTGAGCTTACAGGGTGAGTCAAAGAAGGTGACTTCCCTGGAGCTGAGAGCTGAAGGCTCTTTTCTAGAGCCAATGCAGTTTAATAAATGTATTAATGACCTGGCGGGGGGTGCAGAGCAATGAGGTCTGCAGATGACACACAGATATTTAGGGCAGCGAGGAACAGAGAGCAATGTCAGAAAGACCTGAACAAGCCAAGGGAGTGGGCAGAGCAATGGGGGATGAAAATCAGTGCTGGTAAATGCAAAGCGATGTACATTGGGGGGAAGATGGAATGGCGCGTACACCTTGCAGGGTTCTCCATTAACTGAATCCACTCACGAAAGGGGGCTGGACATCACTGCTGACAACTCAGTGGAAACCTCTACTCAATGTGCTGTGAGGGTGTGCACACACAGGGTTAGGCTACAGAAGGGATGGGATGGAGCCTGTGCCTCGGCCATGGCACTCTCTTGGTGAACTCCTGGATTCTGAGATGTCACCTCTGTCCTCGCTGCCCCTCATGTCCCGCTCTTATTTCCTCAGAGCTCTGGCACATACTTAAGCAATGAGCACAGCGGGATCCTGCTGCTGTGGCGCCAAGCTGCCATGCTGCGCAGTAACTTGTCAGAGCTGCGTTCCACAGCAGAGCGGTGAGTACCACCTGGGCAGGGTTCTGCTGGCAGATTTTCCTGCCATCCCTGATTGCCCTGTAGGTGGAAGCAGGAGAATGACAAGTGTGTGGATCTCAATAGCCAGTTCGAGCGCCGGCTCTGAGTAACAGTGTCCTAACCTGAATCCCTTCCAGAGGGTATGTAAATCTGATCCCAGGGACTGCCAAAGGTGGAAAGATAGCAGCTAACCACAGCCAGAGAGTCCTTGGATCTCTTAACTCACCTAGGTGAAGTCAGAAAGTGCCTGGGCCAATTAGGCGTGATGTCTGCAGCAAGCTACACAGGCATGATAGCTGCACAGCTGTAACGATGTGGCCTCTGGAGGGACACTACTAAAGGTATCAATTCAGGACAAATTGCTTAGAGTGGGGCAGTTACAACTCAAAGCTGGAGTTCCTTTACTATTAAGGCACACCAAACCAGCCAAACAGGGAGGACTTCGGTTTTACCCCACTGGCTAACCAGAATTCATACAAGCAATTCTTTTGGATACTCCAGTTTCCTCGTATCACCACCACCATCATTCCTTATGGGGATGAATTGTTGTGAAAACCAATACCCCAGTAAAAGAAAAAAGGTTCTCCTGGACCAAGCCCCAGAACCAAGTCAATATACCAGTTAGATCTTACCCACAAATCATGCTGTTGCCAATCCTTAGAATCTAAAATCTAAAGGTTTATTCATAAAAAGAAAGAAATATAGGTGAGAGTTAAAATTGGTTAAATTGAATCAATTATATACAGTAATGGCAAAGTTCATAGTACAGGCTTATAGGAGTGATGGAATAAACTGCAGGCTCAAATCAAGTCTCTGGAGTACATCCACAGCTTGGATGGGTCATTCAGTCCTTTGTTCAGAGTTTCAATTTGTAGCAAAGTTCCTCCAGAGGTAAGAAGCAGGACTGAAGACAAAATGGAAATGAGGCAGCTACCTTTTGTAGTCTCTTGCCATGTGGCCTGTGCTGCCTTTGTTCCAAAGACAAGCTATCCAGTACATGGAATGGAAAAATCTTTGAGTTCGGTCCATAGACATGTCCCTGCATGCCTTGCTGAGTCACCAGGTGTATCTGCCTTCTCTCAGTCAGTCGGTTGTATAGCTGATGGTCCTTAATGGGCCATCAAGCAGGGTAGGCAGTGCTGATACCAAATTGTCTGGGTTGTCACCCAGAAGCATAGCACAAGTTTGAAATAAGACAGTATAGAGCCAATACTTATAACTTTAAATACAAAAATGATACATGCATAAAGATAGCATAATCATAACCAGCAAATCATAACCTTTTCATGGACACTTTATGTGACCTCCTTTGTACAAGATTTGGTGCCATTATACAACCTTGGTTGCAACAATGATGAATACGATCATAGTTCATATTAATAATGTCACATCAGCCAGATAGGGGATCAAGCTTCCAAAGGAGAGGCACTGGATCTGGTGCCCCCAGGAAGTGAGTCGTGCCAGGTTGTCCTGAGTAGGTTTCCATTGTTGGGGCCCTGGCAGTTGTCGGGAGGAGGCTCAGACAGCTGTTGGCTGGCTGGGTATTAGGAGCCCTGTCTGGGCTTTGAGGTGATGCTCTCTAAAATTGCAAGGATTTCTGTGTGATTCTTGCCATGTGGCAATTTCTCTCCTGTTGCCAGTGGCCTGGCTGAGGCCCAGACAGACATGGCAAGGACTGCACGTCGCCTTCAGACTGCCTGCCTGAACTTGGACTCGAACCTGCGTCTGTCCAAGAGTGGCACAGCCTGCTTGCTGGAGAAGCAGTCTCTGCAGGGGGCACGCTTAGAGCAGCAGCTTCGGGAGAAGGTCCAGGAAATGATTCAGCTTCAGAGACACTGGGATGAAGAGAAAGTAGAGCTTAACTCCAGGTGAAGATGTGATGGGGCCTAATGAGCCAATGGGGTGATCCTCAGAGAGGTCTCCAGCTGGGGTCGTGCTCCGGCTCCCTGCCTCTGGCTTTTCCTAAGAGCTTCCAAGAAAGGGCCAGCTGCACAGCTGATATAAACTGGGGTAACTCCGATGAAGCCATGAACCAGCTCCCTAGAGGGAGAGAATCAGCATAGCTCTGTTGAAGCTAATGAGCTCAATCACCAGTTCATGTCAATTCTTTTAGCATCACTGATGTCAGTGGGACCCAGGGAGCTGGGCTGATTTAAGCCAACTGAGGATCTGAGCTCAGAAAGCGAAATCTCCTCTCATCCAAGGAAAGGGTGCTCTGCCCAGAGCAGGAGGGGTTCCACTTCATGGTGGGGCCGCCTGGGACTGACTCTAACTAAAATCAAACACCAAACCCTCCTTTGATCCTGTAGTTTTCATCACTGGTTTTAAATAACCAACACGGATCAAAAGAGAAAGCGGAGCAGTGGTTCATGCTCTAGGCAAGCTTGGGAGTGACCTCGGCTGCACTCTGCCTGTAAATAATGCCATTGATCTGTCAAGGGTTCTTCTGAGATACTGGTCACTAGGTTAGACCCAGAAAACAAATCAGTGAAAGGATGCAATCTTATCCCCTCCCCATGGCATGTTTTGGGGACCCAAGGTGAACTTGTAGAGGCACTGGATCTGGTATAACCACTATACGTAGACAGACAGGCTGTGATGTGTTAATGGAACCCGACTTCCACTCAAAGTGATGCAGTCACAAACAGATTAAACAGAAGTGTTTTCTAAGAAGTAAAAGGCCCCAAACTAGAGAAAATAAACACCCCGAATCCATTGGTTAGAAACTGAAAGCCAGCGCTGACCTGGATGACTGCAGAGCCCTTCCCTTACTGAAGAGCCCCAGGGGCAACAGCTGTTCAGTCAGGACGGGGCTTTGTATCCACGTCAAGGTTGGGATCACCAGTTGAGCTCTGAAGGGAAGCCCAAGACTTAAAGGTGTTGGGCCCAATCCTGCAACTGACCCAAAGCTCGTGTTGAATACTGCTAAAGCCAATGGACAACTCTATGGTAGCACAGGAAGCTATCCACATCCAATAAATTGTGGAGTTGGAGCCTTGGAGGCAACATTCCCCTCCCATTCTGAGCCAGCCAGGCCAAGGCTCCCAAGCTTAGGGAAGTGGGGGAATAGCTCATTGGTCTGCTTAAACCCAGGGTTGTGAGTTCAATCTTTGAGGGGGCCATTTAGGGATATGGGGCAAAAATCTACTGGCTGACTTAATTGTGGATTGGTCCTGCTTTGAGCAGGGGGTTAGACTAGATGATCTCCTGAGGTTCCTTCCAACCCTGATATTCTGTGAATGATACTGACTGCAGCTACTTCTTATTCCTCTGATACTGATGTTGAGAACAGTGCTAGAAAAATAACTCAGTAAACACCATGGAATATTTAACACAGCTCTTCTCATGTTCCTATAAATGACACACTAGTTACCCTGGAAATAGCATTCTGTGGCCCAGGAGGTTGTTGTTCAGCAGAATTATGGTAAATCAGTGACAAATTTCCCAGCTGTGCAAAGTTTTAACTCTCCTCATCCCATCCTCCCTTCCTATCACTCAGTGATCCTCCTGGATTGGTATCTCTTTAGTAAAAGGTCATTACCTTTGAAAAGTGTCAGGTGTTCATCCCCCTCCATCCAGTTCCTGTGTGTACGAGCAGCTGTTCTCTGCATTGAACTGTCTCTGAATGCCCTGGAGGGAGTGAAAGGTGCTGGGAAAATGTCAGCTTTGCCATTGAGCCTGTGGTGCTTTCTTCACTCTGCTCAATCTGCTCTCTGTGCCCGACTTGTATCTTTCAGGATAACAGAACTGACTGCTTTAGGACAGAAACTTAAAGAACAGAATGCAAAGAAAGAAAAGACCATCTCTGCTCTAAAACTGGACATTCAAAAATTGGTACACATATCCATAAACTCCTCTTTCTCAATTAGTCAGTCTCACACACAAACATATAAAAACAAACACACACTTACACTTCCTCTAATCTTTCCTTATGTTCATCACTAAGAAACCGCTTATCTTTGAACACAGGAAGTCACTAAAACTGAAGAGCTGCTGGAGATGCAGGACCTGAAAGATGAAAGTGAATCTTTGCAGCGAATCATGAACAGCATCACACAGGTGTGCTACCCCACTCACAGCAAAGTGCAAGGATTTGGTTAAGGCACTCGCCTTGGACTTGGAAAATCTTCATTCAAGTCCCTGCTGTGCCATAGACTTCCTGTGTGATGAAGGACAAGTCACGTAGCCTCTCTGTGCTTCAGTTCCCCATATGGAAAATGGGGGTGCCCTGTTTCACAAGGTTGCTCAGCTACTATAGTAATGGGAACCTTAGATTGTACCTTAGATTAATAGAGAACTAAATCCAGTAAGGGCCCCTTATGTCTATATTGTGAATGGTTTTAATCTGGTGATTCAGACCAGATGGCTCAATAGTGGAAAGTTGATGTATTGTGCATTGTAATTGTGTATTAAAGACAACAGTATAGTTGATGGTACAGGTTCTTTGCTTACCTGTGTGTTAGAAGGGAGTATGTCAGATATCTAAGAGCACAGCTATACTACCCGCTGGATCAGCAGGTAGTGCTCGATGTATTGGGGACTGATTTATTGCGTCTCATCTAGACGCAATAAATCGATTCCCAAACACGTTCCCTGTCGACTCCGGAACTCCATCTTGGCGAGAGGAGTAAGCGGAGTCGGCGGGGGAGTTTCTGCAGTTGACTCGCTGCCATGGGGACAGTCAGGTAAGTCAACCTAAAATACTGCAACTTCAGCTACACTATTGGCATAGCTGAAGTTGCATGTCATAGGTCAACACCCTCCCTCCCCCTCAATGTAGCCCAGCCCCAAGAGAAGGCACTAGAGCAAAGTTCTTAGTACAGGTTCTTTTATTGTACACTTTGTTCTTCTGAAAGTTGGCTCAATGATTGTTTGAAATCAGGCCTCCCAACTGGTGTGCAGCTCGTGCTGGTGTTAATCAGATGCAGGCACTAAGTCTTCAGTTCTTCAGGCTCTTATTGTTGTCAGTCCCATTTCTAGAGCTGGGGCTTGTTTTTGTAGCAATAGGCCCTGATTCAGCAAAGCACTTAAGTCCCATTGACTGTAGTGGGATTTAATGACTTTGCTGAATGGGGGCATTGTACTGACACTGTTATGCAGGCACCAGTCACAATTTAAACAGCTGTCCATGGAACCCTAGCATAATAGCTCTATGAGGCAGTGTTGCCTAGTGCATAGAGCACTGGACTAGGACTTAGAAGACCTGGCTTCTGTTCCTAACTCTGCCACTGACTGGTTGGGAGATCTCAAGCAAGTCCATTTCCCATTCTCTGCCTTAGTTTCCCATCTATACAATGGGGATAATGATACTAATTTCCTTGGGAAAGTGCTTTGAAATCTCTGAATTCTGAGCTGCTCATCTGGCAGAGCTATAGATGCCTTTATGCATGTAAAATTGTGTGCCTAACTGAGGGCCTTCAGAGTATGGATGTTACTGGGAGTTGCAGATGCTCAGTTAGGTTGGCAATTGGGCATGCCGAATCTCTTATCTCCATGTGCATTGGACACTAGCTTTAATCCTGGTTTGGGTGCACAGTTCTCTTCGCTGCTTGTATTTTGTATGTTTTGGGGCTAAAGTATATCTCCTGACAGTGTAGCTGAGGTCAACATTTTCAAATGTGGATCCCCAAGAGTTGGGCACTAATTACGTAGGGCCTGATGCAGCTTCTAGCCATGCTTCGCTCTAAGCTCAGTTAATTTCATTTACTTTATGTGCTTAACTTTCAGCGCGTGCTTACATGCTTTCCTGGACATGCCTTCCTGCCTTCTATAGGACCCAAATGCTGATGTCAGAACCAAATTAGGCTGGTTAGTGCCTAGGTCAGCAGAAGGTATCTACAATAGCGGTCTGGAATTAAATAGCTTTAAAGGCCTCCTGTTCAGAAGTGATGAGCATCCCCAGCTCTCGCAGACTTCAGCAAGAATGGGGGTTCTCAGCACTTGGGGCCTCATTTCAGGCCCCCCAGTTGGCAGTGGTGGCTGGGTTGCTCTAGTGTAGCTGAGAATGTGAGTGCAGAAGATAACATCAGATTGGCTTTGTTGGGATTAACCCCCAACCCTTCTTTCCCCAGCTGGCTCTGGCCGATGCGGAGAGTACAGGGTCTCTCTCACTAGGCAGTGCGAAGGCGACAAGTGCAGAAGACCCTGGCAGACAAACCTCCCCTTTGCGCTCTAGCTCTTCACATCACTGGCGGGTGTCACCGTCCTGCTTCCCGTCCCCATTGCGCCAGGATGCTGTGCTGCACGCCGTGCAGAGTGCCCTCCGGAGGCGAGAGCAGCATGAGCAGGTGAGGACACTGCTTCGAGTTCTGGGCAGCCCCTCTCATTCCACTCAGACTTAGCATCTCAGGAAGTCTCTGTCCACAAACTGGAGATGGTTTCCCTGAGGAGCAAAGTGATGGTGTTGCATCCAGTGGAATGCTGCATCCCAAAACGTCTTGGGGGGATGAAAAGAGGAGAGGCAGACCAGCTCTACGAAACTCTGTCAGTCCCAGGGCTGGGGGCTGGGAGGGCAGGATCAACAGCTAACGGAAGGTCAGGCATTAAGGGAATAAGCATAGATGTGATTTCTTGGAGAGTCGATACTGTGCTGGACGGACTGGCCAGCCACAGCCCTTAGTAGTGGACCAGGCATATTGACCTGCAATTCCTTGTCATCTCCAACTTCCCTACATTCACTCAAAGAGAGAGAGAACCATCCACAAGGGAAGCGGGGAAGCTCGGGAGCATCTCTCCAGATAAGAGAACCTGCCTGGGGCCTTATGCTGCTTAGGCATTTTCAGGGGTACAAATAACATGGGATGAACAAAGGAACAGGCCAAAGGAGAGAGTATGAGATGAAGAAGGAAAAGGAAAGGCCAGAGCCATGATGGTGCCACTCTGAGGGGCTGTGGAGAGCCAGAAGATGGGGCATGGAGATATCAGTTACAGTAGACTGGGTCCAGCTCCTAACTGTCTGGCTCCATCAGCTCCCACTGCTTTTCACAACAGGAGCAGGTGTCAATAGACATGCAAAGAGGGTCTGATTTTCAGCACCTTGCAGGCCACTGATGAGCTTGGCCTGAAGTCTCCAGCCCAGGCTGTCTCTGCATCTCCACTTGGGGATCTGAGGATGAGCTCCAGCCCTGGTCTCTTGTTGCCTGGAGCAGTGGGAGTGGGAAGCACCAGCTCAGAGAAGGGACCGTGTGGCGGGTGGGGCTGGGCTATCCCATGGGTAGTGATGGAGTCCCTGGATAGAAGGGTAGTGATTGTACTACCATGCCATGAGGCTGCGAGGATGTAACAATAGGGCACAGGGAAGGGTTGGGGATTCGCTAGGGATGAAGAGGAGCCATGCAGCAGCCCTGGGAGAAAACCTTCAACCAGCGTAACTTATAGTGTGGGCTTGGTTTGAAAGTGGCATCAGGCTTGGAGGGGAGAAGGTTGGCAAGGCACAGCTACTAGCTCAGGGTTTGGGGGTTCTGAGTTTAAGGCCTTGTCTACAATACCAGCTGGATTGATGAGTAGAGATTGATCTATTGGGGATCGATTTATCGCATCTCGTCAAGACGTGATAAATCAATCCCCAGAGACACTCTTGTGGACTCCGGAACTCCAGCTCGCCAAAAGGCACAAGGCAGAGTCGACGGTGGAGCCTGCTGTTGACCACTGCCGCCGTGAGGACGGCAGGTAAGTCAACCTAAGATGCGTCAATTTCAGCTACAGTATTCACGTAGCTGAAATTGCGTATCTTAGGTCGACCCTCCCTGCTAGTGTAGATCAGGCCTAAGCCATGTGATACAGCCATAAGTTAGGTCCCTGCGTCTCAGGACTGGCCCTTCATTCACTTACCAGGATAGCAGGGTTCTGGCCCTGTGCATATGTGCGTACGTGCTGTGTCATACTCTTTATCTTTGTGCCTTATTTTCCACTCTGTGGCCAGGAATTGCAATTGCAGCTGGAGTCCGCCTGGGACATGCTGGGGGTGGTCAGGAAGCAGCTGTCCGATTGCCAGCAGGAGGTGCAGGTGGCAGAGCAGCAGCTGCAGGAGCAGAGGCAGGAGCGTGAGGAGCTGGCCAGAGTCCTTCAGGATTGCAGGCAGGACTTGCAGCGCTGTAAATCCTCAGTGGAGATTCTCAGCAGGTGCACATGGGAGTAGGACAGGGGGGATTGATAATTACTGTCAGGAGCCACCATACCCCTTGGGTGGCCTGGCTGAGGACAGAGTCACTCTCCCAACCCCAAGGGTAATGCACATGACAAGCCTATGGTATGGTCCAAATGGGAAAGGATGTCAATCCATAGTGCTGTGTTCAGGATAAAACAAACCCTGCAGATGTTCAGCTTTTGGAGACTCAGTCCAAGTGAAAGGGAACCGCCCCATTGCAGATCTCTGGCTTTTTGGGCTCACTCAGACAGCTCATATTACTGGAGCTGGTCTAAACTTTTTGCTCCAAACTTTTATCTGATAAAAATATGGCTGTCTTTGGAAATTAACATTTTCACTGACAAGTTTTGATTTCTTTTATTAATTTTCTGGGTTTTTAACAAAAAAAATTCAATTGTTTCAGCTTTTTGGCTTCTGATTTCTTTCTTTCCCCTTCCCTCCTTTTTTCCCCCTTCTTCCTTATGGGAGAAAGGAAAGAAAGGGGACAAACCTCCCAAACCAAAACCTCAGCTTCCCATTTCAAAAAACAAAACAAAAAATCATTTTTGTTCTTTGTTTTTTACAAAAAAGGAGCATTTCAGATAAATTTGTGAAACACATTTCAACATCCATTTCTGAGCATCTCTTTATTTTATGTAGACCTAGATAATGAGACCCAATGATGTATACAGACATGTGCCAGTGAGTAGGCATAGAGAAGAATGAGTCCTGTCCTCCATGCAAGTGGAAGGTTCTGAGGAGCTTCCAGTCTGAGGACTGGGGCTCAAGATGTGACTCCACCAGATGTTGCATCCTCACAGACTCTTCCACCTGCCTCCTCTGGTCACAAACCTGTGTGAGAAGGTTCAAAACAGTCATGCCACTGAAATTTCTGATGGAAAGAGCAAAGAGATTGAAGCCAGGATGTTTCAGCAAAGTTACCCTGTATGGTTTGGTTTTGTTGAGTACTCAGAGCAATCTGCACAACAAGGCTGAGACATGAGGATGTTTCTGTAGGTTCTTCCTTTGTTCTGAGGAGCCCAGAAACCTCACTGATCCTGGATCTCGGAGAAACGGCAGCTCTGCGCAGTGCATTGTTTTCTTATGTCTGGCTTGTGCACCAAGCTTTTTTCCAGGGTGAAACTGGTGGATGCTGATTGCTCCGACATTTAATTCTGTGTCGTTGTGCGGGCCTTTGGATGTGTCATCAGCTGGGATTGAACCTAAATCCAAGGGGACAGCTTCCTGCAATAATGGGAACAGTAGTTGAGCAGACATCCCCACGCTGCTCAGTTACTGGAGCAGCAGTGCTTCAGCAGCACACACTGTACAGGCCTGCCCAGGGGGCTGGCTCATGCTCCTGAGCCCTAAAATTATGAGCTTCTAACACCATTGGTCTGGAAGCATCAGGGGCCTCTAGGACTCTTACTTGGTCCAATCACTGGGTGAGGGGAGGGCAAAGAGGCCCACCATTGATGTGGGTGACATTATCGCAGGGCCAGATTGGTGACTCACAGTTTCCCTCCACCCCTCAGGGAGAAGGAGACCACAGAGGCTGTGATGGGAAGTCTGAGCAAGCAGGTGGACTCCTCACATCTGGAGGTGGAAAGGCTGAGGGCACTCACTATGGAGCTGCAGAGGCAGCAAAGCCTCCTAGAAGAGCAGAAGGAGGAGCTGGCAAAGGAGCGGGAGAGAATGAGGAAGGAGCTGGAGCAAGGGTGAGGTGCCTCACATTTCCCACATTACTATGGTATGCAGAGCAGTCCCGCAGCGGGGAAGGGGTGGATTCCCCACTCCATGCTGATGTAAGAGATGGTGCTGGGGCAGATGCCCCAGCATCCTTCTGGTAAGGGGCCCACTTGGGGTCATGCTCGCCTGACACTGGAGTGATGTAGGGCTGAGGTGCAGCCTTGATTGAAAGGTGGTGGTGAAGGAGGCATGGCTGGGGAGCTGTTCACAACATACATGACTGTAGATTTTATTGCCATGGGAGAGTAATCCTGGCTAGTCATTTACAATGATGTGAAGGAAGCATAAATTCCTCACAGATCAGAATGGCAGCATTCACAGCCACACAGCACTTGTGTGGCAAATGGCGTGAGGCAGCGGAGAAATGAGGCCCTAGACTTAGCTGGAGAATTCATTTTCCTCCCTTTTGTGTGACTCCTGCAGGCAGAGTTCCCTGGAGCAGTTAGAAGAGAAGACCTCAACCTTGAAGAAGGAGCTGGTGGTGGTAAAGGAATCCTTGAACCAGGCCATCATGGAGAAGGACATGCTTGAGAATGAGAAGGAAGGTTTAAATGGTGCTCTGTCTAAAGTAAGAATGGCGGTGACCTCCTAGGAGCTTGGCTAACAATCAGTTGTCTCATGAGCTTCACGGGCCAGTCTGTTCCCTTACTCAAGGCATTTTTCCTCATCTACTTCACCACTACTTCTCCTGTCAGTTCACCTCCTCTATAGAACAGAGTTTGGGTTTATATAGTATTGTTCATGCTCAGCTTTTCCCAAAGCACTTAGAAGTGATGAGCTAGATCCTATTGCCAGGCAGTTGCTGACAGGCAAACAGAACAGCCAGTAACTTATCACCCAGAGAGCCCTGGGCTTGAGGTCATCAACCTGTGATCCCATTTTCAGTGGGAAAATGCAAGTGGATCCTTACTTCCCACCTTGATGCCCACTAGAACCTGACTGACGGAAAGGTAATGTATCTGGTATGAACGACGGCATCTCTGACAGCAAAGCATCTCTCTGGGTTTCAGCTGCATGATCAGCAGAGACACTGAACCCAAATCCTAGTAGGAGACCTGAATCCATGGAGCTGTGATTTTCAAAACCACCCACTTGCTTTAGGAGCATCAGTCCCATTGCCTTTCAGTGAGACATGGGCTCACAAGTACAACCAGATGAGTTTTTTGGGTCGAAACTTGCTTCAGCAAAAAATGCACATTTGGTGACACCAAAATGATTCACAGATTTGTGTCAGCGATGCTGAATGGCTTGGGCCTGAAAAATTTCCTTTTGAAAATGTTGAAATATTTTGTTTCAACATTTTTGAAGTGAAACAGTTTGATCGTTTGAATTGAGTTTTCATTTAGAAATTTTGTTCAATTTAATTTTTAAAAGATTAAATGTTCATGATGCAAGTGAAATGTTTCATTTGACCAAAAGTTATTTTTTTCCCTGCTTTTCTTTTTGTCAAAAAATTTCATTTTCGGTCAATCTGAAACAATTTGTTTTCTGATTTTTCAGAACCAAAAATGAATAATCCATTGTTCACCCACCCTACTTCGAAGTCACTGAGGCTGTGTTTGAATTCCACCCAATTTTCCAGCCTGAAGGCGGGAGTGACACTGGCTAAGTTGTATGGCAAGCAGGAGGCACAAAGTCCTTGCCCATTGGTATTAGTTTCTCACACAGCCATAAGGGCTGGGAGGACAGGGCTCTGGGAGAGCAGCGGGTGAGATGCCAGTGCATAGCATGACATCATTAGGAGCTGATATTTCAAAATGGAAAATTTGTTACAAGTTAATTTCTTTGCTTGGAAATAACATGCCTATCACAAGTGTGATCCAATGCCTCTTGAAGTCAGTGGGTGTTAATCTGGGTTCCAGTGAGTGACTATTGAATAGCAGCCATCCCTTTGAGGATATCGGAATGATCTGCCCTGAGCTAAATCCATGCACCAAGAATTCTGTTAGGCAGCATTTTCAGAAGGATTAACTTTTCCAGACTAATCTATTACTTGTCACATAATAAGAGCACTGCCTTGCAAAAACTGTGTCAGATCCACTTCATCTTCAGTGGGGCAGGGGATGTCCAGACTCAGGAATATGTATTTTTCGCAGGAAAGAAGGGTTTCCTTGTCTCACTCAATAGCGTTCACACTTCTAGGAAATCCTGAAGAGCGATTAGCAATGAGCTGAGGGTAGAAGGGGTTGGAGAGCTTTTTAAAAATGTCCTAACCATGGATGAGTAACCATCGTACAGAGCTCGCTGTCAGCAATCCCTTTGCAGGGGCCAAAGTGCCATGCCCCATCAATGGAGGTGCAGTCTGCTGGATTGCTTGCTGACCCAGCAGAGTGGACCTCACCCAAAGGGTCCATCAGGAAGAATATGTAGGTTTAACTTATGGCATTTAGTAACAGCAGCCGGGCTAGTGAAAGAGTCCGGCACCAACGTGCTGGTCTTGTCTGTGGGTGGAATGAGCTGTAGGGTTCAAGTGTGGCACAGCTGGCATAGGAGGCAAGCCCTCAGGAGGAATTCTCGTTAATGCATCAGTAGCCATTGGCTTGGCTGAGAATTTCCGAGGCTCCTCAGTGTCAGTAGAAAGCTGGTAACAAATCTCGTTAGTTTCGGATACAGCCTTGCAAAGACCAGAAAGCTGTAGCATCCCAATCTGAACCAGGGGCTGAACAGTGCCATCGGGATGTACCTTGATGTGGGGACACAAGTTGCAGGAGGCATTGGGCACTCATTGGGGTGAGTTCAATGGGAGTTTTGAATGAGGAAGGACTGTGGGATTGGGCTCACAGATTGCCCAGGTCTGCTCCCTATGAACCACATAGCTGGATCTGCAGCTGTAGCAGCCTAACCATTGACTTCCCACCAGATGAACTCAGAGCATCCCACACTCTTCTGATATCCATGTTTCAACCGCGGTGTATATTACAGAGCCCATCCCAGAGACTTCCTCACACTGCGCTTCAGTTTGTCACCAGGGTGGAGCAGGGGCTTCTGAATCTTGGGAGCAAGGAAGATTTTACCTCACTGTGGTTAGAAAACTCCCAGCCAGTGTCTAAGGACTGAGGTTTCCCTTCTATCCAGGCCAAGGCCAACAGTGCTGAGCTAGAACTAGCCATAAACAAGCTGAGATTGGAGGACTCCGAGCTGAGAGACTCACTGGCCAAGATGGGGGCTCTGACTGAAGGTCTTGCCCAGGACAAGGTCAACCTCAACTGCCTTCTCCTACAGGTAACAGACTTTATGCTGCCCATGGCCTCCACTGCAACATTTGCACTCACCTCATGTGCTCTGCCCCTGTATCCATCACAAACATCCCAGCCTACACCCTCCATGCTACCCTTGTGCCCCTCGCACACCCACACGCTATGCTCTGCCCCATGCCCCTCACAAACATCCCAGCCTACGCTCTCCATGCTACTCTTATGTCCCTCACACGACCACACCCTATGCTCTGCCCCTGTACCCATCACAAACACCACAGCCTATGCCCTGCACTCTGCCCATGTACCCCTCACAAAGACCCCAGCCTACATCCCTTGTGCTACCCCATGTCTGTCACACAGCCCTGCCCATGCACCCCCTGTGTCCATCATAAACACCCACCTACGTTCTCTCTGCTGCCTCTGTGCCCATCATACAACCCCACCCTGTGCTCTGCTCCTGTTTCCCTCACACACCTCTGCCCTGTGCTCTGCCCCTGTGCCCATCATAAACACCCCAGCCTGTGCTCTGCCCCTGTGTCCCTCACATGCTCCCCCGTCCACATCCATGACCTGCATTCTGTCATGCAGCACTGGCCCACAGGAGCTGATTCCATTATTCCGTGCCAGAGCACCATTATGTACCCAACCAAGATGTGCCAGTTGCAGGGCATCACAAACCAGCCCAATGAAGTGCCTCTTGCCCCTTTGAAAGGGGCAGTTCTCAAGCTTGGCTATAAGATGCATATGTTTGGGTGGGCATGGTCAGGGCCCTTTGAGTGGGCTGTGCCCGTCCCTTCTCCACAGCCCCTCCACGCTCTACCCACCCCCACGCTGGAGCATCTTCCCTCCCTGCTCTCATTCAGCTCCTCTTTCACTGGCATCCCCTTACTCCCCATGCTGGTGTTCTAGGAGCATCATTGCAAAGCTTTTGCCACCTCCAGCCCTGGGGCAAGGGCTTCTGGCTGTACCAGAAGTACCCAGCACTCTTTCAGCCACTCAGCTCCCAATCCTGGCTGCAGATTCCTATGCCAGGGCCTGCCAGATCCAGCCCCTTTCCACCAGGGCTGCCAGGCAGATCCAGAGAGAAGGGGGAAACAGCAACATATTATTCTGCCTAGTGAAAAGCATCCCTGTTGTAGCTTGGAACTCCCTCAGTAGGACAGCAGGCTCCAGGCTAAAGGCAGAGGCCCCCTTTCCCGTCCCAGCACAATGAGCCACTCAGGGCTATGCTCTGTCACCCATTCCTACCATTGCGGGGCATTCCTGAAGCACCTAGAGGTCACAGCCAAGATCAGGACCTGCCGAAGAGCTTACTGAGTAAAGAAACGAGGGTGGGAGAAAGGAAATGTCATTGTCCCCTTTACACCTGGAAAGTGGAAGCCCAAAGAGAGGAAGGGCAGGATCCACAAAGGGATGTCGGTGCCTAGCTCCCATTGATTCAGTGGGAATTAAGCACCTTCTGTCCGCATCTCCTGGAGAAGCCCTGCCAAAGAGCACCCAGGCTGCTGGGTGATTTTTGCCCTCTCCCACCTGCTGGTGTGGGGGAGTGCAGGCAGCCGGAGAGCACTGTCTTTAGCTGTTCCCCCTCACTTCTGAGCCATGGGACGTTCATTTCGAGTCTCTCTAACTGTGGGCTATGCCTGAAATGTTTCAGCCTCATGAACACTGTCCCAGTGGGGCTTGTAATCACTGCGAGCGTGTAACTTCAGGTAGGCCTGACCCGGGGGAGGAAGGGGAGAGCATGGCAGCCCATGCTCAACTGCCTGTGCCAACAGCAGGTAGAACTTCCAAGGCATTTCAAGCACTGCCCAGCTTCCTGCATGAGCCTGGATCCTGCTTATACAACATGCAGAAGGCTTCCACCCCAATTTTGCGCTTTGCCAGCTTGGCCTGTGGTGCTTGATCTCTCAGGAGCCAATGTGAAGTCATGTCTCATTAATGTGACCATCAGAGCCTCCGAGTTCTATGAGCATGAAGGAATTACAGTGTCCAGGCCCTGCCAGGTCTGAGTTAGGGTTGGGGGTATATTCCCCATCCAGGAAACATCCCCAGGCTGAGAATGGATGCCCCATGAGAACAGCAACTGTCCTCTCCGCAGCTGAGCTTCTAACAGCAGGCAGCTGTGCTGTTCTGATGTCACCTGGGAGCGGGCTAGCTTCGACTTTAGACGCCCTGCCCTTCACTCTTATCGAGCCTGTAGGGTACTTTCCTCCCAGGGTTGACCCCTTATCCCACTGCCCTCTCTTTGGCTTTTGGATGTGGTGAAGCTGGAGGAGGAGAAGACCTTGCTGTGGGAGCAGAGGCGGGAGCTGGAGCAGGAGCGAGCTGGCCTGCGAGAGCAATTGGCACATCTGGAGCAAGAGCTGGCCTGGACGAACACAGCCAAGCTGGAGCAGAGCTGCCAGGCAGCAGAGGAGAGGCGAGAGGCACTGGAGGAAGAGATGAGGTTGCTGTTCAGGGAAAAAGTTCAACTGCAGGATCACCTGACACAGGTGAGAGCAGGCTCCTGGGGACCTGCCCCAAAAAACACTCCTTCCCTTCACACTGCTGTACAAGAGCCAGGCTTCCACTTGTGGCAAAGGTCATCCTCCCCCTTGCCTGCTCTTCTCCATTCCTCGCTTATGGCAGCTTTGCTGTCAGCCAGCTGGTGCCTGAAGCAACTGGGAGCCACAGAAGCAGACTGGAGCAAGATGGGGATGCAGAAAGCAAATCTCCCCAAGATGCTGTGTAGGGGAAATGACCTACCCCACCTATATCCCTAGCACAGAATACTGCCCTGGTGTGTCTAGCTGGTGAGGTGGGGAGAGTCCGAGGGGGAGTAGCCCTCCCATGGGCGTCCCTCTCCTGCCCTCTCTGCTGCCTGCAGTAGGGGTAGCCAGCAAAAAGGACTCCACTATAGAGGGCCGTCACACCCTTTCCTCTCTTGCTTTGCTCACCTTCCTTTCCTTGCTCTTCCTAGGCAAGCAGCCAGCGGCACACTCTGAATGAGCAACTGGCACACAGCCACCAGGAGCGGGAGATTCAGGCCGATGCCCTGCTCCGCACCGCCCAAGAAAAGGAGGAGCTTGCTAAGGAGAAGGCACAGCTGGTTGTGGAGTTCAATGCATTGGAGAGGCAGAGGAATGGCCTGCTGGAAGAGATGCATATGCTCAGGTACCTCCTTCTTGCTTTTCAGATCCTGGGAGGCTGGTGGAGTCCTGAGGGTATCACCTGGAGGCTGGCTAGTGTCTTGTTTTTTGGGGGGAGCTGCTAAGGGGTGCCATGGCAGGGGACAGAAGGTCTCTTCTCTGTGCCAGGAGCTCCTTGCTCTGCTGCTCCTGGGGCTACCTGCTGACATGAGGCTGGGAACAGCCCAGATTAGTAATGGAAATGGACCAGAAGGGGCCATTCCTGATAGGGGAAGGCAAAGAATTCCAGGAGCCCCACTCTTGCCCAACATGCTCACCGTCCCTGCTGCATTCACTTCTCTCCCTCCTTCTGAGGAGCACAAAGGGGCAACTGGTACCAAGCAACACTACAGAGCAGGGGAGGGAGTTTTCAGCTTAGTCCACACAGCCAGTGGACAGCTGGGAAGATGGCTGTTCTCACCCACTACCAGCCTGGGATCAGGTGGGGAAACATGATGCCCACACTCCCTTGGGCTGGTGGGAATGCCGTGCCAGCTTGCCTGGGGAGTCATTCACCATGCAGAGGCCTCACTTCAGCTCCCTAGGTGCTCTGAATGAGAGGACTGTTAATGCTTTACGGCCCTGGTTCTCATCTGCCACATGCTGGTGGAAATGAAGCCTCACCTGAATGGGAGGAAGTGGAGTTCTGCCCCCTGACCATGGTCTCTGGGCAAGGAGAGCCAGCCTTGTGTCCTTGTCCTGGCTAGACACACTGACACAGCCATCACATGTATGACAGCTAGCTTCAGCCATGGTCATGTGGAATTGCTCTCATACTGAGCGTCCGGGGGCCAGCTCCACAGGGCCTGCTGCTGGGAAAACTCTTGGTGAATGGAGAACAGGAGAGAAGCCCCAAGGAAGCCCTTGTGCAGCAGATGTTCATACAGGGCACACATGTCATTCAGGCTGTGGCTGGGACAGTGCTGCATGGCTCATAGCTGAGCCATAAAGACCTCGGGGCTCAGAATAGACCAAGGTTCCTCTCACAATGAAAGCTCCAACTAATTCACTGGAGGTTGGGCAAGCGATAGCCTCCATCACTGGCCCTGATTCTTTGCTGCTGTGCCGCAGATCTGAGAGAGACTCACTGGAGAGCAGCCTTTTTGAGATGCAGGAGCTAGCAGCACAGCTGGAAGTCCAGAAGAAACAGCTGGAAGGAAAGAATCAGAGCCTTGACCAAACAAGGCAGATGCTCCAAGGTAAAGTGCATGTGCTACTGCTAATCCCCACTTGCCTTCTGTCTATGGCTTCAGCTCCTGAGCTCAGTATCCCCGGCCCAAACAGAGCCATGCCAGCGTCCTCTGCCTTTTGATTTCACAGAGCCCCAGGCCCCATGGCCTCCAGCAGAGAGTAACGCCCGCATTGCACCCCTGAATGCGCCCTATGCAAGCAGGACCCTTGGGAGCCTCACAAGGGTTTCTTTGGTCCACAGTGGAGGTGGAGAAGGCCCAGCAAGAGCTGGAGCTGCAGGACACCATCCGGAGGCAGGATATAGAGTCACTGAAACAGCAGCTTGCGCAGATGGAACAAGAGGCTCAGCTGTCTCTGAAGAACCAGAAGAAGGCCCATGAGGAGGACCTGGCAAGGGTGAAACAGGAGAAGGTGAGTGCTGCAGCCTTCAGCCTCAGAGAGAGAGAGGAGTCCTACTTGGCTGCAAACTGCAACTAGACACATTCACGGTAGAAATGAGGCAAACAGGTAACATTGAGGGTAATCTACCATCGGGCACCTTACCCAGAGCACAGCGAAGCTTGGGTAAGGTACCATGAAAGGCCTTACCAGAGCACGGAGAACCCAGTGTAACATACCATGGGGCACAGCAAATGCTGGGTAACAAACCATGGGGAGCCTTTTCTGGGGCATGGGAACCCTTGGGTATTGTACCATAGGGCCTTAGCCAGGGCACGGTGACTCCTCGGTAAGGTACCATGGGGTCCGTTACCCCTGGGTAATATACTATGGGGCGCTTTATGCTGGGTATGACGACTCCTGGGTCACATACCACAGTGTGCCCTACCTGGGGCAAGGTGATCCTTAAATAACGTACTATTGGGAGTCTTACCTGGGGCACGGTGACCACTGGGTAACGCACCATGGGGAACCTTACCCAAGGCACAGCGACCCCTGGGTAATATACCATGAAGCGCCTTACCAGAGCATGGTGAACCCAGGGTAATGTACCATGGAGGGGGAGGGCCTTACCAAGGGCACAGCAACCCCTGGGTAATGAATGGGGCATCTTGCCTGGGACACGGTCACCCTTGGGTAACATATTATGGGGTGCCTTACGCAGGACATGGTTGTGACAGGTTCAGTCACAGAGACCCCCTTGGTGCTGTCACCTGACATGCTGAATTTACTTCTGAGCCTGTTTTCCCCGCCAGCTTGGGACTCCAGAACTCTGCCTTGTTGAGCAAGACATGCTATTCCGCTGCAGCACAGACCCAGGCCTGGTCCACGCGCCCAAAGCTGCAGACTTTAACCAAAAACTGCCCAGCAGGTCACCTCTCTCCAGCACCCGGACACTCAGTTCCTAATAAATCCCAAATAAATCTGTTTTACTCTGTATAAAGCCTATACTGGGTAAACTCATAAATTGTCCATCCTCTGTAACATTGATAGAGAGATATGCACAGCTGTTTGCTTCCCCAGGTATTAATCACTTACTCTGGGTTCATTAATAAACAAAAGTGAGTTTATTAAGTATAAAAAGTAGGATTTAAGTGGTTTCAAGTAATAACAAACCAAACAAAGTAAGATACCAAGCAAAGTAAAATAAAATACACAAGTCTAAGTCTAATACATTACAAAACTGTTTACAGGTAAAATCTCACCCTCAGAGATGTTCCAATAAGCATCTTTTACAGACTAGACTTCTTCCTAGTCTGGGCCCAATCCTTTTCCCGGTACAATCCTTGTCAGTTCCAGCTCAGGTGGTGACTAGGGGATTTCTCATGACTGGCAGCACCCTTTGTTCTGTTCCACCCCCTTTTATGGCTTTGGCACAAGGCAGGAATCTTTTGTCTCTATGGGTCCCCACCCCTCCTTCTAAATGGAAAAGCACCAGGTTTAAGATGGATTCCAGTATCAGGTGACATGGTCACATATCCTGTGAGACTCCAGCCTCCATTCTGCCAGGGCTGGCCCACACACACACCCAGGAAGGTGTGCAAGTAAACAGAGCCATTTACAGGCAATTGTCCTAGTCAATGGGAGCCATCCAGATTCCAAACCATCATTAATGGCCCACACTTTGCATAATTACAATAGGATCCCAAAATTATATTTCATATTCCTAGTTTCAGATACAAGAATGATACATTCGTACAAATAGGATGAGCACAAATGATTATGAGCTTTGTAATGATACCTTACAAGAGACCTTTTTCCTAAAGCATATTCCAGTTACATTATATTCACACTCATTAGCATATTTCCATAAAACATATGGAGTGCCACATCACAATGGTAACCCCTGGTTAACGTATGACAGGGTGCCTTACCTAAGGCACGGTGAACACTGGGTAACGTACCATGGGCACCTTACTCAGGGCACAATGAGATTTGAGTAACATACCATGGAGCACACAGCAACCCCTGGATAATGTAACATGGGAAGTCTTGCCCAGGGCGCACCTACTCATGGGTAACATACTATGGGACACCTTACCTGGGGCACAGTGCCCCATAGTTTAGGTACCATGTGTTGCCTTACCCGGGACTCTGCAACCCCTGGGTCATGTATCATGGGGTGCTTTACTGGGGCACGGTGACCCGTGGGTAACTTACCATGGGGTGCCTTACGCAGAGCATGGCAACCCCTGGGTAACGTACCATGGTGTATCTTACATGAGGCACTGCAACCGCTGGGTAACATACCATGGGATGCCTTACCCAGGGCACAGTGCCCTATAATTTAGGTACCATGTGGTGCCATACCTGGGATATAGCAACCCCTAGATAATGTACCATGGGGCACCTTACCCAGGGCCCGGTGACCCTTGGATAACATATCATGGGGCGCATTACACGGGGCATGGTGACTCCTGGGTAATGAACCATGGGGCACCTTACGCAGGTCATGGAAACCCCTGGGGAATGTAGCATTGGGCCTTAGCCAGAGCATGGTGACTCCTTGGTAAGGTACCACGGGGCCCATTTCCCATGGCATGGTGACCCGTGGGTAACGTAACATGCGGCGCCTTACTTGGGGCACAGTGCCCTATGGGCAAGGAACCATGCACACCTTAGTCAGAGCACGGTCACCCCTGGGTATTATACCATGGACATCTTTACCAGGTCTTGGTGAGCCCTGAGTAACGTACTATCAGGCACCTTGCCTGGGGCATGGTGAGCACTGAGTAATATACCATGGAGCATCTTATGCAAGGCACAGCAACCCCTGGGTAACATACCATGGTGCGCCTTACCCGGAGCATGGTGATCCCTGATTAACTGTGATGTTCCCATCTGTTGTTATCTGGACTGGTGATCTGCCAGGTCACTCCAGTCATTGACTCTGGGAGCCAGCTTTGCCCTGCTTTGCGGTGAGAACCCCCAATGACACTGGTCAATACTTCCGGTCCCAGACACAACCCTAGTGTCCAGTTCTGCCTGCTGGACACTAAAAGTTATATGAGTTTGTCAATTTAATGACAAATTTATTAACTACCAAGGTAGATTTTAAGTGATTATAAATCAGAGCATAACAAGTCAGATTTGGTGAAATGAAACAAAAGCAAAACACATTCTGTGCTAATTTTAACACCTTGAATGCCCTTACAAACTTAGATGCTTCTCACCAAAGGCTGGCTGGTTGCCCTTCAACCAGGTTCTCCCCTTTGATCAACACTTCAGTCACTTGGTGGTGGTGTCTGTAGATGGAGGTGGAAGAGAGAGGAAGCATGGCAAACATCTCTCCCTTCTATCATGTTTTTTCTTCCCTCTTGGCTTTGCCCCCCTCCCCTTCAGAGTGAGGTGAGCATTACTTCATTGCAGTCCCAAACTGACCAAAGGACACTTGAGAGTCCAACAGATCCTTTGTTGTTGCCTAGGCCAGTGTCCTTTGATCCTGTGAGAATGGGCTGGATTTGTCCCATCCATGCTCTGATGAGGTATGAACAGCCCTCTCTGCTTCTGGAGCATTTTTGCCTGGGCTTGCTTTAAGCCATGAGGACACATTTTCAGCCTCATAACTATATACATGAAATTACGACCTAGAACATTACTATAACGATTACTATAACATTACCATAACAACAATGCTCAGTACATCATGAGCCTTCCAAAGACACCTTACATGACAAATTTTGCATTGGATACCACACAATCATATTATAAGGATGAACATGGGGGTGCTGGGTGTTCCCCTGAGGCACAGAATGTCACACCCCTTCCCCCTTAGTTTATTGCAAGAGGTTTAGTCACTGACTATCTCAAGGGCAGTTTATGTTATAGTTCTTTTGGCATCCAGCCATTAAGGCCATGAGGTAGTGTACCTCAGTTTCCCCATTCACACATAGCAAACCAGGTTTTAATGGTTTCTCTGCTGTAATAAGCATTTAAACCTGTTTACATGTATTAAAGTAACATCATAAGATTTAAAATCAGTAACAAAATTCTTATCCCAAAACTTAACATTAATACCAATATTTTTATCTCAGATGTGTGTTTACAAATATCTTTATAATACCATGCCCTCTGTTCAGATATTCTAGTTTGAGGTTAGTTTTTTCATTACCCATGGTGTCTTTTGACTCTCTTCCCTAGCTTTTCCTTACCTCCAATGTTACCCTCTGTTTGGGCTCCTACTTTAATCATGTTTCTGGAATTTGGTGCGTCAGGGTCTGGCAAGATAGGTATTCAGGGGGATCCTGCACATTGGCTGGCCTTTTGGGGCGTGGTCTCCCAACCCCAGGACTGCACAGATGCAGAAAATCCAGCTCTCCTTTTGAGGTTATCCTGTGTTTCCCCCTCCCAGCACTGAGTCCTTCCCTGTCCCCTAGAGGGCTGTGATCTTTTCTTTCTGGGCTAGATGTGTTTACCCTTTGATCAGATGCACCTTTTCCTAGAAGCTTTCCCATAACTGCTTTCTGTATCTCACCAGACTGGGGAAAAACACCCCCTTATCTGTGAGTTGGGTCATTTGCATTCTGGAAAACTACCACCTGGCAATTTCCTAGTCCCATCTCCACTGTTATCACAGGCATTGGAGCTGCATCTTGATTTAAAGAGACACAGTTACTTTCCAAAAACTTATCAGAAATAGCATCCTGAAAAAATGGGACCTGAATTGGGGTACCCTCTGCCACCCCTTTCTCTGTCTCTGAGAAGTCAGCTGTGTGACTGCTCCCCTCCAGGAGGTCAGTTACACAGTTCCTTCTCAGAACATGGGTCACAGGTGGAGTGGCCATCCTCCTGACGCAGCCATACTATTAGTGTCCTGGGCATCCTGCCCCAAGTAACTAGTGAGGAGACATTCCTGTACCCCCACTATTCCTTCCCCAGTTTTGTCCTCTGGGCCCCCTCCTAAGGCATATTTCTTTGTGCTCCCTAGGAAGAGTTTTGTCTCTAGTTCAGCTGCTAACAATTGGGTCAGTTTCATTAATCCCTGACAACACCTCTCCTGCCCCTGTGCCTGAAAGCATATTGCCTTCTGCTGGAAAGGAGCTAGTCTCAGCCCCTCCCATATTTGGAAGCACACTATTTCCCTGTGTTACAGATCACAAGAATCCTCACCCACCTCAGTGGTTTCTGAAATTCCCTGCCCCTTCTCTGGGGTCTCCTCTGGGACACATTTCTCAATGCACCCTAGAGCTGGGTTTGTCTCTGGTTCAGCTGCAACCTGCTGGCAGTTAACAACCTGGACAGTTCTCTCCCTAGCCAGCATTACGCCCCCATCCCTTCCTGATGCAGTGTTGCCTCCTCCAGCTACAGTGCAGGAGTTGGTCTCAACCATCCTCCCACCTGGAAGCATATGGCTCCCCGCTGTTGCCAAAGAATCAAGGAGACTCTCTCCCATTCTCTCAGCAGTTCCTGAGTCCTTTCCCATAAAACTCCCTCTTGCTGCAGGCAAATACTTTAACCTGAGCTGAATTGAATCACTGAACTGTCGGTCCTTCATCAGCTGAGACTGAGCTGATCGCAACATGTCTTCCAATCTTCTCTTGCTCTGGCCATCCTTCGCTATGCTTGTCCATATCTCCTTGTTAGGAAATCGTCCCATCTCTTTGGAGATTGACCGGGTGGCCATTTCAGTTCTCGTGGATACCACTCAGATACAGCTGCAGTCCATCTGTTGTCCTTTTGGCAGCCTGGCACCTGAGGTTCTTTGCAGCCTCTCATCGATCGAATGTGCCACCACTGCTGGAGTGGGGATCGAGGAACGTGCAGGGAACTGCTTGGTTTTCCATGTTGTTTTAGCCATTGTTTTCAGCCACCCGCTGGCTGTGCTGTCAGGGGCACATTTACCTCCTCAACTTAGCTAGTTTACAGCCTCAGAAAGAGGGATTGTACAGCCCTCTGCAGAGGAAGCAACCTCCTTGCTGGGCTGATGGTTTGACACTTTGATAGCATGGTTAGACCTGCTGGAGCATGCGCTCCACTACCATCACTGTCAAACAGCCAGGATCACCGCTGCACCATGTTGAGGTGTTGAGGTAGGATTTTACAGATTAATCTGAGCTGCATGGAAAAAATCATTACCCAGGAGCAGGTCGACTAGTAGGTTTTCTATTACTCCCACAGTCAAAAAACTTTCCAAACCTTCCCAAACCACATGGATTTTAGTTAGTGGTACAAGGAATCTGCTTTTGCCCACCTCCAAATTCTGCCATTTGGCCAGGTAGCATACTGGCCTTCGTGACCACACATTGCTTAACTAGAGATATCTGGGTCCCTGTATCCCTCTGCCTCAAGTACTCTCTGTCATTAATTTGGATAGCCTTAATATGCTTCATTTCTGGTTCTGCAGAGGCTAACCTCACAAAACGAATATGAAAGGTTTCAGTTGCTTGGGGGGTTTCTGTGTTGAAGAAGCAGAGCTAACGAGCTATTGGTTGCCTGCTTCCTCCTAGCACAGGGCATTTATTCCTCAGGTGACCAGTGAAATTACACTGATAGCACCTTTTGGGCTCTTCTGCTTTTACAGGAGATTTGGGATGAGAGTTAGAGGAATGTTTTTGGGTAGAGAATATTTAAGCTCCCAGCCCCCTTCTCTCTTCATAGGGGCAAAATGGGATTGTCCCTTCCCACCAGTTTTAAACCCCATTTTCTGTGGTCTGCCCTCAATTGACGCCTGATTCTGTTCAAAAGCATCAGCTAAAAAAGCCATCTCATCCATAGACTTTACATCTTTGTCCCATAGACATTGCTTTACATCAGCCTCACATATGCTTAGGAAATGCTCTTGAGCAACGAGATCCAACATTCCCTCAAAACTTGCCACCTCTTTACCCCTCACCCATTTTCCCAACAAATCTATCGTTTTGTTTACATATTGCCCATTACTCATACCCTCTTAAGATTCCTAAATTTAACTCTAAATGTTTCAGGGGTAATCTGAAAACTTCACAAAACAGTATCTTTAAATTTACAATAGTCTAAAGCATCTTCAGTAGGCATTCCATTGAATATGTTTTGAGTTTTACCAGTTAATTTCGCAATCAGGGTAGGGACCCTCTTATAGTCAGGGATTTCATGTATCACACACAGCCTTTTGAAAGTAGTCAGATATTCAGCAATATCCTCCTCCTCACTGTATGCAGGACATAAATGTTCCCATTTCTGGATTTTTAGAGTGTTAGGAGTCACTGGAGTTGGGGGGTTCTGGTTCTGCTTCTCTAGCAGATCCAGTTGGTGTTTTAGCTCTCTCTCTCTTTTTTTTCCCATGGCCCTTCTGGGTACAGCCTCCTCCCTGGCCTTCTCCATAGTTTCCCTGGTCCCAGCTGCTTCTTTGAACCTCATTTCTGCCTGCCACATTTGAAACTGGTCCAGGGGTGGTGAGTTATATTCCCTCGTGGTGCCCAGGCTCCAGCAATATTCAGAGCCCAGGGGCCTGGCTCCACCAATGTTTGGGGCTAGGTCTCCCGCTCCTGCCCCCCGGCCCCAGCTGCCGCCTCCCCCAACCCTAACCCTCCTCTCCCCCCTCCCTGAGTGTCCCCTGGGCTCGCCTTGCTGCCCTGGCACACTTTCCTGCGTCCCGGAACAGCAAGTCCCCACCGCTCCTCTGCAGCTCCATGCTGCCTCCCTGAATCCACTGCCACTAGGGCCCCCTCACCCACAGTCACTGCTCCTGTCCCACGTTGGACAAGGGGCAGCCCCATTCCCCACCCCCAGTGAGGCTACAGTGGGGGCAGCATCCAGAGATGCACGCAGCCCCTCCATCCCCCGGCACCCACTGCAGGGGTGGCGAGGGAGATTCTTGGACCTGAGAGGGGCCCTAGGAGCCTGTGCAGTAACAGTGGTGGGTGGGTGTGTGCTGCTGGGTGTGAAGATGGGGGACACCTACCCCAGCGCTCACTGCTACCAGCAGGGAAAGGGCTGTAGGGAGTCCTCCTCTCTGGCCCCAGTCCCAGGGCAGCCTGCACCCAAACTCATCCCCAATCCTGCCCCACCCCAGAGCCCTCTGCCCTAGTCCTGAGCCTCTCAACACCCCAAACTCCTCATCTCCAGTCCCAGCCAGAGCCCTCAACCCCGACGCTCCAACCCTCTGCCCTAGCCCTGAGCCGCTCCCACATCTCAATCCCCTCATCTCCAGCCCCAGCCAGAGCCCTCACCCCGCACATCCCAACCCTCTGCCCTAGCCCTGAGCCTCTAACACCCCAGAGCCTCTAACACCCCAAAGCCCTCATCTCCAGCCCCAGCCAGAATCCTCATCCCCCGACACTCTAATCCTCTGTCACAACTCTGAATTCCCTCCTGCATCATGAACCCCTCATCCCCAGCCCCACCCCAGTCCTCACTCCACACTCCAACCCTCTGCCATAGCCCTGAGCCCCCTCCCACACCCTCATCCCCAGCCCCACCCCTGCACCCATCTCCATCCCTGCACCCCTTCACTCCCCCAAGCTCCTTTCCAGAGCTTGCACCTCTCCTGCACTCCAATCCCCTGCCCCAGCCCAGGGCCTGCACCCCAGACCTCCTCCCTCACCCAAACTCTCTCCCAGAGCCTTGGGCAGGTGGCGGGGGTGGAGTTTGGGAGGGCGTGGGTTCTGGGCATCACCAAAATTTCTACAAACCTGCCACCCCTGAACTCGTGGTCCTTTGCCTTCTCTGCAGCTTCCTGTCTAGCCAGTTCTAGTTTTGTAGCCTCACTGGTAGTCATTTTTCTGCTTTGTTGTGTTTATTTCTCTCACCCAAAATAAACTAAGAGAAAATAAAAAAACTGTGACCTCCTCCTGACTTGAAGTGACAAAGAGTCCTGTGGCACCTTAAAGACTAACTAAAGTATTAGAGCATAAGCTTTCGTGAGCTAATGCTCTAATACTTTAGTTAGTCTTTAAGGTGCCACAGGAATTTTTGTCACTTCTGCAATTCCAGACTAACACAGCTACCCCTCTGATTCTCCTCCTGACTGTTCTTAGCCACTGCACTTAAAATCACAACTATCGGTGCTTAAAGTGTAAACTTCACTTGGAGTAACAAGCTGTACATACACTTGCTTGCTACTCCACTGTAACATTCCCATCTGATGTTATCCAGACCTGTGATCTGCTAGGTCACTCCTAGCCAGCCTTACCCTGGCAGCCAGCCTTACCCTGCTCTGCTGTGAGAATCCCTACTTCTGGGCTGTTCACACATAGCCTCTGGCCTGTAAGCTGCTTCTTGGATCATGTAACTGAATGACACTAGCTAATATCGCAGGTCCCAGACACAACCCTAGGAACCTCCTGCATAACTTACCATGGGGTTCCTTTTGCAGGGCACAGAGACCTCTGGGTAATGCATCACAGGGCACCTTACTCAGGGCAAGGTGACCCCTGGGTGCCTTACCTGAGATGCAGTCACCCCTGTGTAATGAAGCATGGGGCGCCTTGCGCAAGGCATGGCAACCTCTGCCTAACATACCATTGGGCACCTTATCCAGGGCATGGTGACTCCTGGGTAACGTACCATGGGGCACTTTACCCGGAGCACAGCGACCCATGGGTAACATACCATGGGGCACATTACCTTGGGTATGGTGACCAATGGATAACATACCATGCAGCGCTTTCCCTGGGGCACAGTGATCGCTGGGTAACATACCATGGGGCACCACACACAGGGCAAGGTGACCCCCGGGTAACATACCTTGGGGTGCCTTACCCGCAGCATGGTGACTCCTGGATAAAGTACCATAGGGCTCTTTAGCCAGCACATGGCAACCCCTGGGTAATGAACCATGGGACGCCTTACCCCGGGCTCATGCAGCACCTTACACAGGGAATGGTCACTCCTGGGTAAGGTACCATGCAGCACTTTACCCAGGACATGGAGACCCCTGTGTAATGTACCAAGGGGTGCCTTACCAGGGGCGTGGTGACCCCTGGGTAACATACTATGGGGCGCCTTTCCCAGAGCTCGGTGACTCCTGGGTAATATACAGGGGGTTTCTTACACAGGGCACAGAGACCCCTGGGTAACACACCATGGTGCACATTACCTTGAACACAATGACCCATAGATAATGTATCTTGCAGCGCTTTCCCCAGGGCATGGTGACAGCTGGGTAACATACCATGGGGTGCCTTACCCAGAGCACAGTGACCCATGGGTAATGTACAATGGGGCTCCTTACCTGGGGCACGGCAGTCCCTAGATAACATAGCATGGGGCGCATTACCTTGGGCACGGTGATCAATGGGTAAAGTTGTGACAGGTTGGATCACAGAAACCCCCCTGGAGCTGCCAAGTGATGTGCCAAGACTATTTCTGACCCTGCTTCCTTGCCCTGCCAGCTTGGGACTCCAGTACCTTGCCTGGTTTGAGCCACATCCGCTAGCCTGCTGCAAACCCAGACCCAGGTCTGGACCACCTCCCCTAACAGCTGTAGGCTTACCTGGAAGCAGCTTAAGACATTTTCTTTAACACTCAGATTCTCAACTCCCAATGGGGTCCAAACTCCAAATAAATCTGTTTTAGCCTGTATAAAGCTTATTCAGGGTAAACTTATAGATGGTTTGTCCTCTATAACACTGATAGAGAGATATGCACAGCTGTTAGCTACCCCCTGCCCCTGGTACTAATACATCCTTCAGGTTAATTAATAAGTAAAAAGTGATTTTTATTAAATACAGAAAGTAGGATTTGCGTGGTTCCAAGTAATAACAGAACAAAGTGAATTACCAAGTAAAATAAGATAAAACATGCAGATCTATCTCTAGTACAGTAATAATACTGAATACAGTTAAAAAATCCTCATCCTCATTGATGTTCCATTAAGCCTTCTTTTACAGACTAGTCTCCCTCTAGTCTGGGTCAAGCAATCATTCACACACCCTGTAGTCACTGTGACAAAGCTCCAAGTTTGTACTTGTGGGTCCTGCGCTTCCTGGCAGATTTAGGGGCCTCAGAAACTCATTTAGGCCCCAGAGTGACCTCCCTTTCTCAGTATAATTGGCAAGAGTCACCACCTAGTGAGTTACCTTCATCACAGGCCAGTATGGAAGATGGAAAAAGGGGGGAGCCCAGGCCCACCCTCTACTCCGGGCTCCAGCCCAGGGACCCTAATAGTATCAGCTAAGATGGCTAACCTTTTATCCACAAAACACAGTACAATTCCCTGGGCTACTTCCTCACAGCAGTCCCCGCTTCTTCAAACTCCACTTCACCCTTACCTCAGGGCCTCCTTCCTTCTGTATGATATGTTGTCCACCACTCAGTCTCACCAACAGCACAACTTCCTCTCACAGCTCCTGACACCCACACCCACCTGACTAAGTGGGAGGTTTTTATCTGGTTTCAGCCAGTCCCTGATTGGCTTCAGGTGTCCCAATCAGGCTAGCTGTTTCTACTCCTTTTTAGAAGGTTCTTAATTGGCCCCAGGTGTCTTGATTGGCCTGGAATAGCCTTTGTTTGGCTATCCAGGGAACAGGGACCTGCACATCCTGAGACTAATATACCTGTCTTCCAGCACTCTCTTATATCCTTCTGGACTGACTCCGTCATATAACGGTCCTTTGTTCCAATTTCTTTCAGATATCCTTGGGGGTGGAGAGGCTCTCTCTCTTAAAACCAGCTGAAGACAAAATGGAGGGGTCTCCCAGGGGTTTAAAATTAGGGTTACCATACATGCGGATTTTCCCAGACATGTCTGATTTTTTGGTTTTTAAATAGCCGTCTGGGAGGAATTTGTAAAAATCTAAAAAGGTCTGGGATTTCCCTCCCAATGCAGAGCATGGTGCGGCTGACAGGGCGGCCAGGCTGGATTGAACCGCTCACATCGGGGCTTCCAGCAGCCAGAGCACCTCCCTTGCAGCCTCAGCGCACCACACCAGTGGCGCTCTGCAGGGGGCATGGCTCTGCTCTGAGCGGCGGGGGAAGGGGGACTGGAGAAGGGGCAGGGAGTACCAGGGGGCAGTCAAGGGACAGGGAGCAGGCGGAGGCTCTGTGGGGGGGCCTGTCAGGTGGCAGGAGTGTGGAGAAGGGTCAGGGTAGTCAAGGGACAGGGAGCGGGGGCGATGGATGGGGCAGAGGTTCTGGGGGGGCCTGTCAGGGGGTGGGGCTGTGGAGAGGGGTCGGGGCAATCAATGGACAGGGAGCGGGGGGGTTAGATGGGTCAGGGGCTTGGGGGAAGCAGTCAGGGGTCAGAGAGCAGTTGGATAGGTGTAGGAGTCCCAGGGGGTTTGTCAAGGGATGGGGATATAGATAGGGGGTGGGGAAGTCAGGGAACAGGGGTGGAGTCCTAGGGGGGCAGTTAGGATGGGGGGGTCTCAGGAGGGGGCAGTCAGGGACAAGGAGAAGGGAGGCTTAGATGGGGGTGGGGTCCCAGGGGGGCGATTAGGGACAAGGAGCGAGGGTATTGGATCGATTGGGAGTTCTGTGGGGGGCAGTCAGGGGGTGGGAAGTAGGAGAGAGTAGCTAGGAGGCGGGGCTATCCCCCACCCCACCCCACCAGTGGAGTGCCCTCTTTTTTGAATGTTCAGATATGATAACCCTATTTAAATAGACTTTCTCTTGTGGGGGACACCCCTTCTTCCCCCATGTGTAGAATCCAGCTCCAAGATGGAGTTTTGGAGCTGCATGGGCAAGTCACATGTCCATGCATGACTGAGTTCCTTACCAGCCAAGCCACATTCCTGGGAAAGCTCAGATGTGAATTGGCATCTCCATGTTCATTGTTGGCTTAATTGGTTCTTGATTGGGCACTTACTGAGAATAGATTTTTCACAGAAAGCTGACCAAATACTTTTACTAAGGCTACTTAGAAATCAAGGAAGTACACAGCCAATATTCATAATTTCGAACACAAAAATGATACATGCATACAAAGAGGAGGAATAGATTCAGTAGATCATAACCTTTACAGAGATGTGCTACATGGCATATGTGTCTGTGATGGAGTGGGAATGGTTTTAATGGTTCCTCTGAATATTGTGTAGGGATGGGAGACTTCCCTTCCTGGATGATACCCGAGGCTGTAACCTGAGTCCAGGAGGGGGATGGAGGAGGTGACACCTTCTCCCCAAGAGACAAAGAAAGAGGAGGGGCTGAAGAGTGAATTGGAGTCTGAAGCTGGCTGGGGACATGCTGTGAGCTACAGACAGGCTGTCTGGCTCACTGCCCCTCAAAACGGACCCAGTGGAGGGGTCGCATTCACTGCACTGACAAGCTCTGTTTTAGATCATGTTCCTGTCGTCTAATAAACCTCTGTTTTACTGGCTGACTGAGAGCCACCTCTGACTGCGGAGTTGGGGTGCAGACCCACTGGCTTCCCCAGGAACTCCGCCTGGGCGGGCTCGCTGGGGGAAGCGCATGGAGGGGCAGAAAGTGCTAATGCTCTGATATGAGCCGCAGGAAGGTGGAAGCTGTAAGCTGTGAAGCTCCTAGCCCTGGAGGCAGTCTGTTCACAGAGAGGAAGCTTCCCCCGCAGAGTCCTGACTGGCTTTGTAGGGAGCAGTTCCAGAGCCTTGCCCCAGGGACTCTGTAACAACTAGTGGCAGTGGTGTGATATATGGCACCCCGTGGATGCTGCCGCATCCGGCAGTAAGTGACTGGGGAGCAATAAAATGAAGGGGAATTGCCAGGGACCAGGCATGCTGAAGGCTCAGAGAAGGGCAGTTTCAGGGGGCAGAGCAGCTGCAGCTTAACCCCTGAGAGTGTGTGACCAGCGAGAAGGACTGTTGCAGTAATAGAGCCCCCTGAGGACTGCGGCATGCAGTCTCAGGGGCGGAGGAGCCTGCGGCTTGGCCCTAGGAGAGAGAAGGACTTTTGCAGTAATGGGGTTCCCCTGGGGATTGCAGCAAGTGGTCCCAGGGGCAGAGGAGCTGCGGCTCGACCCTGGCAAAGAGGTAGTGACCTTGAGAAGGGCTGGCACGCAAGGGGGTTCCTCCTGGAAACCATGGGGTGCTGAGAGCACAGAGGCCTGTGAGTCCACGACAACTTAGGCCATCACTCCGCTGTTCCCATCACCATCTCCTTAAGAAGGACATTGTAACCCTGTGCAAACAGAGAGGGTTATGCATTGGAAAGATCACCAAGGCACAGTTAATCGTACAGCTGAAGGTTAATGTGCAGCTGGAGGATGATTACCGCTCTAAGAAGCAGATACCTGACCCTGATGTGCTGAGACTACCTCTGAGCCCATTTTCCCTTTCATCTTGGGACTCCTGTACACTGTCTTGTTGAGCCTGTCTTGCAAAATCACAAGAACAAGATGGAGTCTGTAGCCACCTGGGCAAGTCACATGTTTATGAACGATTCAGCTTTTTGTAGGCTGATGCCATTGTTTACAAGTTAGTTTGAATATTCCCAGAAAAGCTCAGATGTGGATTGGCCTCTCCCAAAGTCCATTACTAACTAAATACTCCCAATTACTTGAATAACCCCTTCACACTATGTTGACCAAATCTGCCTTATGTGCTTCCTACAGCAAACACTTTAAATACAAGCATAGAAACAATGCTCATAACTTCAGATACAAAAATGATACATTCATACAAATATGATTAATATATTCAGTAGATCATAGCCTTCGCAAAGATATGTTACATGACATATGTAGCATAAAACATATTCCAGTTATGTCATATTTACACTTAAAAGCATATTTCTATAAAGCATTACAGGGTGCAACGTCCCATGTGGCGCCTTACCCGGGGCACGTTGACTCCTTACCTAGGTCATCATGACTTCTTAATGGCGCATTATAGGGGACCTTACCCAGCGTACAGTGACCCCTGGGTAATGTACAATAGGGCTTCCTTCCCAGGGCACAGCAACCCCTGGGTAGCATACCATGGAGTACCTTACCTGAGGCACGGTGACCTGTGCATAAAGTACCATGGAGTGCCTTATTCTCCACCGTATCAACCTCTCCCCACAGCTTAGTGTCATCTGAAAACTTGCTGAGGTTGCACTTCATCCCATCATTCAGATCATTAATAAAAATGTTGAACAAAACAAGCCCCAGGACTGACCCCTGGGGCACTCCACTTGATACCGGCTGCCAGCTAGACATCGAGCCGTTGATCACTACCCGTTGAGCCCATCTAGCCAGCTTTCTTATCCACCTTATAGTCCATTAATCCAATCCATACTTCTTTAACTTGCTGGCAGGGCTGGCCCACAACATTTTGGCACCTGAGTCAGGGAGCTCAAATGGTGCCCCCATGCCCCATAGCTTGGGCAAAAACTTTGAAAGCTCTCAATTCTGCCTTCTTCCTGTTCCACTCCTCTCATGGTACTGCTCTGCTACCTACCCCAGTAAAGGAGAACTAACAACTTAAAATGCCTTGTTCAAAAAAATACCTGAACAGTAAATGTAACTTTTCTGCATAGTAAACACTGGCATTTTTATCTGTTTGAATAATCAAAGTGGTACTTTCCGTACCTTCTTAGTTGCAAAGATTTGAACTGCTTCCTGAAGGTCGACAATCTGGGCCAGCTCATGCTCCTCTCCTGTGTCATTGTGGAGCATAAATGTGTTTTTATTAACCTCAGCTTGGAGAAGTTGCATTCTCCACTGGCAACTGTTACAGGAAGTGTTAGAAGTATGCTCAGAGCAAAAAAAAGCATTTGGAAGGAGTGTGGTCATCTTATTTGTGCAAATATATTAACGAACAGCCTTTGGAATTGATCCTGCTGAAATGTATCTTGAAAGGGCTTTCAGTTCATCATCTAAATCAATATTGCACACAGGATCATGTGTCAACACTGCCTCTGGTGCCCTGCATTGCTGGTGTAGGTCTTCTTCAGGTACAGTGAGGAGTTTTGGAATATCATACAACACCCCAAATATACTGCTGTGTTCTCTGAGCTACATGAAACATTCTTCAACTGACTATATTGCACATTCTAGCACCTGGTTAAAGAATTCAACTTTGAATGATTGTTTGGAGTTTCTTATGGGATTATCTTGTGCCTCGTAATCAAAATGTCTTCTTTGGTGACTCGTATTCTTGAATGGGTGGTAAAATAGTTTCAGTATAAAGTTCCTCTGTCAACTTCTGTGCATTCTTCAGAATGCTTTGAAATCCCTCATGTGACCGCTGTGCAAAGCTCCAAGTTTGTACTTGTGGGTCCTGCGCTTCCTGGCAGATTTAGGGGCCTCAGAAACTCATCTAGGCCCCAGAGTGACCTCCCTTTCTCAGTATAATTGGCAAGAGTCACCACCTAGTGAGTTACCTTCATCACAGGCCAGTATGGAAGGTGGAAAGAGCGGGAGGGAGCCCGGGCCCACCCTCTGCTCCAAGCTCCAGCCCAGGGACCCTAATAGTATCAGCTAAGATGGCTGACCTTTTATCCACAAAGCACTATTCAATTCCCTGGGCTACTTCCCCACAGCGGTCCCTGCTTCTTCAAACTCCACTTCACCCTTACCTCAGGGCCTCCTTCCTTCTGTATGATATGTTGTCCACCACTCAGTCTCACCAACAGCACAGCCTCCTTCCACAGCTCCTGACACCCACAGCCCACCTGACTAAGTGGGAGGTTTTTATCTGGTTTCAGCCAGTCCCTGATTGGCTTCAGGTGTCCCAATCAGGCTAGCTGTTTCTCCTCCTTTCTAGAAGGTTCTTAATTGGCCCCAGGTGTCTTGATTGGCCTGGAATGGCCTTTGTTTGGCTATCCAGGGAATAGGGACCTACACATCCTGAGGCTGATATACCTGCCTTCCAGCACTCTCCTATACCCTTCTGGTCTGACTCCGTCACACCGGTAAGACTGTAAGTGTGACTTTGCTTTGTCAGGTTGTTCCATTGTTCCAGTTATATCAAGGTCAATGCCTTGGAGTCTCTTGCTTACAACATTTATTTCAAACTGTATGTCATGCCACAACACTAAGGCACATAGAAATTCGAAGTTATGTGTGTTTCTGGTGATTTGCTGCCTTCTCATAGCATGGCAGATTTCTAGGTTGATTTTTCCAGTCCTCTGTTCCTGTTGAACCCAATATGGCTGGAACATTAGACTTGCAATAAAAACAGTATGCAGCATTCTGGGTTTTTGAGTACATAAGCTGTGGCCTCTCCACTTTGTCACCATTGGGGATTTCACTCCAGTAATGTGTTGGAGAAAACTTTCTATTTAATTGTCTTTGGGGAACATGAAGTTTTTCACTTGCTGTGGTCCATGCAGTACAGAGAAGTCTTTCAGTTTACTGCTCAAGTGGGTCCACAGTCCTGGATCATCTAGACTTAAGGAAGTAAATTCAGCAGAAGCTGTTTCTTGCACCTCCACCACACTCTTCTCTGATCTACTCTTTTCTTTAGGAATGTGCATGGTTACATCCATTTGAGATTGTGGCAAATTTCTGGCACTATTATGATGGGTCCCACGCTTTCTCTTTTTGGGGGGGGGTTCAGGGCACCATTTCTTGAACCTGAATAGTATATTAACTGCCCCACTAGTTATCCTAGAGGAGAGGAGTGGAGAGGGAGGGACCTGGGCCCGCCCTCTACTCCTGGTCCCAGCCCAAGAGCCCTGAGGATAGCAGTAAACCATTTGAACTAGCTATTCCTTCCCCTGGGCTACTTCCTTCTCCTACCCTTCAGCTTGTGGGGCTTCCTGCCCTCTCTCTGCACAAGGCAGCTGTTCCTTTACCTAGTGTTTGGGTCTTCTTAGTTCACCGCAGCACTTCTCCAAACTCTCCTCTGCTCTCCTCCAAACTGCTCTCCACTCCAACACCAATCCACTCTGCTTCAGCTCCTTCAAACTGCTTTCTGCTCCAACACCAAATCACTGCTCCAACTCCTCCAAACTGCTTTCTGCTCCAACTCCTTCCCCTGTCTGATTGAAGCAAGGGGGTTTAATCAGGTGACTGGCTTCAGGTGCTCTAATTGGCTTCAGGTGCCTTAATTGGCTCCAGGTGCTTCAACCAACTTCTAGCAAACTTTCTTCCCTCTCCAGGGAATAAGGCTACCCTCTAATACTCTTCTGCTGTCCTCTGGCCGTGCTGTATCACAAAATGGAGATATGGATGCTGCAGTAGCTGCCAGGTCACCTGCACTTTGACTAACTGGAAGATCAGACATCTCCTCACCATTCACATCCTCACTGGGGCTGGAAGGCTCACTGTGAACATTTGTGTCTGTGTATCTCAGTAGAACTTCTTTCTGCTTAGGTAGAAAAGCTTCCTTTGCTTTCTTTCTTTTTCTGAATATTGCGCTAGAGGGGCATTTTCTTCTTTCACTTATGACTGCTGTTCTGTGCCAGCTATAGTGGATCTCAAAACTCAGTTGAAGGGGACAAATAAGCAGGCTGGTAGCGGGACCTGAGTGAGGAAAGATATCGGCGTCCTAAGGGTCTAAGTGACTCCTACTATTTCAGTTGACTGCCTGTTCTCCTCAAGTGGGTCAGGGAAGCAGCAGGAAACAGGAAGCTACCTGAGAAGCTGGTGTTAATCAGTCCAGGCTCCTGGGGGTGCTAGAGAGATACATAAGAGGCTCCTCCTCCTTTCTCTCCCTGCAGCTCCTGCTGCTTTCTTTTATTCCCTCTCACCTTTTCTCCTGCCTGCCTATTATGTCTCTTGTGCCCTCCTTCCTCCAGCCTAGCACTCCACCATCTCTGTGCATCGAGAGCAGAGAGACTAGATATGCACCAGTAGCAGACACAATTTTCTACACTCTGGGTCCTAGTGGCACCACCCCACAGTCTGGCACCTGAGGCGCCCACCTCAGTTCGCCTCATGGTAATGTCAGCCCTTCTTGCTGGCAAGAATACATTGGGGACCGTATCAGAAGTTTTGCTAAAATCAAGATATATCACATCCACTGCTTTCCCCATATCCACAGAGCCAGTTATCTCATCATAGAAGGCAATCAAGTTGGTCAGGCATGACTTGCCCTTGGTGAATGAATCCATGTTGACTATTCCTGATCACCTTCCTCTCCTCCACATAGTAATATGGTGAAGACTCCGGATCACAGGCAGTCCTGGGAACCTAGCTACATTGTGTATTCTTTGTCCTAAGAGTTCTCTTCCATGCTGGCTGGAAGCATGGCATACACGTAGTAGCTGGGCCATCACTGCAGGAAACCTCTCTGTCAGGTGAGCCCTGTATGGAGTGCCACATGGCTCTGCACTGCAGCAGTATGAGGGCTGTAATTGCTCAGGATGGTCTGTCCCCTTCCAGCCCTGTCCTAATGGCCTGCTCTGCTCTTGCTCAATGTCAGGAGAGCCTGTATCTGGCACTGAGGGAGGAGAAGGAAGAGGCTGTGCACCGGCTTCAGCAGGAGAAGGAGGAGCTGCTGTCCAACTGTGAGGCTGAGAAAGAGGAGCTGGCTGAGGAAGTACTGAGTTTGCAGCAGGAGCGAAATGAAAGCCTCCTCCTGTTGGAGAATGAGAAGCAGAAGGTAAGCAGGGAGAGTGATGGTCCTAGAGGAGCACTGGCTGCAGGAAAGCTCCAGGCCCGGGCTCTTCCAGTGGAAGGCGCTGTGGGGAGTGGTATAACATGCTGGTTGTGGGGAACTCAGAGGAATGGAGAACATACCTTACAAGATAAGACTTAAAGAGCTTGGTTTGTTTAGCCTGACCAAATGAAGGCTGAGGGGAGATATGATTGCTCTCTTTAAATATATCAGAGGGATAAATGCCAGCGAGGGAGAAAAGTTATTTAAGTTAAGCGCCAATGCAGACGCAAAAACAAATGGCTATAAACTGGCCATCAACAAGTATAGGCTTGAAATATGTGAAGGTTTCTAACCATCAGAGGAGTTAAGTTCTGGAACAGCCTTTTAAGAGGAGAAATGGGGGCAAAAAAAAATCTAACTGGCTTCAAGCATGAGCTTGATATATTTATGGTGGGGATGGTATGTTGAAATTGTCTGCAATGGCATGTAGCCAAACTGCAACTGCCTGCAGCAAATATCTCCCATGAACAGAGACAGGACACTAGACGGGAAGAGCTTTGAATTACTGTAGAGCAGCGGTTCTCAAACTTTTCTGCGCAGCGTCCCACACCAGCCGCCATGACCCATGTATGTCCACCGAAACGCCACAGAATAGAATGCTTCCGCTTTTGGCGGCATTTCGGCGGACATGCTGTGTACCTCAGAGTGTTCGCCAAAAAGCCGCCGAAACCGGAAACATTTACTTTGGCAGCTTTTCAGAGGAGACTCTGAAGCGCACAGCATGTCCGCCGAAATGCCACCAAAAGCGGAAGCATTCTATTCCATGGCACTTCAGTGACAGGGAGCTCGTGACCCCCAGGGAATCGGTCTGTGACCCCCTGGGGGGTTGCGACCCCCAGTTTGAAAACTGCTGCTATAGATAATTCTTTCGCAGGTGTCTGGCTGGTGGGTCTTGCTGAAATACTCAGGGTTTAATTGATTGCTATATTTGGGATTGAGAAGGAATTTTTCCCGGGTCAGATTGACAGAGACCCTGGGCGGGTTTTGCCTTCCTTTGCAGTATGGAGCAGGGTCACTTGCAGGTTTAAACTAGTGTAAATGGTGGATTCTCTGTAACATGAAGACTAAATCTTGATTTGAGGACTTCAGGAACTCAGTCAGAGGTTCGGGGTCTATTACAGGAGTGGGTGAGTGAGGTTCTGTGGCGTGCAATGTGCAGAAGGTCAGACTAGATAATCATGATGGTCCCTTCTGACCTTAAAGTCTATGGGTCAATGAGTGTACTTCAGGCCCAACTTGTGCCGGGGGAGGTGCTGTGGGGAGTGATATAGAGTGCTGGGTATAGGTAACCCCACAGCTACTACAGGCCCACACTGTGTCAGCAGGAGGCTCTCTAATGAATGGCATAACAGTGCCAGTTGCAAGGACGTGTGCAACCACTGCAGTCCTAGCAGGGGGTACTGGTGAGGAATGTCCTTCCCTATCAACATGCTGAGCTCATGCACTTGTCCTTCCATGTATGCCATTCTTGAATGATGGCTCCTGTCTGTTCCATCCTGCCAGGTGCTGTCCCTGAAGGAAATGGAGAAGAGTCTGCTGTCAGAGAAGCTCAGCGAGGCCCAGCGGGAGCTTATGAACGCCAGGATCGAGATCGACCGGGTGAAGCTGGAGGCTCTGAACCGCCAAGAGGAGGATAAGGTGAGCTCAGATCCTTCTCTAGACACCATGTGGCCCAAACAGTCATGTGCCCTGCGGAATCCTGCAGGCTGAAGTTCTGCTGTGGCCAGCCCTGCAGCAGGAAGGTGCTTAAGCACTTGTCGAATTCCAGGTATATGAGTGATCCCACTGAAGCTGATGAGTATCAGTAATGGACAGGATTGCCTGTTTATCCTCCATGTTGCTAGCCAGTTGTTTGAAAATGGCCTGGGCCAGCAAGCTCCAGATGAATTCTGGAATACCATGGGATGATAAGAGTTGGACCCATAGTCGTACAGTTCCTCTGCACACCTAATTTGCCATGAAAAGTATCCAGAATGCATATAGCCTAAAAACAGCAGTTGGTGCCTGGGATACCTACCTGCATGCTTCTGGCAGTGCAGCACTGTTCAGTGTGGATGTGAAGTTTCAAAGGGGAAGTAGCTTTAACCTGGGGCAAGTGCACAGTGTGGACACACAGTCAGTGCTGCTACATTGGTCCACTTACATCGATACACACTAGATTGCCGCATCTCTGTATGTAGACAGAGCCTTGCTATGAGAATAAAATCCGGTTTGGTTGGAGAAGTGGACAAGTCTTTCACTGCCTCTAAGGCACCAAAACTGCGGTCCTATCCGCCTCGCCCAGGGAGAACAACAGACAGACAAAAGGGGAGTCTTTTTCAATTTTAAAAAGTTCTAGTCTTCCCATTGGCTCTTTTGGCCAGATGCCCACTCACTTCCTTTTAATGCTATGCATAGCAATGAGACTTTTTAACTCTTTACAGGTAGATCAATTAGAGAGCAACTAGCAAGAGGGATGTTCTAGCTACTGGCTGGCTGGGTGTCCATAGAAGGGAGCTACCCTCCCCCGCTTCATTTATCGTAAGCCCCCCAAATCACAGACAGTGTTGGCCAGCCTGGTTCAGTTTGGGTCCACACCAGCTGGGATTTCTTTCTGGGGGTTTAGGAAAACAAGAGTTAATAAGATACATGCACCTTTAATTTTGCTTCTAATTATATGAAGAACTAAATAGTATTTTTCACATTTTAAAGTCTACAATGACTTAGAATATGGGGACATTTTTACCCAGCTGATTCTAAGAAACCTTTCCGGGAGAATGCATCAGCCACTTTGTTAGAGGCTTCTGAAATGTGTTGTATTTCAAAACTAAAATTTTGAAGAGCTAAACTCCACTTCAGTGTAGCATGGTCAGTCTGCAGGTAGAAACGCCAGCCCCAAATGTATGGGCATAGCTTTTCCAGATCATACACAATGGTGTAACATGCTTTTTCTGAGACTGACCAGTGGCTTTCCCTCTCAGGAAGTTTTTTGCTGAGAAACATGACAGGATGGAATTGTTGATTTGGTCCTTCCTGCATTAAAACTACACCTACACCAAGCTCTGACACATTTGTGGTTACGACGAAAGGTTGGTCAAAGTCTGGGACCCTTAGTACAGGGTCAGACGTAAGGGCTGCCTTAAGCTGCTTAAAGGCTTTTTGATACTTTTTAGTCCACTGAACTGCATTTGGCTATTTTTTCCTGATTAGGTCAGTCAGTGAGGTGGCAATTTGGCTGTAGTGTAGTAGAAATCATCTGTAATACCTGGCCAAGCCCAAGAAGGATTAGACCTGCTTCTTTGACTTAGAAACAGGCCAATTTTGGATAGCATAGCCTTTATGGGGTTGACCCACCATTACCCTGTTTAGGCCTATTTGACATTTTTTGGCCTTAATGGTTAAGCCTGCCTCCCTTATGGCCTGGAAGACAGCTTGGAGGTGTTCCAGGTGTTCTGCCCATGAATCTGAGAATATGGCCACATCGTTAAGGTAGGCGACTGCAAATTCTCCAAATCCCACCAAGGTTATTTACCAGTCTCTGGAAGGTGCATTTAGCACTCCAAAAGGGAGCACATGAAATTCATACAGCCCTACATGGATGAAGAAGGCTGACCTATTCTTGGCTGGGTCATCTAGCGGCACTTGCCAGTACCCCTAGTTAAGTTTAAGGTGGAGATAAATTGGGTACGTCACAGTTTTTTCAATTGCTCATTTGTGCATGGCATTGGATAGTTTTTTGGACAAGTTACAGCATTTAGCTTACAATAATTCATGCAAAAGTGGATTTTTCCATCTGGTTTGGAAATCAGAACCACTGGAGAAGCCCATGCACTCTCAGAGGGACAGATTACACCCCTTTGTAACATATCCTTGATTTCCCTTTCTAGCGTGGTTTTGGCTTGAGGAGCCATCCGGGAGGGTTGGGCTTTAATTGGGCAAGCATCACCTGTGTCAATACACCCGTTCTGCCCATCCTGGGGTGGCTGAAAACATTGGCATGAAGCTGGTGCACAGCTCCTGGGTTTGCTGTCGCTGCTTATGCCCAAGGGTTATGGAAAGGTTCACCTCTTCTACGCCAATATTGCTTTTCCCTTCATAGCAGACTCCTTCAGGCCACTCAGCGTTGTCACTTTCCTGGTCTGTAAACTAGAGAACCTTGATTTCTCAGGAATAAAAGGACTTTAGAGAACTAACATGGTATACTTCAGGTTTTAGGATAGAATCTGGGAACGTTATGAGGTAATTAAGAGCTCCCAGGTGCTTTCAGACCATAAATGGCCCCTCCCACTATGCTTCCATCTTATTGGCCTAGAGCACTTTCAGCACCATGACTTAGTCAGCTACTCTGAAGGAGCGCTCTTTGGCATTTTTCTTATACCAGGCCTTTTGCTCCTGTTGAGCATCCTGTAGGTTTTCTCAAGCAAGGGCTAGAGAGTTTTTGAGGATGTTTTGCAGGTTGGTTACAAAGCACATGCAGAGCTTTATGTATGTGTGGCAGCCATAGCCACCTTCCCTCAGCACCCCATATTCTCACACATAGAGATTTATGCTGGGCTTGGGGCACAAATCAAGGCTGCCAAAGCCTGCTGTGGAACATCCATCCACGGAAATATCAGGCGTTTTGAAGATTTGTGATCAGGCAACAAAGCATGATTTAATTAGGTCTTTAATTACTTGATTGACTTTGAGTATGGTTAGAAGACATCAAGTGCCATGGATGTGCTAAAGGCAATTATCCCGCCCCCATCATGGCTGCTCTCCCACAGCATTATCCCTTTCTGAGCATCACATCAGACACACAAGGAAAGTGAAACCCCTTAGGTCACACAGCAAGTCAGTGACAGAGGCAGAAACAGAAGCCAGAGCTTCAGAGTCCCAGTCCCATGTAGTATCCTCTAGCCCAGTGGCTCTCAACCTTTCCAGACTATTATATTCCTTTCCAGAGACTGATTTGTCTTGTGTTTCTCCAAGTGTCACCTCATTTAAAAATTACTTGCTTACAAAATCAGACATAAAAATACAAAAGTGTCACAGCACACTAGTGAACACACTGTGTTTCAGCACACTGAAACATTGCTACTGCCTCGTTTTTTACCAATTATCAAATAAATCAATTAGAATATAAATCTTGTACTTACATTTCAGTGTATATTATGTAGAGCAGTATAAACAAGTTATTGTATGAAATGTTAATTTGTACTGACTTCGCTAGTGCTTTTTATGTAGCATGTTGTAAAGCTAGGCAAACATCTAGATCAGTTGATGTACCCCCTGGAAGACCTCTATGTACCCCCAGGGGTATGCATACCCCTGGTTGAGAACCACTGCGCTAGCCCATATCTCAGCCCAAAGCCTGCTGCATTCTTGGCCTCCCTTGAACTTACCTTAGTCCATCCCTCTTCCTTGGCCTCAAATATTGCCGGTACTGGCTCCTGCCCTTGGCCTCCAATCAATCTGCTGTCTCCCTGTCCTCCAAGATATTTCTTTGACCCTACCTTTCTCTCTAGCTGGCAACCCTCCTCCCTCTTGCCACCATACTTGTCAAGCGCATGCTATACTCCCACTGCCTCATCTTCCCCTGTTTACATGTCTTGCAGTTTGGCTGCCTGCTCTTCTTCTCAAACTGCTCTTTGCCAAGTCACCAACAGCCTCTTCCTTGCCAAGCTGCACAGCCTTTTAGCCTAGCCATGTGCTCCTCTAGACATAGCTGATCACACTCTCCTCTGGCTAGAAAGGCCCTGCTCACCTACTAAACATTCCTTCAGGGTTGCCTTGGATGGTTCCTCTTTTGAGGTTCACAGTGCTCTGTCATTGGCTCTCTCCAGAACGACTTCCCTGGCATTGCCATGGATTTACACTGAGAATACACTGCTGAGGATGTTACTACACCAGGGGTGGCCAACCTAAGCCTGAGAAGGAGCCAGAATTTACCAATATACATTGCCAAAGAGCCACAGTAATACGTCAGATCCCCCTTTCCCTGCTCCCAGTGCCTCCAACCTACCGGCAGCGCTCTCCACACCTCCCGACCAGCTGTTTTGTGGTGTGCAGGGAGGCTTGGCAGTAGGGGGTGAAGCAAGGGCATGGCAGGCTCAGGGGAGGACGTGGGAAGGGGTGGAATTGGGGCAGGGCCTATGGCAGAGACAGGGGTTGAGCAGTGAGCACCCCTTGGCACATTGGAAAGTTGGCACATGTGGCTCCAGCCCTGGAGTTGGTGCCTATACAACGATCTGCATATTAGCTTCTGAGGAGCCGCATGTGGCTCCAGAGCCACAGGTTGGCCACCCCTATACTACACATAATTCATTAATTGGCTTGCTCTTGTTACTGCTGGACTCAGCAGCCAAGGGGTTAAGGCAGAGATGGTTCGATTATATAAGTTCTCCCATTTCTGTGCTATGGGCAGTGCCTCACAGTCATGTAGGCAGGGGGATCTACCAAAGAGAGAATGGGCAGGGCAGAGAGTGAGTCTTTGCCACAGAGGTATCTCCAGGGAGCTAGTGTGTTGCAATGAAGTGCTGGAAGCTGCCTTGTATTTCTTCATCCTGCTTTATGCATGGCTCTGAGATTGCCAGTCCTTGGAGAAATATGTAGCCTGCAACCCAGTAAAAGAGCTCTGGAACCAGAAAAAAAGACGTTGCCTAAGAGTCTCTCATTTCCTGGAGCTTTCCCGCCCCCTCCAGCCCAGATGAGTTCTCTGCTCAGATGGCACCTCTGCTATGCTATGGACCAGTGTAGCCTTAAGGACTTATCTACCCTACACCACAGTGTGAACTAGAGGGGTGTGAATTGTAGAGTACTCTAATGTGTAATGCTCTAATTGCCCTGTGTAGACCCTGCTGACAAGTTTTAAAAGGCAGCTAGTTTGTTCCAGTGCAGTCCTGCTTCAAACAGAGCTATGGTACGTGCACTAGGTACCTCTTAGAGCACATTAGCAGGGTCTCCATGGGGCAGTTAGAAAGCTCTACAGTTCATGCCCCTCCAGTTTGCAGACAAGCCTTTCAAAACACAGAAGGGAAGTGGAATCCTGTTCAATACCAGATGCCAAGTGTCCCATCTGTGTCTTTGCCTGCAGCTCGAGGTTTTGGTTTGCTTTTTCTCCACCCATCTTTCAGAGTTATAAAGAATTTTGCTGGCCAGGCTGCATGTGGAAGAACAGCAGAGCAGGGAGTGGAATAATGGGCCCATTGGAGCACTTAAGAATCCCTTGGTGAAACACGAGGCCAGATCCCCAAATGGTGTAAATTGGCATAGCACCATGAAAGTCAATGAGCCAGAGCCGCAGATGATGCAAATTGGCATAGATCTACTGAAATCAATGGGCCGGGCGCCCAGCTGGTTTGAATCAGCAAAGCTCCATTTTTGTCCACTGGTCTGTACCATTTACACCAGCTGAGGATTTGTCCCTTTCTTCATAGCCCCCCAGATCTTTCATCCTTGCTTACTTGTCACCATTATTGTTGGTGGAATGCCCCAGACTGGCAGATGTCAGGCCCAGCTCTGCCCACTCACTTGACTGAATTCCACTGACTTTGCTGGAGCTGCCCCTGACTTACACCTAGAAAACTGTGATCAGAATCAGGTCTGTAGAGAGCTGGTGAGTTGGGTTTCCGTCCCCCACACCCCATGTCAGAGGATTGCAATAAAATGCTGGGTTTTAACAAGACAGTTTATAATCTAGTCAGCTTCCAAAAAATGAGTTCAGTGTAGTTTCAAGTGCTGCCCCTGCCCATGAAACCCCTGACAGGTTTGTGCTGTCCTCGGCTCAAGTGTGTTTTTTTCTCCCCTGTTGCTGTGTGAGAGACACACAGAGACCTCATGGAAACCACTGACACTAGCCCTGATCCTGCCACATCCGTGGCTGCCCAGAGCCCCTCTGACTAGAGTATGGTTCCACACAGGCCTGACGTCAGTATGGTGCCCTTTGGACACGGGGCTGTTTGGGAGGACTAGCTGGCAGAATCGGAGCCTCCCTTTAGTACACAAGAGAAACCACGCAAGTGAGCAAGTGGTCAAATGCTCTTGGCTTTGGGGTTTCTTGTAGCAATATTAGGTATACAGTAATACAGACAGAAATGGGTAAGGTGTGCACATCCCTTTAAAACCCCCCCCTAAGGCGGTGTACCTCGATACACGCTATTTCTTGCATCCAGAACAGAAAGCCCTAGTTTGTGAGGAGCCCTCGGAAATGACAGGAGATGCTCTGTGTATGCTTTACGGGTAGGTCTTCACTACCCACTGGATCGGCAGGTAGCAATTGATCTTTTGGCGATCGATTTATCACGTCTCGTTAAGACGCGATAAATCAATTGCCAGTGGCGCCCCCTTCGACTCCAGAACTCCAGCTTGCGAAGAGGCGCAAGCTGGATGAAGTCGACGGGGGAGCGTGCTGCCGACCACCGCCGCCATGAGGACAGCAGGTAAGTCGGCCAAAGATACGCTGACTTCAACTACATTATTCACGTAACTGAAGTTGCGTATCTTTGGTCGATCCCTCCCCCTAGTGAAGACCAGCCCTATGAGTAAATCCACAGGAGCAGTAGCCATGTAAATGCTGCTGGGGGATACCACACAAATGAAGGTGTTTTCATGCAGATATCCCAGGAATTCCCACTGCAGCCTGGATAATATAAAACCAGTGCAAACATCCAGGAGGCTGCAGAGAAAATATACATGGATGCAGAGAGAGAAGAGAAATGGGCAAGGATTAACCAGCTTTAACTTTGAAAAAAAATCTAAGCGGGCCCCAAGCTTCCAAGCGCTTGCACACCTGAGGAACCTTGCTGAGTACAGCAGCATTGCTCATATGAGTAAAGTTAAAAACTTACGTTTTGCAGGATCAGGATCTAGGACCTTTTGGGAGCGAGGGGAAAGCACAAATCTACAAAACAGGGAGGAGATACTGAGGTGTGACCAGGGGCAGCTCTAGGCTCCAGCGCAGCAAGCGTATGCCTGGGGCAGCAAACCACAGGGGGCGGCCTGCTGGTTGCTGTCAGGGCAGTAGCCAGGTGGCCTTTGGCCAGTCCGGTGCTTTGGCGGCATTTCGGCGGCGGGTAGCAAAACCTCGGGACTGGTGGACCTCCTGCAGAAACGCTGCCAAATCCGCAGGACCAGTGGACCTCCCACAGGTGTGCCATCGAAGGCCACCTGACCGGGAGTTGGGGTGGCAAACCACGCAGAGCCACCCCTGGGCGTGACAGTGGATAGCAGCCATTGTATCCCCTTACAGCAAGTTCTGGGGCAGAAACTGACCATGCTGTCTGATCCTCCTCCTTTTGGAGTTGATAAGAGTTTTGCCAGTCACTTCCTGAGGCACATAGACTGTATCCCCATGGGCCATATCTTCAGCTGGTGCAAATCAGCATAGCTCCATGGAAGTCAGTGGTGCTACACTAATTTACAGATAATTTATACCGGCTGGGATATCTGGCCCATCACATCCCAACCTAGAGAGGTAACAGGTTAGTTCAAGCATCTTTGGAATTCTGTGTGTAGCAGTTTTGGGTGCCCATTTCAAGAAAGATAGTGGCAAACGGGAGTCAATTCAGAGAGAGGCAACAAAAGTGATTGCAGGTTCAGAAGGACTGGCCTATGTCTGGGTAAAGGCAACAAGAATGAAATCTTTGTATAGTACAGTGTAAGACCCCAAAAGGGGTGCGAGAAACTGTGCAGTATTAAAGGATAGGAATATGACAGAGAGGGATGACTGTATAGAGCAGCTGAGGGAGGAGTGACAAAATAATGGGATCAAACTTCAGAACAAAAATTTAGGCTAGACATCAGGAAAAATATCCTAACGATAAGGGCAATTAAACCATGGAATAATCTTCTCAGGGAAGTGCTGGAAGCGCCTTTGCTGGAGCTGCTCATACTTGATCTAGACCAGTGGTTCTCAAACTTTTGTACTAGTGACTCCTATCACATAACAAGCCTCTGAGTGCGACCTCCCTTATAAATTAAAAACACTTTTTAATATATTTACCACCATTGTAAATGCTGGATGCAAAGCGAGGCTTGGGGTGGAGGCTGACAGCTCGCAAACCCCTCCCCCGACCCATGTAATAACCTTTTGACCCCCTGACGGATCCCAACCCCTGGTTTGAGAACCCCTGGTTTAGACAAATCACTCAGGAATGTTCCATAGAGAGCAGTTCTGAATTGACAGGGGGCTGCAATGATCTAATAGGTCATCTTCAATCTCTGCATTTTATGATTCTATGAATTTTAGCTTCATTAGAAATGCAGAAGAGAAAAAGTCCTGGGTAGATCATGGGACACAGTAAGGAATCAAAATGGGAATCCAGCATAATGTAAAGGGAAAAAGAAAACATATGTAAAGAGCTTATGACACCTTTTAAACCCTTCCTGGCTAAACTATATGGGCTGCGGTCCAACCCTTTGCTTGGAGCTCTGGTTAAGAGGCACAATTCCTGCCCCCTTCCTCCTGGCTCCTAGAAGGTCCAGAACAGATTGCTCTCCCTTTGTGCCAGCATTGCTGTCCTTGCAGGCATGTCAGCAGTGGAGCTCAGCTCAGTCCCTGCCCCTCTGCCTGCTCCTGCAGTGGATATGTGGGGGAAGGAGGGCATGCCCCTGCTCAACTGTATCTGCAAGGCCAGGCTGCTGTCTGGTCCTATGCGAGGGAATTCAAACCTTTGTGACAGTACAAGTGTCAGGCCCCCCTGCAGGAGGAGGGTGCTCTCTGCAAGCACAAAGCTGGAATAGCTACCCTGCATGATGCCCTGAAAGAGCCTCCAGTCCAGAAGGTGTGCTGGGGGCATGACTGGGACATTGCTAAACCCAGCCATTCCCAGCTGCTGGGGGGACACTATAGCCAGAGCCCAAGAGAAGGTGGCCTGTGAGGCTGCTTGGACAAAGGCTGTGGGCTAACCAGCCCCAGCAGTCCAAGGATCGAGGGCACACACTGGGCTCAGTACAGGCACAAGGATGAATCTCCTTGCCGGCCTGATTTTTCCTCTGACTTAGAGCTACATGGAAGGGAAATTAACCCATGGAAACAAGTGAACTGTGAACTCACACTGCTTTCACTTCACTGCAGTACCACACAGTCCCTCCCAGTGCACAGCACTGGGGGTGGGATAGGAGCCAGACCTTGCTGTGATTGTGTTGCAAGGTGCATGGAAACGTGTCTGGAAGACAGGGATGAGAGTTGCAGGCTTGGGAGTGCAGGAGCTGGGCAAAGGAAGACAGGGATTTGAAACCTGCTGGCCCACGTGTGTTCCATGCCCCTCTGCGTCTGATGTACAGAGGATACTAGTCCATCACAGTTCTGGAGCAGCTCTCATGTTTAGCTCTGGAGGTTTCTGGTTCAGGTCCTGGCTAAGGTGGTAGCTGTCACCTGGGCCTTCTGCAGTGCACCCTAGATGTAAAGCAAAGCACTGGGCCCTTGAGCAGCATGGGCACTGTCTGCCACCAGTGCTGACCTGGCTTAGGGAGGGGTCAGTCGCCCTTTGGTATCACTCACTGGTTTAGAGCCTTGTCCTGCAAACCGGTATGTTTCTCCCCATGGTCCTTATGCTCCAGGCTCCGTGGGGACAGCCGATGGTAAGTGCATTATACTTAAGAGTTAGCTGGTTGGAATATGAGTGCAAGAGGTAAAGCAGCACTGCCTGCAACCAGCCTGGCACACGTTGGCACGCAGACCAAGTATCACTGACGGTGTTGTCTTTTCCTGGTCCTCCTTCCTCTCCCCAGAACACAGTCATCAGTATCACTGGAGAGCTGCACACCTTCCAGGCTCAGTTTGAAGATGCGGTGGCTGCCCATCAGAGAGAGGCCAAGAGCTTGAACGAGCACATAAAGGAGCTGGCAAGAGAGAGGGACTCTGCGGGTAGGGAGGTATGTATGGCTGTTCTGGGTCATCTGTGCACTGTGGGTTAACTCTCTGTTTGTCAAAAGTCTGAGCAAGCCAGTCTGAAAGAGGAGGCAAGTTCAGTCTCACCTGCACTGGGACTTTGCCCTGAGACCAGCCATCAGTGCAACCATTGCCCATCGGGGCGTGTGTTACAGCCCCCACACCATGCCCATCCACAGAGGAGAAGAGTCTCACAGCAGCAGCTCTAGTCATGGAGTGCTGGCTCTTTAGCTCAAGTTGTAGCCACTCGTGCTTTTAGCTCTGGGGGTTCTGGGTCAGTCCCTGGTGACAGCCATCACACATCATCAGTGCAGCATTCATAACAGACCCAAAACTCATTGTAACTGTGTGCTCTCATCCTGTGCAAGTGCCCCAGAGCCTTCCTGCTGAGTACACTGTAGGGTGACCAGATGTCCTGATTTTATAGGGACAGTCCCGATTTTGCGGTCTTTTTCTTATATAGGCTCCTATTACCCCCCACCTCCTGTCCTGATTTTTCACATTTGCTGTCTGGTCAACCTAGTACACTGCATGGGGAGCAGCTGTGAGCTTCCCACAGCCATCGCTTCTATACCAGCCACAGCAGATGGCACAAGCTGGCTCAAACCCTGGGGGAGTAAGGGCCAGGTGGGACCCTAGCCCAGTGCTGTTTGTGATCTGAGCTCTGCTCCCTGGCTAACAGCTCTGGTGAGTCAGCATCAGAGCGAGAGAATGGTCCCCACCACAAAAGGACGGGGGGGGGGGGGGACAAAAGAAAATTAAAGAACATGAAAGAGGAGAGAGAATAATCTAACATGACAGGCTGTTTATTTTGGCAACAATGGGCTCCTTTCAACAGATTTCAAAGTCCAACCCTGGGAGGGACCACACAGGCAAGCAGGAGAAGGGGATTCAGAACATGGGGAGGCAGTGGGAGCTGAGGAAGGAGGGTGCTGTTCTGGCATACAATACGGGCTGAGGAACCATGGCACAGAAAGAGGGACCCAGGAGCCAGTCCCAGTGAAAGAAGGGGGTGTGAAACCCAGAGATAAAGGCAGATGAGAGAGGGGGGCTGAGGGAGAAGGAGAGATTGGCAGAGGATGGGAGAAAGACAATTAAAGGGCTTATAGAACAAGCTGAGGGCAGAGAAAGAGAGAAATCCTAGCAGGCGCCAGCTAGGGCCCACATATCGCCATGGGAACCATAACATTTTCACAGCCTTTTAACTTGAGAAAGTGTCTCAGGCCGGTTCTGCAGCCATGCCGTCCCTACGCAGGCATGCACACACACACACACACGCATGCACACACTCGCTCTCTCCTCCCCCTGCTTCGTTATGCTCTGTCCTTCCATCCAGGACTCAGCTGGAGATTTGGCTCCCTGAGAGTGGATTTCCAAAGAGGCTTCTAATAAAATTTCTAGTAAAGAAATAATTATGATAATCATATTAAGAGCTTTGGCTTTCACATTCTTGCAAATGGGAAAGGTTGTTTTTGCAGAGAAAGAGCTGGAGTTGTTTTCTTTTCATGGTTTAGTTCTTTTTCTCAAACCCAGCCCCGCTCCCTACCCCCACCCCCATCCTGGGAAATGAAAACAGTTTGTTTTATGATGGATCATCCCTTTCTTTGGTCACTGACCTTCTGGGTGAATTTCTGCTGAGCTCGGTGGAAAACGCTAGGAGCATTTGTGGATCCCATATGTGGGTGGGGGGATGGGAGGGGAAGCTCACCCTAATCCTCCTCAGAAACAGAACAATAACAACACGGAGCGGGACAGAGTGATCCAGGCCAACAGGGAGGATCTGGACAGTGTTAGGGTTTTACAGATTGAAGGAGGAAGAAGGAATGAAAGAAATTGGTGACTTTAAGTTTCTGTGGAAATTTCTATCCCACCCTAGCCCCCACCTCAAAGGTCACCGGGGCAGAACTGGAGCAGCAGGATAAACTCAAGGCAGCTTTTTACTAAAGGGACAGAACCAATGGGCTCAGCACTGGGAGATTTTCCAGCTGCCCCCCACCATCCCACACCAGCAACCCTGTGCTAAGGAGAGAAACAGCTGACTTCTTCCCAGGGATGCTACACAACCTTCACTCCCCTCCTTTTAACATCTAGACAGGGGATGTGATTAGGCCCTGGCTGGGCTAGTGAATAAGACACTGACCTGGGAGTCAGGAGACTGGAGTCTATCCCATCTCAGACACTGACCTTGGGAAATCACATCACATCTCTACCCTCCATTTCCCCTCCTGCCCTGTTCCCATTTTGCCACAGAGCTCTCTAGGATAGGGCCAGTCTCTCCTTGCATGTGTGTGCAGCACCCAGATCTAATCTCCGCTGGCACCTCCAGGGGCTATTGTGTTGTAAACAGCCATAAGTTATAACATTCATTTACTGGCATCATTTGCTTTGAATCTGTAAGCCCCTGTATAGGCTCCTTCCCACTTGAATTCCCTGTCTGTCTCTGTGGTAGCTGTGCTGGTGTGTGAAGGAGGGTGCAGGATCAGCCCCACTGTTGCTGATCCTGGTGTGACCAGAGAGGTGCAGATGAAGCAGAGCCAGCCTTCATGCTCTCTAGGAGCAAATCTCTCTCTGGGCCCTTTTTCTCAGCGATTCCCCAGCTGCGATCCCCTAGAGACACTCGCTGTGCCAGACTGTTGCCAAAAGGTTAAAGGTATATTGATCTGCATTAGTAGGAGCATTGTACACAGATTGAGGGAAGTGATCATTCCCCTCTATTGGGTACTGGTGAGGCCACATCTGGAGTACGGCATCCAGTTTTGGGGCCCCCACTACAGAAGGGATGTGGACAAACTGGAGAGATTCCAGCAGAGGGTAACAAAAATGATTAGGTGACTGGGGCACATGACTTCTTCTTTGACTGCTTGTTCATGATGATTTCAATCAGGGATACGTGCACGCATATGCACGGTAGCCAAAAGAGTTTTCCCCTAGCAGCATCCATCAGGTCGGTCTGTGCACCCCATGGAGTCGCACCTTCATGGTGCTCAATATAGAGCCCTGTCGATCCGCCACTACTCTGGTCCTTCTTACCACCTGTGATAGTTAGCTGGAACTCACATTTAGCAGTTTCTCACATTGCTCTCCGTTAGTTTTCTATTGTTCGTTAATAGTCAGTAGTGTTAGATAAGTTTCCTTTGCAGGGAAAATCCCCTCCTACACTCTCTGGGGTCTCCGGGCTTCAAAGCCTGCAAAGCTTGTGACAAGTGTATCCCCAGAAGTGACTCTCATGTCTAAGATGTTTGGGAGAGAGCCATCAGAAGGATCATTGTGCCATCTGTAAGATTTTCAGCCCAGGACTTTAAAGGATAGAGAGCAGAGCCTGAAGGTCCAGTAGATGGAGGCAGCACTCTCCCCCCAATCTGACCCTGGGTCGATGGATCCTGCGCCGAATACCTCCTCCTCAGTGCAGAGCGCTCCGGCACCGTCAGCACAAGTACCGGTGCTGGGTAAGGATAAGGACTTATGGCACTGTTCCGGCTCCACTGGCGGCACACATGCCACACACAGGCACCATTCGCAATTGCCAGTGCCACAAAAGAAGAGGCCAGAGAGGGATCGCTCTCCCCCAGCTAGGCCTAAGGAGCCTGCTGCTGTGACACCCTAGTGGCCACACTAGTGCTGCTCCACCGGTGAGGGTCACGCCAACTCCTGCCCTCATAGAAGGACGGTTGAGTCCCGACCCTCCTTGCTTGCCAACGCCAGGCCGGAAGTTGCACCTTCTTTCAACACTGGAGGCATCTGAGGCAGCCCAAGAACTGCCTCACCTCACAGCACTTCCAGATGGACTCCTTCTAATGCTAAGAGGCTATTTAATTTGGATGGGCCATTATCATCAGGAGAAAAGATAGCCTCTTAGAATTCGTTTGGTAATTTACAACTTTTTTTTGCTTTCTGTATACATAAATGCCTCTTACTTCTGTGTGTTCCATTCTATGCATCCGATGAAGTGGGCTATAGCCCACAAAAGCTTATGCTGAAATAAACTGGTTAGTCTCTAAGGTGCCACAAGTATTCCTCGTTTTATTTATGGATACAGACTAACACAGCTACTAATCTTAAACCTCCTCCATGGTTCTATCAGACACAGAACCGTCAGGATGGCTCACAGAGGAGGAATAGGAATGGCAGAAGGTGACTGCACCTGTCCTCAGGCCAGGTCTCTGGCCAACCTAAACGACCCTCTGGGCTAAAACAGGCCTTTTAAAGGTGCAGTCAAGGACAGTACACCAGTTCCCCAGCTGGATCCACCCCACCTTACCTTCTCATCCCGACTATCCTCTTTCTACCATGCATGGTCCCGTATCACCTCGGACCTTTAGAGAGGGGATACTCCATTCAATTCTGTGCCCACTCACCCTTCCATCCCCCTTCCCTGTCCCTCTTCAGGGACCCTTCTCATGAGCAGCTCCTTACCCAGGAGGTATAGTCATGCCTATTTCTAGGGGCAGTGGAGGAGGTTCCTCAGGAGCACAGGGGTGAGGGCTTTTACTCCCAGTATTTCCTTATACCAAAAGCCAAAGGCAGCCTCAAGCCCATCCTGGACCTGCGAGAACTCAACAAATTTGTAAAGAAATTCAAGTTCCTCATAGTCTCTTTGGCCTCAATCATCCCATCACTGGATCCAGAAGACTGGATCCAATTTGAACGACGCGTAGTTCAAATATCGCAATCACTCAGTCCCACAGGGAGTACCTAAGGTTTATGATGAACAGTACCCACTACCAGTTTACAATCGTTCCATTTGGCCTGTCAGCAGCACCTCAAGTCTTCACCAAATGCCTGGTAGCCGTTGTCTCTTTCTTGCATGGTCATCAAGTACAGGTATTTCCATACCTCAATGACTAGCTGATGAAGGACTGCTCCAAGACACAAGTGGAGGCTCAGATCAGATTAATCAGAGCCACCTTCGACAACCTGCTAAATGAAGCAAAATCGACTCTGTTCCCTGTCCAGAGGATAGAGTTTATAGGGGCAGTACTGGACTTGACCCAAGCCAGGGCATACCTGGAAGAAGCAAGGTTTCAGGCCCTGACAAATATCATTCAAGACATCAGACAGTTTCTCACTACCACAGCAAGCAATTGCATGAAGCCTCTCGGATACATGGCTGCTTGTATCTAAGTGGTGCAGCATGCCAGACTCAGGCTTCAACTTCTTCATTCATGTCACCCTGCTTGGAACAGCTTGGACAGGATTGTGACCCTGCCTCGCTCGGTCATCGACTCCCTTATGTGGTGGCTCGACCCTCAGGAGGTGTACTCAGGGGGTCCCCTTCACCAGTCTTCAGCTGTCTTTCTCACTAGTGATGGATGCATCAGACTTGGACTGAGGCGCTCACCAGGGAGACAGCATGATTCAGGGTCTCTGGTCTCAGGCAGATCTGGCTCTCCACATCAATGTCAGAGAGCTGAGAGTGGTGCACCTTAAAGGGACATTGTGTATCAGTTATGACAGGACAATACAACAGCAATGTTCTTTATCAACAAACAGGGGAGTGCACACTCCTCTCCCCTGTGCCAGGAAGCCATTCTGTGGGACTACTGTGTGAAACATTCAGTACACCTGCAAGTGTCATACCTTCTCAGGTACAAAACAAGCTGGTGGACCACCTCAGCAGGTCGTTTCACACCCATGAGTGATCCCTTCACACAGACATTGCGTTCTTAATCTTCCCGAGATGAGTCTTTCTCCAGGTAGATCTATTTGCCACGCAACACAACAGGAAGTACCAGCCGTTCTGCTCCTTCCAGGATCAAAGCCCAGGCCCCAGAGTGGATGCGTTCTTCCTTCCATGGGGAAGTAATCTTTACACCCATGCCACTTGTTCACAAAGTACTCCTCAAGATTCGAACGAGCTCAGGTCATATTGATAGCACAAGCTTGGCCCCATCCGCAGTGGTATACATCTCGCCTAGATATGTCCATGGAAGCCCCAGTCACCCTTCCATTCTTCCTGGACTTTCTAACACAAGAACACGATAGTCTTCAACATCTGAACCTTGAGTCGCTTGATCTTGCAGCATGGAAACTGCATGATTGAACCCGATGGAGCTTTCCTGTTCAGACTAGGTTAGACAAGTCCTCCTTGGTAGCAGGAAATCCTCTACGAGAGCCACCTACCTTGCCAAGTGGAAGAGATTTTCAGTCTGGTCTGTGCAGTGCCAGTCGTCCTCGAAGCTAGCATCAGTGCTGCTCATTCTGGACTACTTCCTCCATCTGAAGCAGCAGGGGCTTTTGTTGTCTTTAATAAGGGTGTACTTAGATGCCATATCGGCCTTCCATCTGGGCACGGGGGGCCACTCAGTGTTTGCTAACTCTCTGGTCAGCTGATTTTTAAAAGGACTCAACAGACTGTATTCTCATGTCCGTCAGCCTGTCCCCACCCGGGACCTCAACCTGGTGCTCTCTAGGCTCATGGGACCAGCATTTGAACCATTGGTGACATGCTCCCTGCTCTATCTCTCTTACAAGGTGGTGTTCCTGGTAGCAATAACCTTGGCCGGGAGGGTGTCTGAGCTCAGGGCCCTAACGTCAGAGCCTCCCTACACCATGTTCTATAAGGACAAGGTACAGCTCAGGCCTCATCCTGCTTTCATCCCAAAGGCTGTGTCACAGTTTCACATTAACCAGTACATCTTTCTCCCGGTATTCCACCCTAAGCCTCATTCCAGTGGCACAGAACAGAGACTGCACTCTCTGAATGTGCGCAGGGTGCTATCCTTCTACATGGAGAGAACAAAGATGTTCAGAAAGTCTGTCCAGTTATTCATGGCAGTGGCAGACAGAATGAAGGTCAGTCGGTATCGTCATAACACATTTAGTCATGGATAGAGTCCTGTATTTATGAGTGCTACAACCCGGCGGGGGTTCACTGCACACTCCACCAAGGTGCAGGCTTCATCAACAGTGTTCCTGGCTTAGGTTCCCACTCAGGAAATCTGCAGAGCAGCAACATGGTCCTCCATCCATACTTTCACCACACACTATGCAATTACCAGCAGGCCAGAGACAATGTGGCCTTCGGATGAGCAGTGCTCCAATCAGTGGAAGATTCTGACCCTACAACCTAAACTTGGACTTGTGATTCACCTGATTGAAATTGACATGAACAAGCACTCAAGAAGAAAAAACAGTTACTCACCTTCTCGTAACTGTTGTTCTTCACGGCTCTATATTGAGTGCCATGAAGGTGCGACTCCAGGTCCACCCGAAAACTGCTGCTAGGGGAAAAAATCTTCTGGCTACTGTGAACGTGCACACACACACATCTGATTGGAATGAACATGAACAACATATCACAAAGAACAAGAATTACGAGAAGGTGAGTTACCGTTTTTTATGAGGAAAGGATGAGGGAACTGGGCTTATTTAGCCTGAAGAAGAGAAGAGTGAGGGGGGATTTGATAGCAGCCTTCAACTACCTGAAGAGGGGTTCCAGAGAGGATGAAGCTAAGCTGTTCTCAGTGGTGGCAGATGACAGAACAAGGAACAATGGTCTCAAGTTGCAGTGGGGGAGTTCTAGGTTGGATATTAGAAAAAAATTATTTCACTAGGAGTGTAATGAAGCACTGGAATGGGTTACCTGGAGAGGTGGTGGAATCTCCATTCCTAGAGGTTTTTAAGGTCAGGCTTGACAAAGCTCAGCTGGGATGATTTAGTTGGGGTTGGTCCAGCTTTGAGCAGGAGGTTGGACTAGATGACCTCCTAAGGTCCCTTCCAACCTTGATATTCTATTATTCTATGACTGCAATGCTCGCAGCCCGGGCTGGCAGCGTACTGCACTGTACAAAGACTTCATATTCCTCCTTCGCACACTGGATTGTGAAACAAGCCAGTTTCTCAAGATGCCGAGTGCCTTCTGGTAGGGTGGAGAGCCCATTTTCCTCACAACTGTAATGGGAAGCCAAGCCCCTTTGCAAAGGGCATCATGCTGGCTTAGCAGCTGCCACCTTCTCCTGGGGGAATGGACTGGCATTCACTCATCCTAGATGACAAGCAGCAGAGACCAGCTCTGCTCTTCTAGTAGAGCAGAGATCCTGGGTGAGAAAGCTCAGGGTATGCATGTCTGTGTCTCTCCTCAAAAGGCAGAACAGTTAAGGACGCAGCTGCAGCTTGCAGAGGATGCCCGCGATGGGAAGCACAAAGACCTGATCGAGTTGCATCGCAGGTTGCGGGAGGGTGAGGAGGCCCGAGAGCTCCAGCGCAAGGAAATGTTGGAAATCCGCAGGGCTTTGGGGGACGAGACGAGGGAGAAGGAAATAATGCAAACATCCAATACTGAGCTGCGGGCAGCCATCAAGAAGACGGAGAGTGAAAGGATCAGGTAGGCTCGGTGCAGTACCAGGCTGGCTGCATCCTGCAGCAAACATTACTTGGCACTGTGATAACCTGTCAAGGTGCAGGCATGGCCAGGGACTGCTAGCTGGGCCCCAGATCCAGACCAGAGAGTGCGGAACAGTAGCAAAGACCTACCAGCACATCCGCTCAAAGCCGTTCCAGCTAAGCCGTGGTCACTATAGTCAGGCCTAGGATGTACAAATAGGACTGGACTCGGCAGCCGTTTCAGGCAGGCCGAAGGGGAGGGATAGCTCAGTGGTTTGAGCATTGGCTTGCTAAACCTAGGGTTGTGAGCTCAATCCGTGAGGGGGGCATTTAGGGATATGGGGCAAAAATCTGTTGGATGATTTAACTGGGGATCTATCCTGCTTTGAGCAGGTGGGGTTGGACTAGATGATCTCCTGTGGTCCCTTCCAACCCTGATATTCTATGATTCTCTCATCAATCTGTGTCTCTTTCCCCTCAGAACTAGACCCAGAGGCCAGTTCAAGAGCTGCACTGGGGCTCCTTGGAATGGGCACAGTAGCATAGTCTGACCTCTTCTCTACCCACCATTCACTTCCAATTGGTGCAGGTTCTTTCCTTTCTGGACGTGTCCCTAGATAGCCCAGAGCTCCCACTCACACCTGATGACAGTCCCCTGCATAGATGTCCGCTCACAGCCTTTGAGCATTTCCCATCCAGGAGTGACCGTGTATGTCTGTTTCAGCTTGAAAAGAGGCCTAGAGGAGAAGGAGCAGAAAATTGCCATGCTGGAGGAAGCCAAGGCTGCGGCTCAGAAGGATTCAGGAGATCTGAGGGTGAACCTGCGGGAGGTGGAGAAGTCTCGTATGGAGGCCCGTCGGGAGCTGCAGGAGCTGCGCAGACAGGCAAGTGCAGATGGCTTCCAGACATGTCCCAGCTCCATCAGCCTCCGCAGACACATTCTGCCGCAGCACCTGCCCTCCTGGGAACTTCCTGACTGTGATGCCTTCCTTGTAGGCTACCCATCTGGGCCACTGAATGGGTCCCATTCCATATGGCAACCTAGAGCAGTGCCAGGCTGAGAGAGAGAGCTGATAGCAGTCAGAGGCCCTCTGGAGTGTGCCCATAAGTGCAGCTCCCAGGGAGGTGAGGGGATCTCCCTCCCAAAGGGAGACTGCCTTGAAAACCCCTGGGGTAGAAACTGGAGGCTTCAAAGCTCTCCAGCCTCAATCCTGCAGTGCAAGGAGTAGAATGGCCTGGTCTCATCCCCCATCCCACTGGCCACTGGAGTGGCTGACTGCAGAGGGGAGGGTGCTACACAGGCCTGCTTTCCATGGGCTGCGCCAGCACCGGTCCAGGCCTGGCGGGCTGGCAAAAGGCAGCTGGAGAAGCCTGCTAGCAATCCAGAGTGAATCAGTGGGTCCCTTTTTGGTACTTTCCACCCTGCGGCGCTTGGCTAGGTCCTCCGGGGAGGCAAAGGAACCAAACTAAGAAAGGACCATTTTGTCCATCCTCAAGAAGTCATTTCCCGGGGGAGCCAGCCCTGCCCGAGTCAGGGCAGCAGCAGTGGCTTTCTGTGGCCAAGACAGGCCTGCCAGCATGGCCCATCTGCCCCATGCTGAGCCCAGGGCCAACCCAAAGAACCATCCTATGCAGGTGAAGATGCTGGGGGGCGAAAACAGCAAGAAGGGCAAAGAGGTGAGTGAGTTGCAGGCCTGTCTCCTGCATCAGGAGCAGCGCGAGCAGCAGTGCCGCAGGCAGTCCCTGGAGCTGAAGCAGAGGATCGTGGAGATGGAGGGTGGCCAGGAATGTGTTCGCAAAGAGGTGAGCCGAATAGGCACTGGAGCTGGTAGGCAAAGGCAGGCAATGAGATGGGGGAGGGCAGAGGGAAAGGAAGGTGTGGAGGGAAGGGTACAAGGCCATGTCTAGATTAGCTCAGCTAGGCCACCAGGCCGCTGAGGGAGACCTCAAGGACTGTCCCTCTCCCATCCTGTTCCTTCCCATCACCCTGAGGGTGCAGCCCTGCAGCAGAAGGGAGGGCATTCCGCTCCCTGGCACCTTCCTGTAAACACTGCACTGGGGTTTCAAGAGAGCGACCCAGGGCTCTCTCTGCCAGTGCGGTGGAGAGCAGCAGCTCAGCCTGGGATCCTGTGCACTGAACTGTGGGTGCTCCCATGCTGCAGAGAGGGCTCTCTTTGGGTCTGCGCTGGGAGGCTGTTGCACGTGTGTCAAGGTGTGCTCCTCCTGGCCCTCCCAGCATGCTCTCTGGTGGACCATATGCAGACAGGACCTGGCAATTACTCTACAGCACTCTCCCTTCCAGGTACTGAGCCTGCAGAGGAAGCTGGTGGAGGTGGAGTGGGAAGCCAGAGCCAGAGAAGAGGGGCTGATCGACAGCCTGGGCGAGAGTCACAACAAGGAGAAGAAGCTCCAGGATGAGCTCCACAGCATGGAGGTGAAGCTGCAGGAGGCCAGCGGGGCCAATGAAGGTCTCCAGCTGCGCCTCAGCACCAGCGAGGGGCGCCTCCACAGCCTGGAGACCGAGCTGGCCAAGGTGGAGGCTGCCAAGAGGGAGACAGAGTCGAAGCTGGGGGTGCTGCACTCTGCCCTGCGCCGGACACTAGGGCTGGACATGCGGAGCCCCTCGCCGCAGAGACCCAGCTCCCCTAGCAAAGGTCAGCAGCCTTGGAGGGCTCCGCTGGGTTTGGGAGATAGACTCTGTGGGCCAAATCACAGAGTGTGTGACTACTAGGGTGACCAGACAGCAAATGTGAAAAATTGGGATTGCTGCGGGGAGGATAATAGGAGCCTATATAAGAAAAAGACTCAAAAATCAGGACTATCCCTATAAAACTGGGACATCTGGTCACCCTAGACTGCACTGGAGCACTGATTGCACATCACAAGAGCTGCAGGACATTTCCCCGGTGTTCAAGGGTGAGGGCTGCTCTTGTAGGGCCTGTGTGCAAGCCACAGCAGCCTTCCAGAGTGTGGACATATATAGTACAGAGGGAAAGGTGTTGCCATGGCAGTAGTCACTTTGAAGGGGAAGAGGGTGGCGCTTGAAGGAGCTGAGTGTCAGGCAGCTATCCCTGCCCTGAAAGGGAAAAGCCACGGAGGGGGCAGGGGTCTGCCTGGAAATCCAATCTAGCAGCAATCTCAGGAGAGGGTGGCTCTGAATCCCTGTATGGATTATCCCCAGGCTGGGCCGTAGAGAGAACCACAGTTCTCTGGCTGTAGTGACACACTTACCTTACACCAGCTAATCCGTATCACCTGCTGCCATTATCATATGGGGATGGTCTAGCCTGCCTGACAGTCCCTCTTCCAACACACCCATCTGGCATTCAGGCTTTGAGAGCTTCTCTGCCACCATAGGAACTGATGGGCAACGAACTCCGGCCTCCCGCACAGGCTCTCCAGAGAGGAGCCATTCCCACTCTCCCTTTGGTTGGGCTTCCCCTTTCCAAGGGGAGCACAGTGCCAGCAAGCCTGACCTGGATGGAGTCCAAGATGCCTTGAGAGACTTCCTGCAGGAGCTGCGTGATGCTCAGAGAGAGAGGGTAAGAGCGTCTCCTTTCTGCTCCAGTGGTGACTCCCTGCCTCTCCACAAACTCCCCACTCTGTGATCACACCCAGGCCATACTCAGTGTCATGGTCACTGGCAACGCTGACACAGATTTTCACCCACATCAGATTGCTGAATTAACTGAAACAAATGTACAAGCACATTAAACTCCTGTCCCTTTGAGTTAGAATGAGCCCAGAAATGAAGCCTTAGAGATTCATAGACTTTAAGGTTAGAAGGAACCATTATGATCATCTAGTCTGACCTCCTGCACAATTCAGGCCACAGAATCTCACCCACTCACTCCTGAAATAAACCTCTTACCTGTGTCTGAGCTACTGAAGTTCTCAAATCATAGTTTAAGGACTTCAAGGTACAGAGTATCCTCCAGCAAGTGACCCATGCCCCATGCTGCAGAGGAAGGCGAAAAACCTCCAAGGCCTCTGCCAGTCTGCCCTGGAGGAAAATTCCTTCCCGACCCAAATACAGTGATCAACTGAACCCTGAGCATGTGGGCAATACTCACCAGCCAGACACCTTAGGAAACAATTCTCTGTAGTAATTCAGATCCCATCCCATCAGAGGCCATCAGGCTCATCTACCACGTATAGTCAAAGATCAATTAATTGCCATAATTATATTATCCCATCATACCATCTCCTCCATAAACTTACTGAGCTTAATCTTGAAGCCAGATAGGTCTTTTACCCCCCACTACTTCCCTTGGAAGGCTGCTCCAGAACTTCACTCCTCTGATGGCTAGAAACTTTAGTTTAATTTCAAGTCTAAAGTTCTTGATGGCCAGCTTATATACATTTGTTCTTGTGTCCACATTGGTACTGAGCTTAAATAATTCCTCTCCCTCCATGATATTTATCCCTCTGATATATTTATAGAGAGCAATCATATCTCCCCTCAGCCTTCTTTTGGTTAGGCTAAACAAGCCACACTCCTCGAGTCTCCTTTCATAAAACAAGGTTTCCATTCCTTGGATTATCCTCGTAATCCTTCTCTGTACCTGTTCCAGTTTGAATTCATCCTTCTTAAACATGGGAGACCAGAACTCTACACAGTATTCCAGATGAGGTCTCACCAGTGCCTTGTATAACAGTACTTAAACTTCCTTATCTCTACTGGAAATACCTCACCTGTTGCATCCAAAGACCGCATTAGCTTTTTTCACAGCATATCACATTGGCAGTTCATAGTCATCCTGTGGTCAACCAGTATTCCAAGGTCCTTCTCCTCCTCTGTTACTTCCAATTGATGCATCCCCAGCTTATAACTAAAATTCTTGTTATTAATCCTTAAATGCATGACTTTACACTTCTCACTGTTAAATTTCAGACTATTACTATTACTCCAGTTTACAAGGTCATCCAGATCTTCCTGTATGATATCTGGGTCCTTCTCTGAATTGGCAATACCTCCCAGCTTTGTGTCATCCGCATACTTTATTAGCACATTCTCTCTTTTTGTGCCGAGGTCAGTAATAGAAAGATTAAATAAAATTGGTTCCAAAACCAATCCCTGAGAAACTCCACTGGTAACCTCCCTCCAGCTAGACAGTTTGCCTTTCAGTATAACCCGCTGTTGTCTCCCCTTTAACCAGGTCCTTATCTACCTTTCAATTTTCATATTGATCCCCATCTTTTCCAATTTAACTAATAATTCCCCATGTGGCTCTGTATCAAATGCCTTACTGAAATCTAGATAAATTAGATCCACTGTGTTTCCTTTGTCTAAAAAATCTGTTGCTTTCTCAAAGAAGGAGATCAGGTTGGTTTGACACAGTCTACCTTTTGTAAAACCATGTTGTATTTTGTCCCATTTAACATTGACCTCAATGTCCTTAACTACTTTCTCCTTCAAATTTTTTTCTTAGACCTTGCATACTTCAGATGTCAAACTAATAGGCCTGTAGTTACCAGGAACACATTTTTTCTTTCCTAAAAATAGGAACTATGTTAGCAATTCTCCAATCATATGGTACAACGCCTGAGTTTACAGATTCATTAAAAATTCTTGCTAATGGGCTTGCAATTTCATGTGCCAGTTCCTTTAATACTCTTGGATAAAGATTATCTGCCCCTCTTCCTTTAATACTCTTGGATAAAGATTATCTGTCCCTCCCCCGCCAATTTAGTCCCATTAAGCTGTTCAAGTTTGGCTTCTACCTCGGATATGGTAATATCTACCTCCATCTCCTCATTCCCATTTATCATGCTACCATTATCCCTAAGATCCTCATTAGCCTCATTAAAGACTGAGGCAAAGTATTTGTTTAGATATTGGGCCATGCCTAGATTATCCTTGACCTCCATTCCATCCTCAGTGTTTAGTGGACCCACTTCCAAAGGGCCCTACTATCCAGGACTACATGCAAGCATTATCCTCATTCTTTTAATCTTTCAGTGTAGCTTCCAATCTATGCCTTGTCCACCAAGCTGTAACCAGCATAGTCACTCCCAGCGCTGCAGCGTGGGACACATGAGGCACTGCACAAAGGGATGTGGGACTGGCACACTGGACCAGAGCAGGGCTCCAGACAGCCTAATGTCATGGCTCTGACAGTGGCCAACTCTAGTTTCAGCAGAAGGTGCAAGTGCCCTTCAGTCTCCTCTCCTCCCCATGTCAGTTACAGGCCAGTTCAAGCCCTGTAGCTGGAGGGTTTAGATCATTTCCAAAACACTGGGTTAGTTTTTTATTCCTTCTTATAACACTGGAGATTCTCGTTCTCCACAGAACTGTCTAACCTTTTGCTGAATCCTGCTGAGCTCTTGGCTTCAGTGATAGCTTGCAGCAATAAGTTCCACAGGCTTATTGCATGGAAAAATATTTACTTGGCCACCACCGCTTGCTGAGGGTCACTGGACATCCCCTTGTTCTGGTGCTGTGGTCTGATTGTAGAGCAGGGGTCAGCAACCTTTCAGAAGTGGTATGCCGAGTCTTCATTTATTCACTCTAATTTAAGGTTTCATGTGCCAGTAATACATTTTAACATTGTTAGAAGGTCTCTTTCTATAAGTCTATAACATATAATTATTGTTGTGTGTAAACTAAATAAGGTTTTTAAAATGTTTAAGAAGCTTCATTTAAAATTAAATTAAAATTCAGAGCCCCCCGGACCAGTGGCCAGGACCCGGGCAGTGAGAGTGCCACTGAAAATCAGCTAGCGTACCACCTTCGGCAACCATGCCATAGGTTGCCTACCCCTGTTATAGAGCATGGGCACTGGCAGTGTGAAGGGGTAGGTGGGATATTATTTCTCATTCTTCTTTGCCCTCCCTGCATTCCATGCCTTGGCCTTCCTTCCCCGACCCTTTGTGTTACTCTCTCCCCAACTATCTCCCAATCCCTCCCATCAGTTCTTATTCCTGGAAAGAGAGGACTTTGCTCCAGATGTTCTCACCGCACCAGGTCCACCCTTCCCCCGCTTCTCTTCAGCTCTACCTGTACGACAGGGTGGTAAGAAGCAGAGCAGCCACAGGAGGCCTGGAAGCTGTGTTCCCACTCTTGGGCTGACTTGGGGAGGAATATGGTCAGTTCACAGTATGTCCTTCCCTGTTAGCTGCTAGGGGGGCAGAGGAATGTTGCCAAGGAATTGCACATGAGATGCCACATGCTTGAAAAGCAAGTCAGGCATTGCTCACTGCTGTAATCAGCTCAGTGCAGCTGTATAGGATGTGTGCACAACCTGGACAGGAAAGTGGGCCAGACATGATATGCCGGGCCACATCAGGCCATGGAAGAGTTAGACTATGCCTCTCGACACTGCCCTCCCCACACACTCCACAGCCAGGGAACCAAGCGCCCATGCAGTGCTGCAGTTTGCCAAACTCTGTCGCTGGGCAAGGAGAGTCAAGGAAAGAGGACACGGAGGGGCAGGAGCACGTGGAGAGCTGCATTTGCTTTAGAGAATTATTGCCACATGTCCTCTGGGCCATCCTTACAGTGTCCAGGCCTGATCTGCAGCATCTGTAACTTGACTCACCTCCAGCAGAACAATGCAGGGGATCTGGCTTGCTGAGATCAGTGGAACTAGGACTGATTTACACCAGCTGGGGATCTGACCCCATTGGCTCCAGGGGAGCTATGCTGATTTATACCAGCTGGGGATCTGATCGAATTGGCACCAATGTGGCTATGCTGATTTACACCAGCTGAGAATCTGACCCCAGTGACTCCAGTGGAGCTAGGGCTGATTTACACCAGCTGGGGATCTGACCCAGTGACTCCTATGGAGAGATGCTGACAGCAGCTGAAGAGCTGACCTCTCCAGGATGGTAGCCACCATCTGTCTTAGCAGGGCTGCATGCTGCTCCATCTGTACCCCTGCAGGCACTGGGCTGACAGCTACTCAACAGCAATGGGAGTTAAACACCCCCGCACAGCACTCCGTGGAGTGATGGACTCATGGCAAGGCACCAAGCCAGCCCAAGGTCATGCTTAGCATCACATGACCCCACCAGCTGAGCTTGACCCCACGTTGACCTTAACCGCATTTATATAGCAAGGGTCTCTGGTCCTTCAGCCCCCTCCCCTTTGGCCTTCCTCTATTGTGTGTCCTCTTGTTCAAAACATGGTTCATATAAAGATGCATAAATATTTATACAAGAGTAATGTAAAAAACATGGACTGTCATAATAATCAAAGCCCCGGCACAGCTGAAGGGCTTTCTCTAGGATTGGGAAATCAATTAATACTTTATTACTCTAAACTATTGAGTTTGAGGCGCTCCTGCCTTCCCCATCCCATCAGGCTGCTGGGGTTTCCTGGAGTCGAGGTGAGCAGCTGTGTCCAATTGTGTCTCTCAGTGAACACAAGGGAAAGTATATTCCCTTTCAACAGAAGTAGGGCTGATGGTCTGATTAACATTCTGTGTGATGTTTTCATATGATTACTGTGTACGGCCCTTCCTTAAGACTCCCACTGGCTGGCCACTGAGAACAGCCTAGATCCATCCTCTTTGGAACCCCCTTTCAGGTAGTTAAAAGCAGTTATCAAATCCCCCCTCATTCTTCTCTTCTGCAGACTAAATAATCCCAGTTCTCTCAGCCTCTCCTCAGAAGTTATGTGCTCCAGCCCCCTAATCATTTTTGTTGCCCTCTGCTGGACTCTTTCCAATTTTTCCACGTCCTTCTTGTAGTGCGGAGCCCAGAAATGGACACAGTACTCCAGATGAGGCCTCACCAATGTCAAATAGAGGTGAATGATCACATCCCTCGATCTTCTGGCAATGCTCCTACTTATACAGCCCAAAGTGTCGTTACCCTTCTTGGCAACAAGGGCACACTGTTGACTCATATCCAGCTTCTCGTCCACTGCAACCCCTAGGTCCTTTTCTGCAGAACTGCTGCTTAGCCACTCAATCCCTAGTCTGCAGCAGTGCATGAGATTCTTCTGTCCTAAGTGAAAGTGCAGGACTCTGCTCTTCTCCTTGTTGAACCTCATCAGATTTCTTTTGGCCCAATCCTCTAATTTGTCTAGGTCCCTCTGCATCCTATCCCTATCCTCCAGCGTATCTACCACTCCTCCCAGTTTAGTGTCCTCTGCAACTTGCTGAGGTTGCAATTCATCCCATCCTCCAATCATTAATGAAGATACTGAATAAAACCGACCCTTGGGGCACTCAGCTTAGCTGACCAACTAGGCACGGAGTCATTGATCACCACCCATTGAGCCTGATGATCTATCCACCTCATAGTCCATTCATCCAGCCCATACTTCTTTAACTTGCTGGCAAGAATACTTAGGGAGACCTTATCAAAAACTTTGCTCAGAGTTAAGTAATAACACATCTACTGCTTATCCTCATCCACAGAGCCAGTTATGTCATCATAGAAGACAATTAGTTTAGTCAGGCATGACTTGCCCTTGGCGAATCCAGGCTGATTGTTCCTGATCACTTTCCTCTTCTTGGAGTGCTTCAAAATGATACGTTGAGGACCTGCTCCGTGATTTTTCCAGGGACTGAGGTGAGGCTGACTGGCCTGTAGTTCCCCAGGTCCTCCTCCTTCCCTTTTTTAAAGATGAGCACTACGTTAGCCTTTTTCCAGTCATCTGGGAGCTCCCCCAATCACCATGAATTTTCAAAGATAATGGCCAATGGCTCTGCAATCACATCCGCCAACACCTTTAGCACCCTCAGATGCAGTGCATACAACCCCATGGACTTGTGCTTGTCCAGCTTTTCTAATAGTCCCGAACCACTTGCTTCTCCACAAAGGGCTGGTCACCTCCTGCCCATGCTGTGCTGCCCAGTGCAGTAATCTGGGAGCTGACCTTGTTTGTGAAGACAGAGGCAAAAAAAGCATTAAGTACATTAGCTTTTTCCACATCCTCTGTCACTATGCTGTCTCTCTCATTCAGTAAGGGGCCCACATTTTCCCTGACCACCTTCTTGTTGCTAACATACCTGTAGAAACCTTCTTGTTACTCTTAACATCCCTTGCTAGTTGCAACTCCAATTGTGATTTGGCCTTCTTGATTTCACTCCTGCATGCCTGAGCAATATTTTTATACTCCTCCCTGGTTATTTGTCCAAGCTTCCACTTGTTGTGAGCTTCTTTTTTGTGTTTAAGATCAGCAAGGATTTCACTGTTATTCCAAGCTGGTCGCTTGCCATATTTACTATTCTTTCTCCACATCAGGATGGTTTGTTCCTGCAACCTCAATAAGAATTTTTTAAAATACAGCCAGTTCTCCTGGACTCTTTTCCCCCTCATGTTTATTCTCCCAGGGGATCCTGCCCATCAGTTCCCTGAGGGAGTCAGGGTCCATATTCTGCCGCTATCCTTTCTTCCTTTTGTCAGGATCCTGAGCTCAACCATAACATGGTCGCTGCCTCACAGGTTCCCATCCACTTTTGCTTTCCCTACTAATTCTTCCCTGTTTGTGAGCAGCAAGTCAAGAAGAGCTCTGCCCCTCGCTTGTTCCTCCGGCACTGGCACCAGGCAATTGTCCCCTACACTTTCCAAAAAACTTCCTGAATTGTCTGTGCACTGCTATATTGCTCTCCCAGCTGATCTTGGGGTAATTAATGTCCTCCATGAGAACCAGGGCCTGTGATCTAGTAACTTCTGTTAGCTGCCTGAAGAAAGCCTCATCAACCTCATCCTGTGGTCTATAGCAGACTCCCACCATGACATCAGCTTTGTTGCTCACACTTCTAAACTTAATCCAGAGACACTCAGGTTTTTCTGCAGTTTCATACTGGAGCTGTAAGAAGCCACACTGCTCTCTTACATACAATGCAACTCCCCCATCTTTTCTGCCCTGCCTGTCCTTCCTGAACAGTTTATATCCATCCATGACTGTACTCCAGTCATGTGAGTTATCCCACCAAGTCTCTGTTATTCCAATCACATCATAGTTCCTTGACTGTGCCAGGACTTCCAGTCCTCCCTGCTTGTTTCCCAGGCTTCCTGCATTTGTGTATAGGCACTTAAGATAACTCACTGATTGTCCTGCTGTCTCAGTATGGGGAAGGAGCCCTCCCCTCTTGCACTCTTCTGCTCATGCTTCCTCCCGATATCCCACTTACTTCAGGACTTTGGTCTCCTTTCCCCTGTGAACCTAGTTTAAAGCCCTCCTTGCTAGGTTAGCCAGCCTGCTTGCGAAGATGCTCTTCCCTCTCTTTGTTAGGTGGAGTCCATCTCTGCCTAGCACTCCTCCTTCTCGGAATATCATCCCATGGTCAAAATATCCAAAGCCTTCTCTCCAACACCACCTGCGTAGCCATTCGTTGACTTCCACAATTCAATGGTCTCTACCTGCGCCTTTTCCTTCCACAGGAAGAATGGAAGAGAATACCACTTGCGCCTCAGACTCCTTTCTCCCTCTTTCCAGAGCCACGTAGTCTGCAGTGATTCACTCAAGGTCATTCTTGGCAGTATCATTGGTGCCCACGTGGAGAAGCAGGAAGGGGTAGCAATCCAAGGACTTGATGAGTCTTGCAAGTCTCTCCGTCATATCGTGAATCCTAGCTCTTGGCAAGCAGCACACTTCTCAGCTTTCCCAGTCGGGACAGCAAATAGATGACTCAGTCCACAGTAGGAGGAAGTCCCCGACCTCCACCATCTGCATCTTTCTCTTGGGAGTGGTGGTCATGGAATTCTCCTTCCTAGGCCAGTGCATCTCATGCCTTCCAATCAGTGGAATCCAATCCCTTCCCTCCGATGTATCATCTAGTCCTCTTTCCGCATTAGTACACATGGAGAAAACATGAAAATGGTTGCTCACCTGTATCTGCATTGCTGGTACATGGATGCTCCTTTTCTTCTTCTGAAGATCACATACTGCCAATTTTCTGCACCGTCCTTCTGTCTCTGCTGCACAGCCTACTCTAATTCCTCAGAATGTTGTGCCCACAGAAGCATATCTTGACATCTGTCCAGGAAATCTTCATTTTCTTTTATGCAATGCAGAGTTGATACTTGTTTCTCCAGTCCTTGAACCTTCTCTTCCAATATGGAGACCAGCTTGCACTTTGTACAGACAAAGTCACTTCTGTCCTGTGGCAGAAAGACAAACATGGCACATCCTGTGCAGGTCACAACAGCTGATCACTCACCATCCATATTACTTTCCTTCCAAGAGCTTCCTCAGCTGTTGCAGTTACTACTCACAGAAGCCTGTAAGATGAAAACCTCCGTGGGCTCTCCCCAGGCGAACTCTCAGGCAAACTCCCTCTGTTAGCCTCTCCGCTGTTCTACCTTTATAGTTAATAGTTTGTTCTACCTTTATAGTTAATAACTTATTCTACCTGAAGCAGTATGTCAGAGACTCCCCTTGGGAGCCTGGTACATATCAATTTCTTTGTTAAATTGATGAATTTATATAAGCTTGCAGCATCCAGTGGACATAACTGAACACTGCAAGATGGAGATTCCTAGGATTGTTTCTGGGACCGGCGATATTGGCTAGTGTTATTCGCTTGCAAGTAGCTGGGAGCAGCTTACATTCCAGAGGCTATGCGCAAACAGTTCAAGAGTGGGGTTCTCACAGCAGAGCAGGGAAAGGCAGGCTCCCAGAGTCGAGGATTGGAGTGGCCTAGCAGATCACTGGTCCGGACAACAGCAGAGGAGAACTTAACACCCTGTACTTTAAGAGCAACCCCATCCGCCTTCCTGGCGTGCAGTGTGAGATGGAAGTTTGGTGTGTTTTAGGTGCTGGGTATGGGATTGCTCCTTTCCCATTTCCCACACTGGACTCTGGGGTGTAAATCAGGATAGAGCCACAGCAGAGTTAGTTATATAACTAGTTTAAGATTAGCAGCCTTGTTAGTCTGTATCTGTAAATAGGATCTGTTAGCATACATTGCTTTCATTTGCTGAGCTCGGCAGTTTAGTGATGTTTAAAGATGCTCAGAAGACTTTGGGGAAGGGGACACAGAGATTAAAATGGTCTGTTGTAGCCATCATGTAGACACGTTTGTGTATGTGCGTGTCAGATATCGCATTTACAAATTAACATGACACCAATATTTACAGGACGCCATTAGAGTTCCGACTCCAGGGATGTTCTGATTTGCATCTGGATGTCCCCATTAGTGTTTCATGTATTAGTTTCGTGTTTCATGTATTAGTTTCATGTTTCATGTTTCATGTATTAGTGTTTCATGTATCACAAAACTTAGTGTTTCATGTATTTCCTTTTCTCCTTTCACCTCCCCGCTTGTGTCTTGGCATATTCTTCTTTCTCTCTGGCCTGCACTTAAAACTTGACACTATTTTTCTTTCTCCCAGGATGAGTTAAGGACCCAGGTGATGAACCTGAACCGTCAACTGAATGAAATGGCGAGTGATCAGGACCAGACCAGCAATCGCGTCCTGCAGCTGCAGAAGTTGCTGGCAGACTCTGAGGAAGGCCAGTCATTCTCCTCTTCTCCGTCTTGAATCCATAAGGCTTAGTTGATGCAGCTAGAGTAGACTTTGTCACTGGGACAGCAGGAGCACGTAGGATCAGCTGTCCTCTTGTGTCAGAAGGGGCTAGCCCTGCTGGACTGGCAGAACAGGAAAAGTTCTAGTTTGGGACTGAACAGTGATGCCAGGGAAGCCCTGACCTTGTGGCCAGGATGCAGTCGTCCCAATCTGAGGGATGGAGGGTGTGTGTGACTAGAAGGTTAACTACAGGTGTAAAGCTACAGGGGCTTGCCAGAAACAGCTCCTGTGTCCAGAACCAAAGAGTCATGTGATAACAAGCAAGCCACTTCTGCTCTCAGGTCCTTGTTTTGTCCTCCCAGCCATTATTCATAGGGATTGCAAGCTCCTGACCTTTGGGCAAAGCCAGTTTCTCTTTGGTTTGGTTTCCTAATGTGGTCAGCCCTGCCTTGCTGTGTGGAGTCCTGGCACATGGATCCTTTGGGGGTGATGTCCCCATACACTGATGCAGTAACCCTTAGATCCAGCAAACTCGCTATTCACATGTAGCTTGGAGACTCCAGGAGGCTGGGTGACGGCTTGGCTAGATTGCTCCCCCAGCCATCACAGAGAACTACTGGGGAGGCAGTGTTCTTCTCCTTCCCACAGATCACTGTGGGACAGATCCCCTCTCCGGTCAGAGCCCATTCCTCAAAATCCTGACTCTTCTTTCCCGTACCCAGGCAAGCGAGGCACGGACGGGTGCCTGAGCAGTGTGCAGATGGCCCTAGCACTGAAGGAAGAGACCATTCAGAGAATGGAGAAGGAGCATCATGCTTTGGCAGAGCAGATCACTACCCTAGAGTGCAGAATGCATGCCAAGCAAGAGAAGAACAGGGAACTGCAGGTGGGTCTGAGCCTGCAAGGAGAAGGAATAAGAAATGCATGTTATGGGGCAGCCACCCATTAGGAAACAGGGAGGGGGAGCTCTGTAAAAGTCACCAGTGGAAAGAGAGAGTCATAAGAACAGCCATACTAGATCAAACCAAAGGTCTATCTAGCTCAATATCCTGTCTTCCAACAGTGGCCAATGCCAGGTGCCCCAGAGGGAATGAACAGAGCAGGTAATCATCAAGTGATCCATCCCCTGTCGCCCATTCCTAGCTTCTGGAAAATAGAGACTAGGGACACCATCCCTGCCCATCCTGACTAATAGCCATTGATGGACGTATTCTCCATGAATTTATCTAGTTCTTTTTTGAACCCTATTATAGTCTTGGCCTTCATAACATCCTGTGGCAAGGGATTCCACAAGTTGTCTGTGCGTTGTGTGAAGAAATATTTCCTTTTGTTTGTTTTAAACCTGCTGCCTATTAATTTCAGTTGGTGGCCCCTAGTTCTTGTTATGAGGAGGAGTAAATAACACTTCCTTATTTACTTCTCCAGGCCAGTCATGATTTTATAGACCTCAGTCATATCTCCTCTTAGTCATCTCTTTCCAAGCTGAAAAGTCCCAGTCTTATTAATCTCTCCTCATACACCAGTTGTTCCATACCCCTCATAATTTTTGTTGCCTTTTTCTGAATCTTTTCCAAGTTCAATATATCTTTTTTGAGATGGGGTAACCACATCTGCACACAGTATTCAAGATGTGGGCGTACCATGGATTTATATAGAGTCAATATGGTATTTTCTGTCTTATTATCTATTCCTTTCTTAATAAGGTCCATCATTCTGTTTGCTTTTTTGACAGCAGTTGCACATTGAGTGGATGTTTTCAGAGAACTATCCACAATAACTCAAAGATCTTTCTTGAGTGGTACCAGCTAATTTGGACCCTATCATTTTATATGTATAGTTGGGATTATGTTTTCCAATGTGCATTACTTTGTATTTATCAACATTGAATTTCATCTGTCATTTTGTTGCCCAGTCACCCAGTTTTAAGAGATCCTTTTGTAGCTCTTCACAGTCTGCCTGGGACTTAACTATCTTGAGTAGTTTTGCATCATCTGCAAATTTTGCCACCTCACTGTTTACCTCTTTTTCCAGATTATTTATGAATATGTTGAATAGGACTGGTCCCAGTACAGATCCCAAGGGAATCACTATTTACCTCTCTCCATTCTGAAAACTAACCATTTATTCCTACCCTTTGTATAATCTTTTAACCAGTTACCAATCCATGAGAGAACCTTCCCTCTTATCCCATGACTGCTTACTTTGTTTAAGAACCTTTGGTGAGGGACCTTATCAAAGTCTTTCTGAAAATCTAAATACATTATATCCACTGGATCCCCCTTGTCCACATATTTGTTGACCCCCTCAAAGAATTCTACTAGATTGGTGAGACATGATTTCCTTTTACAAAAATCATGTTGACTGTTCCCCCAACAAATTATGTTCATCTATGTGTCTGACAATTTTGTTCTTTACTATAGTTTCAACCAGTTTGCCCATTACTCAAGTCAGGTTTATTGGCCTGTAATTGCTAGGTTCACTTCTGGAGCCCTTTTTAAAAATTGACATCACATTAGCTATCCTACAGTTATGCAGCATAGAAATTGATTTAACTGATAGGTTACAGATCACAGTTAGTAGTCCTGCAATTTCACATCTGAGTTCCTTCAAAACTCTTGGATGAATACTATCTGGTAATGGTGATTTATCAATTTGTTCCAAAACCTCCTCTAATGATACCTCAATTTGGGACAATTCCTCAGATTTGTCACCTAAACAGAATGGCTCAGGTTCGGGAATTTAACTCACATCCTCAGCTGTGAAGACCAATGCAAAGAATTCATTTAGTTTCTCCGCAATGGCCTTATCATCCTTCAGTGCTCCTTTAGCACCTTGATTGTCCAGCGGCCCCACTGGTTGTTTAGCAGGCTCCTTGCTTCTGATGTACTTAAAAAATAATTGCTATTACTTTTTGAGTCTTTGGCAAGCTATTCTTCAAATTCTTTTTGGTCTTGCTAATTATATTTTTACACTTCATTTGCCAGAGTTTATGCTCCTTTCTCTTTTCCTCATTAGGATTTATCTTCCACTTTTTAAAGGATGCCTTTTTGCCTCACAGCTTCTTTTACTTTGTTGTTTAGCCATGGTGGCAGTTTTTTGGTTTTCTTACTATGTTTTTTAATTTGCAGTTTACATTTAAGTTGAGCCTGTATTATGGTGTCTTTAAAAAGTTTCCATGCCACTTGCAGGGATTTTACTTTTTGTGCTGTACCTTCTAATTTCTGTTTAATGAACCTCCTCATTTTTGTGTAGTTCCCCTGTGACAGGTTCAGTCACGGAGATCCCCTTGGGTCTGTCAGCTGATGTGCTGAAATGGCCTCTGAGCCGGTTTTCCCTGCCAGCTTGGGACTTCCAGAATCCTGCCTTGCTGAGCCAGACATGATAATCTGTTGCAACACAGACTCAGAGTCCAGGCCACACCCCCAATGCTGCAGGTGTTAAGTGAAACAGCTCTGCACGTTACCTGACTCCAGCATCCAGACACCCAGTTTTCAGTGGGATCCAAACCCCAAACAAATCTGTTTTACTCTGTATAAAGCTTATACAGGGTAAACTCATAAATTGTCCGCCCTCTATAACACAGATAGAGAGATATGCACAGCTGTTTGCTTTCACAGGTGTTAATCACTTACTCTGTGTTCATTAATAAACAAAAGTGATTTCATTAAGTATAAAAAGTAGAATTTAAGTGGTTTCAGTTAATAACAGACAAAGTAAGTTATGAAGCAAAATAAAGCAAAAACACGCAAGTCTAAGCCTTATACATTAATAAACTGATTACAGATAAAATCTCACCCTCAGAGATGTTCCAATGAGCTTCTTTCACAGACTAGATTCCTTCCTGCTCTGGGCCTAGTCCTTTCCCCGGTACAGTCCTTGTTAGCTTCAGCAGACATTCCAGGTGGTAACTAGGAGTTTACTCGTGACTGGCAGCCTCCTTTGTTCTGTTCCATCCCCTTTTATAGCTTCGGCACAAGGCAGGAATCTTTAGGTCCCCATCCCTTCTTCTAAATGATAAAGTACCAGATTTAAGGTGGATTTCAGCATCAGATGACATGTCACATGTCCCTGTGAGATCTCATTCTTCCAGTCCGTGCAGAGGAAGGCTTGCAGGTAAATAAATCCATTCACAGTTCATTGAGTCTAAGCACCCTTAGTGGGTTCCATTTAATATATTTACATCAGTAATACAAGTTTATATCTTATTCTCCTGACTCCAGACATAGAAATAATACATGCAAACAAATAGGATGAACACACTCAGTAGATTCTAAGCTTTCTAATGATATCTTTGAAGCTACCCTGCAGTTCTGCCTGTCTAATTGGTCCTGTGCGTAGAACTGGAAGCATTTCATAGAATGCTACCATGGAGATCCTGGCCTTCAATCTCTCACCTAGCAGGCGCATAAGTGTGGAGGAGTGGGACGGCGCAAGAAGGGGGAGCATCAGTTGGTAGGGCACTGGCCTGGGACCTAGGCAACCTGGGTTCCTACCACTGATCTGCAGGGTGACTTGGGGTTTGTCTTGGAGCCCCTTGTTTGTTTAGACTGTTAGCTCTTTGGGACTGTCTCCAGGTGGCTGTACACACGGGAACTGACCTAACCACCCTAGCTGGCTAGTCCAGATGTCCTGTTCTTGATCGGCAGCTCCAGGTGCTGCTGGGGATACAGATTAGAATAATTCAGCCCTTTGATGAGCAGAAGCAGGCTTCAGACCTTACAGGTCAGTTTCCACTTGGAGCAGAAATTGGTGATGCAGAGGAAGGGAGCCTCATTCAGTGTCCCTGGCACCAAGAGGCACCTGGCATGGGCCTCTGTCTCTCCTGAAATCTCCTGGATGCTATATGTTTGACACTCCGTACCCTTCTCCTCCCCCACCACTGGGCTTTACATCTGGAAACCCCTTAGACCAGACCAGCTGAGCTAGGGTCACATGATCCCCAAGTGGCCTGGCCCTTAACCCTTCTTTTGTGCCGCTACTGTGGAATGCAAAAGAACCTCAGAGCAGCTTTACCTGCTCATCGTGAGAGTGGTGCAAGCCAAGCCACCTCCTTGCCCATGCTCAGGGCAGGGCATCTGCCCTATTTCTGTGACTTCTTCTGTGGAGAGATCTCTCCTGGGTACTCATCCCTCACAGTTAACCGCCGTTGCTGTGGCAATTGTAATAATTGTTCTTTTTTTTTCCTGATGCCACCCTGCCCAAGGACGCTGTAATGCCCAGGTAAATGGTGTCAGTAACTCTGGGAGGGGCTGCATGGAGGTGCTCTTTCATTGCAGTGGTGCTGGGAGAGGTGAGCGGAAAAGTCTGGGGGGTTGGGGGCATGTCAGCAGGGCAGGGACCCCTTTCATAGTCTAGCTCAGGTCTGTGCCAGAGATGGATGAGGGTGGAGACTGCTCCATGGCTCCCTCCTCCATTGCCCAGGACAAGACAAGGTTCTGCTGCACTGCTCAGGAGGGGTGGATGGAGGGCTGCAGATATTCTCAGTGCACACCCTGGAGCTGAGCCTTTCCCTAGGGCCATGGAAGCTCCAGGGTGCTTGGGAGCTGCATATGAGATGGGGAACCAGTCTTCAGGGCCTGGCCATTAAAGGAAATATGCTGCCCTTCAAAGAGCCAGACCTATTTACTGAGGGAGGAGCCAGCAGGGCAGGTGCCCTGCTTGGAGAGTGAGACTCACGACACTGTCAGTGCCTGTGCCTGCCAGGCAGGACCCCACTCTATATCCGTATGCCTACTGCTGCTGTTGCTTCTCTCTCCCTGGTCTGGGAAGAGGGAATTCAACAGTGCTCACCAGCTCTGCTCCTACTTTGGAGTCTGGGTCTTGTCCTGGATGACTCTTAGTGATCAGCTGGCCTTCAGAAATAAACATGCTTCTCTAGGGAGTGCAGAGACTCCCAGAGTGCCTCCAGACAGGGCTCATCCATACGCATTTATTCCCGGGCAGCAGGTGACACATCTCCAGGCCAAGTTTACACCTCTGTAGAGCCCCATAGGCACCAGCTGCTGTGGGCTAGCTAAACTGGTGCCACCTCACACCGTTAGTTGCTCTGGTACTGTTCTGTGTGTAGAGCAAGCCCTGGTGATTGCTCCCACTCCAGAGATGGCCAGGAAGGGCCATCACAGCCCCCAGAACTTCATGGAGTAATCAGTCCTGGCAAATTCCCCTTCCTGCTATCGCCAGTCACACTGAGAGCCTGATGCCCTGCCAGCGCTGCCCTTGATCTGTCTCATCCTATCTTGCCCCCCATACCCTGCCCCACTACACACCCCTACACCTTCTACCATTCTCTAGGCACCACACAAGGCAAAGAACCCTCCTAATATAGCACCTGAGACTGTCCCTGGACAGTACTGGGATGTGGACCAGGCGTCAGGCTACTAGGTTAGTGCAGGGATGCAGCTAGCTTTTAACTGGGCACACATTAAAGAGACTGTGGCGGAGCAGTACACAGGTCAGGGAGCTGGCCTGTATGGGAGAGGAGGCAGGTCAGGGGAAGCATGGAGGGAGTGGGGCAGGCTGACAGAGGGAGGGGATATCATACATAAGGGGAGAGAAAGCAAGCGAGTGGGGAGTGTGAAGGGGTGAGCCAGTGCATGACAGGGGAATAGACACGTGAGTAGGGAGCATGATAGGTTGGTGCGTTTGTGGGGGGAGCAGGCATATGAGAGGGGAGCGTGATGGGCTGGCACATGAGGAGGGAGCAGGCACCCGAGAAGGGAGTGTGGAGGGACAGGCCAGTGTGTGATGGGGGAGCAGGCGCGCAGAGAGCATGGAGGGGCTGGCTGGCATGTGAGGGGGGAGCAGGTGCGTGAGCAGGAAGCAGGGAGTGACCTGTGGGCATGCGAGGAGAGAGCATGGAGGGGCGGGCCGGCACGTGAGGGACGGGCGTGTAGGGCCAGGCTGGCTGACTGGCTGGTGCACGAGGGGCGAATGCAGAGGGGTGGGCTGGCACACAAGGGGGAAGCATAGAGGGGTGTGCCAGCATGTGAGGGGGGAGTATGGAGGTGTGGGCCGGCGCACAAATGGTAAGCGTGGAGGGGCAGGCCAGCGTGTGAAGGGGGAGCAGGGGCACAAGCGAGGAGCGTGGAGAGGCAAGCCGGCACATCAGGGAGAAGTGTTGTGGGGCGGGGTGGTGCACAATGAGGTAGCACACTGCAGGCAGTGGTGGAAAGGATGATACATGTTGTTGAAGTAGATCATCTTTGTTTTTCAGGAACAGGTCACTAGGCTGAAAGCCAAGGAGACCAAGCTGGAGACAAGCAAGCAGAGGCTGAAGGAAGTCCTGGAGGCAGCCGAGAGCAGGGCCACAAAGCTGGAGCTGAGCCATTGTTCTGTGGAAGGGAAGCTTCAGCGTGTACGGCTCAGCCTGGTGGACCGAGATACCAAGATTCAGGCTCTACAGGAGCAGGTCCAGGCCCTGCACTGCCAGCTGGGGGACAGCGAGAGCAAATCAGCCAAGCTTCAACAGGAGCTGTGCCGCCTGGGTCACTCGCTGGCTCAGACAGAGGATGGGGAAAGCCACCTGAAGGACAAGGTACAGAGCCTTTCCCAGGCACTGACTGATGCCTCCGCAGGATCCTCCACCCTTCAGAAGAACGTCTCACAGCTGCAAAAGGCTCTGACAGCAGCAGAGCAAGACCGGAGGGTGCTTCAGGTAATGGTCCCACCCCTTCTCCTCAGCACTGGGTGAGCAGGCAATGTGGGGGTGGGACTGAGCATGGAGAAAGGGGTCAGCACAGCAATTGGCCCTTTGGACACAGTCGGGAAGGCTGTTCCACCTGCCTAGCCTACCAGTGTACATCCCAGTCCACTCCAGAAACACCACATGCTGCAGGAAGCAATGTGCCCCTCCAGAGAGCGGAGCACTGGGACCAGCACCAGGTAAAACTCAGCCTGAACAGGGGCTTGTAAACACTCCCTTTGGTTCCAACGCGCTGGGGTTTGCCCAGCCAAAATATCGCACATCTTGGAACCAACCAGTGTTTGGGTGAAGCATGGCCCAATGGCAAGCTACCCCATTCAGAGATCACAGGGAAGCCAGCTGGCTGCAGGCTCCCTTGGCAGAAGTATGCAGGCCTGAGTTCCTTTGGAGGTCAGACTAGTTGGGCAGAATGTGCCCTTTCAGCCTGGAAATCCACAAAGCTGTGGATTTAGCACGATGTCAGTGCAGCCCTGTAATCAGCCTAACTTGCTTGGGACTGGGCCTGGCTCTCCTTCATGGCTGCAAACATGAGTAACCCTTTCAGCCAGCTTGGCCTGAGGTTTGAGGAGAGGCTGAGGGAATTTATGAGCAGAGGCTGAGGGAACTGGGATTATTTAGTCTGCAGAAGAGAAGAATGAGGGGGGATTTGATAGCTGCTTTCAGCTACCTGAAAGAGGGTTCCAAAGAGGATGGATCTAGACTGTTCTCAGTGGACCAGATGACAGAACAAGGAATAATGGTCTCAAGTTGCAGTGAGGGAGGTTTAGGTTGGAGATTAGCAAAAACTTTTTTACAAGGAGGATGGTGAAGCACTGGAATGGGTTATCTAGGGAGGTGGTGGAATCTCCTTCCTTAGAGGTTTTTAAGATGAGGCTTGACAAAGCCCTGGCAGGTTTGATTTAGTTGGGGATTGATCTTGCGTTGAGCAGGGGGTTGGACTAGATGATCTCCTGAGGTAGCTTCCAACTTTGATTTTCTATTATTCTAACCCAGTAACCAATTCCTGCAACAAACCCTGTTGTCAGCTCTGTCCACATATCTATTCAAGGGACACTATCATAGGACCTAAACACATCAGCCACACCATCAGGGCACATCTACCAATGTAATATATGCCATCATGTGCCAGTAATATCATGTACATTGTCTGGTTTGGCCAATCTCTGTGCAAAAGAATAAATGGACACAAATCAGACATCAAGAATTGTAATGTTCAAAAACCAGGAGAGCACTTCAGTCTCCCTGGACACTCAATAACAGACTTAAAAGTGGCAATTCTTCAACAAAAAACCTTTAGAAACAGACTTCAACAAGAAACTGCAGAACTGGAATTAATTTGCAAACTGGACACCATCAAATTAGACCTGAATAAAGACTGGGAGTGGATGGGTCACTACAAAATAAACTTTCCCTCTCTTGATATTCACCTATTCTTGTCAACTATTGAGAAGAGGCCACTTCCAACTTTATTAAATTGGCCTCATTATCATTGACATCCCTCCTTGGAAAGGCAACTCCTATCTTTCCATGTGCTGTGATATATATATATGCTGTGCTGTACATATATATATATATATATATATATATATATCCATGTGCTGTGATATATATATTGCTTACTTTTAACCCTGTATAATCTTGGCCTTCACAACATCCTCTGGGAAAATGTTCCACAGGTTGACTGTGTGTTGTGTGAAGAAATACTTTGTTTTGTTTGTTTTAAACTTACTGCCTATTAATTTCATTGGGTGACCCCTGGTTCTTGTGTTAAGTGAAGGGATAAATGACACTTCCTTATTCATTTTATCCACACCAGTCAAGATTTTATAAGCGTCTATCATATCCCCTCTTAGTCATCTCTTTTCCAAGCTGAAAAGTCTCAGTCTTATTAATCTCTCCTCATATGGCAGCCTTTCCATATCCCTAATATGGGATTGTTGCCCTTTTCTGAACCTTTTCCAATTCCAATATATTTTTTGAGATGGGGCGACCACATCTGCATTCAATATTCAAGATGTGGGTGTACCATGGATTTATATAGAGGCAATATGATATTTTCTATTTTATTATCTATGCCTTTCTTAATGATTCCCAACATAGCTATAATGAAATTATGCCAATTCATCCCAGCTCGGGACCGTAGACACCAACGGAGTGAGATCAAGTCACCCCAGCTGGGGACGTGGACCAGATTCCAATGGAGCCAAGTCACCTCAGCTGGGGACTTGGCTGATAGGTAGGAATCTGGCCAATAGCTGGGGACTGGCCCATAGCTGGGGATCAGGCCTATAGTATAAGTAGGTCTTCACTACCCGCCGGATCGGTGGGTAGCGATCGATCTTTTAGCGATCGATTTCTCGCGTCTCATTAAGACGTGAGAAATCGATCACTAGCGGTGCCCCCGTCAACTCAGTAACTCCAGCTTGCTGCGAGGCGCAAGCTGGAGTCGACGGGAGAGCGCGCCGCCAACCGCCGCCGCCATGAGAACGGTAGGTAAGTCAGCTGAAGATACGCCGACTTCAGCTACGTGATTCACGTAGCTGAAGTTGCCTATCTTCAGTCAATTCCCCCACCCAGTGAAGACCAGCCCTGTATTTGCAGTGACAGAGTTCTGTACTGGGATATACAATACATATATCTTGTTGCACATGAAGGGCTAGGTCGGGGTGGGCAAACTTTTTGTCCCAGGGCCACATCGGGGTCACAAAATTGTATGAAGGGTTGGGAAGAGAAGGCTTTGCCACCCCAAACAGCCTGGCGCTGCCCACTATTCAACCCCCTCCCACTTCCTGTCCCCTAACTGCCCCCATTAGAATCCCTGAGCCATTCAACCCCTCTTGCTCCTTGTCCCCTGACTGTTCATTCCAGAGACCCCCAACCCACCCCTAACCACCCCCCCATGACCCCCTCCCACCCAACCCCCCTCCTCCACTGCCTGCTCCCTGACTGCCCCAACCCCTATCCACACACCCCGGACTCCCACAGCCTATCCACCCCCTGTTCCTCATCCCCTGACCCTCCACCCCTTCCAATCACCCCCTGACTGGCCCCCCAAGACTTCCTGCCCCTTATCCATCCCCCGGCCCCAGTCCCCTTACTGTGCTGCTCAGACCACCCACGTAGAGTCATCCCTGAAGTCACAGGAGAATGATTGTCTGGGACTATGCCTACTTAATAGATGATCACTGCTCCAGAGAAACTTAAAAACCTTATAGCTCTTACCAATAACTGATGAGAGAAAACAGCCACGGGCCTGATCTCCCGGATTCCTGGCAGCACGCCAGCCCTGCTCTCCAGGCGGTGCACTTGGCCAGGGCCTGCTCTCTCAGGCTCCGGGTGGTGCACCAGCCCCGCTCTCTGGGCGGTGCGCCTGACCAGGGCCCGCTCTCCCGGGCTCTGGGCACAGTGTCCGGCCAGCTGCCGGTCCCGCTCTCCCGGGCCAGAGCGCCCAACCGAGGAGAGCTGGACATTGGCCCCACTCCCCCTGCAGGAGCTCATGGGCCAGATAAAAACAGCTCACGGGCCACAAGTGGCCCGCAGGCCGTAGTTTGCCTACCCCTGGGCTAGGTGGATGCCAGCTAATGTGTCCAGGGCATTAAGAACAGGCAGACCTGGCAGGACTGAGGTAGCAGTCATTGCCTAGGTTCTGAATGCTTCCTCTGAGTGACTCATTCCTTTCTCAGGAGCACTTAGACTCTGTGCGGCAGGCACTGTCAGACAGCAAGAGGCAGAACCACAGCCTGAGGGACACCATGCACATGCTGCAGGACCAGCTGGGAGAGCTGGAGCTGAGGTGCAGGGAACTGGAGGCTCAGGTCAAGCACCTGCAGGAGGTGAGTGGGAGAGAGAGGAAGGATGGTCTTGAGCTTAAGACCTTAGACACAGCCTCTGGAGATCTGATTTCGGGTCCCTGTTCTGCCACAGATTCCTATGTGTCCTTAGGTGAGTCACTTAGGCTCCCTAGGCCTCAGTTCCCCCTCATAATACTGCTTCCTTTGCCTGTTTAGATATGGGGCATGTGTACAGCACCTAGTACAGGGGAGCCTGATCCCAGTTGAGGCACTGGGCAGTGTACATAATTCCTGAGGAGAAACTGGGCCATAGCAAGGGGGAAAGTGCCAACAAGGAGGGGTAAGAAGATGGGAGGCGGGGAAAGAGCTCAGACCCTCCCATCCAGGAAAGGAGAGACAGCTCAGTGGTTTGAGCATTGGCCTGTTAAACCCAGGGTTGTGAGTTCAATCCTTGAGGGGGCCATTTAGGGATATAGGGCAAAAATCTGTTGGATGATTTAATTGGGGATTGGTCTCCCTTTGAGCAGGGAGTTGGACCTGAGGACCTCCTGAGGTCCCTTCCAACCCTAAAACTCTATGAACTAAGCAGTGTCAGCTGCTGTATAGGAGCCCTTCAAAAAAACCCAGCATGCTATGGGAAATTGAACTGGTGACTCAGGAGGTAGCATGCCTTCCTCTGAGTTAGTTAAGCAAATATCCTCCCATGGGGCAGAGGGCCCTGTGCTAATGGAGAGACTGGGCTCTCATTGAGACTCAAAACTGTGGCCCCAAGTCTTTGTGTGCACCAATGAGCCTACATCCAGAGGTGAAAGTAAGCTGGTACGGCATGCCACAAGAGCTGGTGCGCTGTACCAGGGTGGATCGGCCTCCCCAGGCGCAATGTAAAGGGCCTGGGGCACCCAGTAGCGAGTGGAGCCCTGCACCCTTTAAATTGCTGCCAGAGCTCCTGCTGCGGGAGCCAAGGTGGGGCTGCGACGGACTCCCGCAGACAGGAGCCCTGTTACCAGAGCCCTAGGGAAGTGGCGGCGGGGAATCCGGTGGTTATTTAAAGAGCCTGGGGCTGGGCCGCTGCTACCATCCTGGGCCCTTTAAACTGCAGCAGAGCCCCTGGCAGGGAGGTGGGGGGAGGCCCTTTACCAGTACGGGGACTGGGCAGGGCTGGCTCTGGCCCCCTCCCCCGGCCCTGCCCCTTCCAGGGGCCAGAGCTGGCCCGAGCCCAGCCCCTATACCCCTAAGAAGCTTGAGTTACTTTCACCCCTGCCTACATCCCCTTTTACAAGAGGAGGGGAGTCAGCTTCAGTGGAGGGGCCTAATTGCAGCTGGGTGAAGTAGATGTTGACTGGTACCATTTCATCTGCATAGAGTAGTCTTCACTTCCCACAAGCCTGATGTGTAGTGTAGCTCTAAGCTGTTAACTGGCTGCTGTATTCTACCCTAGATGTGCCTTTTACCAGGTTGTCTAGGCAGCACCCCCTTTTGTGGCTCACCAAGACACAACTCACTCCAGCACAGGTCTCGAGTGGTCAGATGTTGCCCTTCCTGGAACTGATGCCATGGTGCCTTCAACCCCCTCCTGCGGCACACTGAAGTCTTACTCTTTCTGGTGTGTGAGTCCAAAACAAACAAACAAAAAGCAGTGCACTTCAAAACCAGAGCAACATCCCTCTGGTCTGGACTTGTCTCCCTGAGGCTGGTCCCTTTTTGTCAGTCTGCCTGGCCCTGGTCATCCTGTCCACCACATGGCTCCTCCATGTGGACAAGCTGCCTTAGGCTCTTGTCTGGAGCTGGTACCCACTCCAAGGAAACAACAGATCTCTACTCTCTTTCCTGGAGCTAGGTCTCTTTCACCTTTCAGCTCCTCTCTCCACCCCTGCCATTGGTTGCAGGTATAGCAGGATGGGGTGTACTGGGTCCACAGGTTCTCCTTAACCCTGTCATTACCAGTGTGGGACCTATCTGTCCCATCACAACTTCCAAGACACGGAAAAGTAACTACTGTTTATACAATGGTTAGTAAAACCTGTGGGATGAAAGGTGCTATATACTTTTAGGGTAGTATTTAATTACAGATTGGTTATTATGTATTTATTATGTGAAAGAAGACAGCAAAAGATGGAATAGACAAAACAGCAAGAGGAAGCAAGACAGAGACACAAACGTAGACTGGTAGGGATAGAGGTCCTGACTCTGGTTTCATCGGTGTGGCATAAATCAAGTAGAACTATTGCAGATTTACACTGCTGGACTGAGAGCAGAACTGGGCCAACAGAGAAAAAGTTGAGAAGAGAAACCAGATAGCAAACATTGAGATAGCCACAAAGCCATCCTCTCTGAAACTGTTGGGACCCATTTTCTGATGGTGTAAATTGGCACAGTTCTTCTTTGAGTGGTTGCTCGTATCGCTTCCAGTTAGGTGTGTGCGTGCCACATGCACAGTCATTGGAAAGTTTTTCTCCTACCAGCACCCATCGGGTCAGCTATGGAGCCACAGGGAGTGGCGCCTTCATATATGACCCTGACGACCTGGTGCCTCCTCAGTTCCTTCTTACCGCCAGGTTGTTGGAACTATGGCGTCTTGCTTAGCAAGTTCTCCATGTTTCCCTAACTCTTGTTTTTCTCATTGTTTCTTATATCTTTTTACTTAGCAGTTGGGCTGGCGGGGTGGGGGTTACCCTCTATCCCAACTACTTTTTCTTGGGAGGGCTTTCATGCTCAAGTCCCAGGGGTTCAAGCTCTGCAAGTCCTGCTCCAAGTCCATGCCAACAGGCAACCCCCACAGTGCTTGTCTGAAGTGTCTGGGGGAGGCTCACCAAACCAATGAGTGCAGGTTTTGTAAGAGGTTTCTGCCTGGAACCAAAAAGGAGTGAGACTTTTGCCTCAAGCAGCTCCTTATAGAGGCAACACTTAGAACTCAGCCTCCTTCGGCGCTGCAGGACCCAGCACCAAGTACTTCAGTGTGTAGTGCCCTGACGGCACTGGTGGAAGCAACACTGTGGACAGACTAGCAGAGAACTGCAAACTGCTGCTCCCCAGTGCTGAAACCAGCAGGATTGACCCAGCACCCACTCCCTGGTGCAGAAGGGGCCCCGGAAACAAGGGAGAAGTGGCTCTCTGTCCCAGAGACTTACCCTTCTGGAGCCGGCCAATGGGACGTGTCCTTGTGAGGAACACCCAGTGATGAAGCCTGCGGAGACAGCACCATTGACTATGGCCCCACAAGGGGAACCATCAAGTCCGGTGCCATTGGACTCCTCGGCCCACATCATCAAGGAGTTGGAGCTGCCATCCACTCCAGACACCTTTAGGGCGGCAAGGGTCCTCATTGCCATGATTCGCGCCAAGCCTCCAGTACCAAATCATATGGCACCATCTCGAGGCTAACCAGTGATAATCCAGCCATCGGCACCACTCAGAGTCCCTGCATTGCCCAGAGTACCAGAGCTGCTTGCAATCATAGCACTGGTCAGACTCACGGCACCGCTTCAGGTCGCACCAGCACTCCTGCTGGTGACACCGATCAAAACATCAGTGCAGTCACTGAAGCAGGTCCTGGGCCCGGCAAAGAGGAGAGGAAAGTGATCAGGAACAGTCAGCCTGGATTCACCAAGGGCAAATCATGGCTGACTAACCTAATAGCCTTTTACGATGAGATAACTGGCTCTGTGGATGAGGGGAAAGCGGTGGATGGGTTATTCCTTGACTTTAGCAAAGCTTTTGATACGGTCTCCCATAGTATTCTTGCCAGCAAGTTAAAGAAGTGTGAGCTGGATGAATGCACAATTAGGTGGATAGAAAGCTGGCTGGATCATTGGGCTCAATGGGTCATGATCAATTGCTCCATGTCTAGTTGGCAGCCAGTATCAAGCAGAGTGCCCTAAGGGTTGGTCGTGGGGCCGGTTTTATTCAATATCTTTATCAATGATCTGGAGGATGGCGTGGACTTCACCCTCAGCAAGTTTGCAGATGACACTAAACTGGGAAGAGTGGTAGATACACTGGAAGATAGGGATAGGATACAGAGGGACCTAGACAAATTAGAGGATTGGGCCAAAAGAAATTTAGTGAGGTTTAACAAGGAGAAGTGCAGAGTCCTGCACTTAGAACGGAAGAATCCCATGCACTGCTACAGACTAGGGACCGAATGGCTACGCAGCAGTTCTGCAGAAAAGGACTTAGGGGTTACAGTGGATGAGAAGCTGGATATGAGTCAACAGTGTGCCCTTGTTGCCAAGAAGACTAATGGCATTTTGGGCTGTATAAGTAGAGCCACTGCCAGCAGATCAAGGGATGTGATTGTTCCCCTCCATTCAACATTGGTAAGGCCTCATCTGAAGTACTGTGTCCACTTTTGGGGCCCACAGTACGAGAAGGATGTGGAAAAATTGGAAAGAGTCCAGAGGAGGGCAACAAAAATGATTAGGGGCCTGGAGCACATGACTTGTGAGGAGAGGCTGAGAGAACTGGGATTGTTTAGTCTACAGAAGAGAAGACTGAGGGGAAATTTGATCGCTGCTTTCAACTACCTGAAAGGAGGTTCCAAAGAGGATGGATCTAGATTGTTCTCAGTGGTACCAGATGACAGAACAAGCAGTAATGGTCTCAAGTTGCAGTGGGGAAGATTTAGGTTGGATATTAGGAAAAACTTTTTCACTGGGAGGGTGGTGAAGCATTGGAATGGGTTACCTAGGGAGGTGGTAGAATCTCCTTCCTTAGAAGTTTTTAAGATCAGGCTTGACAAAGCCCTGGCTGAGATGATTTATTGGGGATTGATCTTGCTTTGAGCAGGGGGTTGGACCAGATGACCTCCTGAGGTCCCTTCCACCCCTGATAGTCTATGATTCTATGAAAGGTCTCAAAGATGCTTGACAACCCTGTATAACTCCAGGTCATGGCACTGCTCTGAGGTGGGGGCAGGACTGGGGCCTGCACAGTGGCAGGAACCAGCATAGTGGCCATTTTGGACCCAATGGATGTATCACCCGGTCCAGGGTGCCCAGTCTAAAGACTCCCAATTGGCCACCTCTGAACCAAGCATGCTGGCAGCCTCAGCCAGTCACCTCATCCTTAGGGGTTCTGAGGAGGAGGTGTGCCCCTGTCCTCCCTCAGAACCAACTCCAACTCTGATTCCTGAGCCTGTGGCTACCAGCCACACAGGTCTTCAGGCTCCTGATGAGCAGGAGGGGCGAGAGGACCCTGTTCCTCCATTAGCCTCTTCGTTCTTCTCCCCAGACCAGGCCATTGCAGGCACCTAATCACAGGCACCTCATTTCAGGCAGTTCCATCTCTGGACCGCTTTCTGTAGACAGCCGCACCCACCAGGACCTCCTGCGCAGGGTGGCACTCAACGTGGCCTGCAGGCTGAGGAGGTGGTGGAGTCAGAGGACCTGGTGGTTGACATTTTGGCCCCAGAAGGTCCTTTGAGGATGGTTCTACTCCTCATCAAAACTATACAGTTCAGTACCAAGATTATCTGGCAGATTCCGGCCTCCATTCCTGCCATAGCCAAGGGCATTGAGAGGAAGTACTTCATGCCCTCCAAGGGATACGAATATCTCTTTAGGCACCTGCAGCCTGTTCATTGATGGTTGCAGCTGTAAATGAGAAAGAGAGGCAGGGGCAGCAGGCCCCAGTGCCCAAGTCCTAGGAGGTCAAGCGCCTGGACTTGTTTGGGCGTAAAGTGTACTCTAAGGTGGGGTTCCAGCTCAGGATTGCCAGCAGCAGGCAATTCTGAGCTGATGTAACTTCAGCTCCTGCAACTCGATGCTCAGTTCAAGGAGCTTATGCCAGCTCAGTCCAAGGAGGTGTCTGGGGCCTATAACGGGGTTGGGACTCACCACCACAGTACCTCCTGCTGGTAGGTCTGGGAATTAGCTCAGTTCAGTGCAGAACGCCCTCCACTGGTGGTGTCCCATCTGTCTCTCACCCAGGCCTGTCCTCTACTCTGGGTCCCAACCCAGGGACCCTTTGGCAGCAGCCTTCCTGCCTTCCTTCGCTCCCCTTGTCCAGCTCTTTCCCTGGGCCGCTTTTCCTTCAGCCCCTTCCACCAGCTAGGCCATTCCCTCAGAACCTGCAGCCTGGCAGGTATCAGGCTGGAGTTCCGTTCTGCTCCCCTGAGCCTGCCCAGCACTGTGCTGTCCCTGGTGCTACTCCTTACCTCAGGAGCCAGATCTTCCCCTTCGAAGGTCCCAGAGAGACTGACTGCTCCCTTCCTGGGCAGCCTTCTTATAGGGCCTAGCCTAGCCCTGATTGGCTGGCTTTAAATCTTGGCCCTGATTGGCTCTCGGCAGGTCCCTTTCCTATTGGCTGCCAGCCTGCGCAGCCGCTCTGGCCTGCCCTAGCCTACTCTCTCAGGGGAGTGGGGCAGCTGCCCCACTAGAGGGCCATGGTAGAGGAGGGCAAGGTAGTGGCACGGACCTCTTTACAGTCCTCACTGGACACTGCAGACTCGGCGGCGCACACCTTGTCCTCAGGTATTTCCATGATGCGCACCTCATGGTTGCAAGGCTCAGGCCTACTGCCCGAGATTCAGCAGACAATGCAGAACATTCCTTTTGATGGTGCAGGCCTGTTCACGGAGCAGACTGACTCACGGCTGCATAGCCTAAAAGACTCAACAGCTATTATGAAATCCTTGGGTATACACACCCCGACAACCCAACAGAAGCATTTCAAGCTCCAACAGCTGCACCAGAGTTCTTACTCTTCTCGTCCGAGGCAGGATTTTTACAGGAGAAGGGGCAGGAATGGCAGAAGGAAGCCTTCCAGCACCCCTTCCGGACAGGGACAGGACCTGGCCAAACCATCATCGGGTTCCAAGCAGGCTTTTTAAAGGGATGCCTGAGGACAGCGCACCAAACTCATTCCTGGATCCTTCCCCATCCTTTTTTAATCTTTTGTCCCACTTCTACCATGCCTGGTCCCAAATAACCTTGGACCGCTGGGTCCTCCGCAGGGTGGATACGGGATACTCTCTCCAGTTCTGCTCCTATCGTCCCTCCCATCCCTCTTCCCCATCCCTCTTCAGGGATACCTCTCATGAGCAACTCCTTATCAAGGAGGTGTAGGTGCTCCTTGCCATGGGAGCAGTGGAGGAGGTTCCTCAGGAGCTTAGGGGCAAGGGATTCTACTCCTGATACTTCCTCATCCCCAAGGACAAGGAGATACTCAACAAATTCATGGTAAAGTTGAAGTTCCGCATGGTCTCCCTGGGCACTATTGTCCCCTTCCTGGACTCAGGAGACTGGTATGCTGCCCTTGAGATGAAGGACCCGTACTTCAACGTAGAAATCTGTCCAACACACTGGCACTTCCTGTGCTTCGTGGTCACAAACATTATCAATAAGCTACCTTACCATCTGCCCTCTCAACAGCTCCCCGAGTACATATCAGTTGTGGCTGTTTTCCACTGTCACCAGCAGGTGCAGGTATACCCCGACCTCGACAACTGGCTGCTCAGGGGCTGCAGCAGGGGACAGGTGCAGTCCCAAATCCATTTGGTCAGGTGCACATTCGAGTGACTCGTTCTCCTCCTCAACTTGGGGAAGTTGACCGTGGAACTGACCCAGAGATTAGAATTCACTGGGGCAGTGTTAGACTCGGATCAGGCGCGGACCCTTCTACTGGAGTCCCGATTCTGAGCTGTCACAGACATAATTCAAAGCCTCCAGAAATTCCCAACCTCAACAGCAAGAGCATGCCTGAGTCTCCTCAGCCAGACGGTTTCTTCCACTTATGTGACCCAGCACATCAGACTGTGGCTTAGACTGTTGCAGGCATGGTTCGCTTTGGCCTACCGCCCAGGGTACCGCCAGCTTGAATTCAGTACTCAAGGTGTCAGGGCAGGTCCTCACATCCCTTTGCTGGTGACTCAACCCCCAAGCGTTGTGCAGAGGAGTCTCCTTCCACAACCCTCAACCTTCCTTGTCCCTGGTTACAGACGTATCGGCTCTGAGATTGGGGGCCATTGGGGAACCTCCAGACACAGGGCCTGTGGTTATAGGATGAGCTCTCCCTACATATCAATGTCAAGGAGCTAAGGGCAGTGCACCTCGCTTGCCAGGCCTTCCAGGCCTGACTGCATGGCCAGTGCATAGCAGTTCTAGTGGACAACAACACTGCCATGTTTTACATCAACAAGCAAAGGGAAGCCTAGTCCTTTCCCCTATGCCAGGAGGTCCTTCGTCTGTGGGAGTTCCATTCACCTGGAAGCATCCTTTCTATCTGAAGTTCAGAAAACTCTGGAGGACTGCCTCAATAAGTCCTTTTGCACTCAGGAGGGTCCATCCAGCCAGATGTCATACACTTCATCTTCCAAAGGTCAACCTGTTTGCCACTTGCCACAACAAGAAGTGCCCAATGTTCTGCTCCTTCCAAGTTTGCAGCCCAGGCTCTCTCACAGATGCCTTTCTGCTACCTTGGAGAGGTCGCCTGCTCTACGTCTTTCCCCTGTTCCCTCTCATGCACAAGGTCCTGCTCAAGGTCTGCAGGGCGGGGGCAAATGAAATTCCGATAGCTCCAGCACGACTTCACCAGCAGGTACATCACGCTACTGGAGCTCTCAGTGGACACACCGGTCACATTGCCTTTCCTCCCTGACTTACTTACTCAGAACCATGGTCGCCTATCACCCCGACCTGCATTCCCTCCAGTTCACAGCTTGGAAGCTTCACTGCTGAACCCCATGGAACTTCTGTGCTCAGAACAAGTAAGGAAGGTCTTCAGCATCAGGAAGCCTTCTACTAGAGCCATGTATCTGACAAAGTGGAAGAGATTCTCATGTTGGTGTGATCAGTATTGCACCCCCCATCCCCTCCTGGTCCAGGCACTCATCTTGGAGCACTTCCTACATCTGAAATAGCAAGGCCTGGCAGCATCCTTGATAAGAGTATACCTCACTGCTATCTCGGCGGCATCCTCGATAAGGGTACACCTCACTGCTATATCGACCAGGAGAGTCTGGTCAATCCGTCTTTGCCAGCCATATGGTTGGTTACTTTCTCAAAGGTTTGGACCACCTACATCCCCAGATCAGACAGCCTGTCCCTGTGAGGGACCTTAACCTGGTCCTTTCCAGGCTCATGGGACCCCCATTCGAACCACTGATGACATGTTCCCTCCAATAGCTGTCTTGGAAGGTAGCTTTCCTGGTCGCCATTACATCTGTAAGGAGGGTGTCCGAGTTAAAAGTCCTCACCTCTGAACAGCCTTACATGGTTTTCTACAGGGATAAGATGCAACTCAGGCCACACCCAGCCTTTCTCCCCAAGGTGATATCGCTCCTCAACACCAGCCAGGATATTTTCCTGCCTGTCTTTTACCCTAAGCCTCATGCCACTACCCAGGAGCAGTGGCTACACTCCCTTGATGTTGGAAGAGCACTAGCTTTCTACATCAAGCACACTAAGCTGTTCAGAAAATCAAACCAGCTGTTCATAGTGGTGACAGACCGATGAAAGGACTCCCAGTCTCATCTCAAAGAATATCCTCCTGGATCACATCTTGCATCCACATGTGCTATGAACTGGACAGAGTGCCAGTCCTGGCTCTCACGGCACATTCTACTAAGGCCCAGGTCTTGTCAGTTGTATTCCTGGCCCAGGTCCCAGTCCAAGAAATCTGCAGGGGCAGTGACTTGGTCCTTGATGCTTACCTTCACCTCTCACTACACCATTATTTGGCACACCAGAGACGATGCAACTTTTGGTAAAGTGGTACTACAATCAGCATTTCCTTAACTCCGACCCCATCGCCTGGGTAAGGCTTGGGAGTCACCTAATTGGAATGGATATGAGCAGTCACTCAAAGAAGTAAAAACGGTTACTCACCTCTTGTAACTCTTCAGGATATGTTGCTCATATCCATCCAAACCCAACCGCCTTCCCCTCTACCGGCGTAGTCAGTAAGAAGGAACTGAGGAGGTGCTGGGTTGTCAGAATCATCCTATATTGAATGTCATGAAGGCGCCACTCCAGGGAGCTCCACAGCCTACCTGATGGGTGCTTCTAGGGGAAAAACTTTCCGATGACTGCACGTGGCACGCATACACCTAATTGGAATGGATATGAGCAACACCTCTTGAAGAACAATAGTTACGACATTTTTCCTCCTGTGGCTGCACCACTTTACACCAGCCTCAGTCTGCACAGCACCAGTCCCAAAGCAGGGTTGGCCTCCTCAGTCTAATAGTGTGTGAAAATGTGTCACCTCCCAAACTGCAGCTGTGCAACAAGGGATTATTTTTCCCACTGCTACCCAGGATTCTGCAGAAAAAGAGCAGAAAGAACTTCAGCCCCTGAAGACAAGTGATCTTGGGGACCCCGACAGAGAACAAGGCCCTACTGTGCTAGGTGTTGTACCTATAAACCATCTCATACCCACTTCTGTTCATGGCCTTCTGGTAGGCTTGGGCTGCCCAGCAGCGACCAGCTGTTGACAAAATGAGCCTGGCAACAGGCTGGGCTGCATCTCATTCCTCCATGCCACATGATCCATTTCCCTTCACATATGATATGTAGAACACCAGAACACAGTCTGCTGTGCAGTTTGTAGCATAGCAATAGCTATTTTGCCATGTTACATGGAACAGTGAATTACCACTGTCCATGCTGCGCAACTCAATGGAGCCACATTGCTTTGCATCAGCTGGGAGCTGGCCCTGTATCTTTAACCTTAAGTTTTTTTTGAATATCCCCATAAGCCTATATTTACCAGGCCCAACGTGTGATGAAACATTCACCGCTTGGAGCATAGATGCTATAATTATCAAGATGCTGGCTTGGTGAATGTCAGGTTCCAGTATTGCCAGGTGCTAGAGGCAATTTTACAGACAGAAAATATCTGCTCCAAAAAAGAGTAGGCCAACATTTTTCAGATCTAGGCACCCAGCTCTTTTCCCATGGGCCTAGCTCCCCTAGCAACCATACCATTTATTTAGGTGCCTACCTATGGATTTTGGTGCCTAGCTTTAGGCATGACACTGAAAATGTTGGCTGTAAATCATAGACCTGCATGTCACTATTCTAAGGAGACTGAGTCTTGTAGTTGCTTCCTATAAGAGTAGCGCACAGAGGTACAGGCATCACACTGTTATTAACTCTGAAATGCAATTGCTCTGTTCAGCTGGTGCCTGGATTTGAACTCTCACTAGGCGTAAGAATTCCTTAAAGTCCCCCTCATCCCCAATTGACAGCCATGGGCCAGAACATCTGGTGGTGTAACCCGGTGCAGCAGTGTAACTACACTGATTTACACCAGCTGGGGCTCTGACCCCAGAGCTTTACAGTCCATCTCTTGGGTGTGTCACAGATAGTTCGTTGTCAGCAGCAGAGTGAGCAGGACGCTGTGGCATCGCTGCAGAACGTGCAGGATGAGAACAGTATTCTCCAGAAGAGACTGACAACACTGCAGCGAGCTGTAGCCCACCTAGAAGGGGAGAACAAGGAGCTGGAGCGACTGGCCTTTGAGCTGAAGCAGGAAAATTCTGCCCTGAAGAAGACCCTCAGCAAGGTACTGTAGGGTGAGTTATGAAGACACCAACAGATGTTAAGTTGGACACATGCAGTGCCGCACAAGAATGCGAACAGTCACAACCTGTCTCTGGCCTAGAGCTGTGTATTCCATCTGCAGACACTAGTGCACAGCCTACATAATACTAGCAATGTCCAGGTTTGGCTCCTCAGTGGAGAAATCAGTGAGACCCCCAAAGAGGTCAGTGGAGCTCTGCTGATTGACCTCGGCTGGGGATCTGGCCCATTCACAAGTATCTATGAACAAAAATACAAGGAGCAAAATAAGTGAAGGACTGTAGGAGGGAGGTGGGTCAAAAGCTCCTCTCCTCCCCCTTCTGCTGCTCCCACCATTCCCTCTCCTCTGGAGTACAACACTGTTCAGTTCTTCTCTCATCCCCCATCTGTTGCTGCCAGCTACCATACACCATACCTTCCCAAAGTACCTTCCTCTCAGATAGGATGACCAGATGTCCCAATTTTATAGGTACAGTCCTGATTTTGTGTCTTTTTCTTATATAGGCTCCTATTACCACCTACCCTATCCCAATTTTTCACATTTGCTGTCTGGTCACCCTACTCTCGCATCTGGAGTCCTGGCTCTCTTCTGCATCCCTGACCTTGTCCTCAGTGACTCCAGATTCCACTCTGGTGTCCCTTCCCACTCGCTAGCCCTCTACCTCCTCGAGCCCTTGCTCAGCCAAAGGGCCACTTTCTCCACTTCGCTCTCCCAGTAGTATTGCTCTGTCTCTGACCTCACACCTTCCATGACGCCTTTCTTCAACCACTGCCTTGTTGCTTTGTTGCCCCCAGCACTCACCCCTTCGCCCGGCGTTGTTATGAGCTGCATCCCATCCATGTCCATGACCTCTCTACTGCTCTCAGTCGCCTGCTCCAGATCGCCTCCCTTTTTCTGACTTGTTGATTCCCTCCTTTCCAGTCTGGACTCTTGGGCCCCTCTCTCCATCTGCAAAGTCACTTCCTCCAGACCCATCATCCTGTCCCCTGGGGTATTCCTGATCATTTGTCTACACAGCACACAGGACCCTGAGTTTGGCCAGGTCCTCTGGGCACTACTGGAGTATAAATAGAAAAACAAGTGATGAGAACTTGCCAGTGGCGCATTTACCAGCATATACATCTGGAGAGCAGGCTTGTTTCTGCATTCTCCTGCCCCTTGCATCATCATGTCCATCAGTGCAAAGGGAGGACAAAATGCAACCCTGCTGATCTGTAAAGAGTCTGAGTGAGAATACAAGGTGGAGTGCAAGGGGAAAGGGTTGTCTTCTTCATTCTAATTCATGCCATGACGTGCATATTCACCAACCTACAGACATGGGAGCAGATCCCCAGCTGGTATAAATCAGCCTGGCTTTGTTAGTCAAGAGAGCTGTGCCAATTGACTCCACTGATCACGTACATACACACGCTTGCCTTGGATCATGTCATGTCTGTGTGTGTGCACACAGTCATGTCTCTAGATAGACAGATAGATAGAGATATTACAGACAGACACACCACATTTGCCTCTGACAATGTATATTCATGCATATAGCCCCCGCATCAGAAAAGCATCTCAATTCAGCAATGTACTGCTTAACGTTAAGCATGTGGTCAAATCCAACTGAAGTCAAGCACATGCTTAAGCACTTTCCTGAACCAGAGCCATAGATGTGAGCTTTCCCTCCCAACTCTGCCAATTGAAGTCAGTGGAGACAGACTGCTGTGAGAGAGAGGAGATTCAGGCTCGGTGCATTGTCACAGTCACATAACATGGAATAGACATAATCATGCAAACACAAAAGGCAAAGCAGAATCCTATGAGTGAGAGAGAAAGACAAGCGCTGCCTGTGTGTTCCAGTAACCTTTGTTTTCTTGGCCCCCATCCAGTCACTTCCCACCACTTGCATTTATGTACATGATTATTGCTCTCACATTCTCTGAACGTAGTCCAGCTAATGAGTTCAAAACTCTTCATTCAAATGTATTCTCCATCAAAACTCCCACAAACACAAATGCACAAGCACACGTGTGCACACACATACATGTGTGTGCCTCTTGGCTCCCTGATTTCTTCTCTTGCTTAGAGAGGGAGCTAATGTTCAGCTCTGAGGTACTGATTCCAGTTTGAAAGAATAATTTGTGTCATGCATGTATTAAGTATCAGCAGGGGTGCTCTGGGATTGGCCTAATTAGCTCTAGTGATGGGGGAAGCTAATCCAAACCATGTGCTAAAGCCATCTTCTAAATTTAATACAAGCAGTTTCAGATTTACTTTTAGCCTCTGTACCCAAAAAGATTGATGTATAAACGTTTCTGTCTCTTTAATCAGCTGCTATTCCTTTCCCCTGCTGCCCCAAACACACACACGTTTCATTCAGAACTCTCTTTTTTGATGGTTTCACAGTTTTTATTGTTTCATTTCCAACCAGTTTGATGCTTTCTGAACTTGACCACGGCACACAGAGCTGTATGCAGAAACCATCCAATGGGGACTGACCCAGAGTAAAATATCAAGGATTGAATGTCCTCGGAGACTGAGCTACCCACTGCAGAGGGGTGGAGAATGATGGGATGTATTTGCCCCCTTAGCATAGTTAGTAGTGAGTGCAGAATTGGGAGCCAGGATCTCCTTAATGCTGTCCCTGCCTCTGCCAATGACTTACTGGGTGACTATGGGGAGTGGCATCAGCTTCTTGTGTTATGTCTCAATTTGCCTGTCTGAAAGATGGATGCAATCACAGATCCTTACTTGTGTGCTGTGAGACTTCATTTCATGGCTCTTTCCATAAGAGGACGGGTTTGCCACAGGGACAAATTTTCCCTTTCATCCAGTGCTGCACAGCATGCTTGTCTGCTGATTGGCTGTCTCCTCCACCCCAGAAATGGCTGAATATCATTGATAGTCATATCGGTACAATCCAGCTCCTCAGCTGCAGATGAGATTCACATGGCATAACTTGAGTGGACTGCATCACTTTTGCACACCACCTGACCCTGGACTGGTTGTGCATTGGGCTGGTCCCCATTATAAGCCCCATAGGGCTGCTTTAACCTGCACCAGCTGCCAGTCTGAAGGGGCCTAGGCAACAGCTGTCAACCACTGGGGTGCAAGGATGCCATGGCGCCATTATCCAGTGCTGGCCATAGGGAGGTGGGAGCCATTCTGTCAACTCTGCACCACCTGAGGATGTCCACCTGGGGTCATCCTCCAGCAGGCCAGCTGTTTGCAGTGCTCCACCAAGAGAAGCTGGGCCAGAGAGTGTGAAGCTCCTGACTCAGACTGGAAGCCTTGGAGAAGGAAGGCACTATGCCTTGCAAAGGGAAACACCTTCCCTCACAGGAGGAGGAAGAACAAGCAGGGCATGGAGTGGGGAAACCAGCCATTGTCAAGTGATTGGGATGAACCACTGCACAGCCTGGGACCTGCAACTACTCTCCTCTGAGACACACTGGAGCAGCCCACAGAGACTTCCAGCCAGATCCTCAGTGGGCAGGGCCAGCGCTACCCATTAGGTGACCTAGGCAGCCACCTAGGGCGGCAGCAGTTGTGGGACACTGTATTGATGGTCTCTGCGGCAATTTGGTGGCAACTCTAAGTGTCTTCAGCCACCGGCAGCAATTTGGCGGCGACTGCTCCTTGCCTCTTCATCCGGCAGCAGCATTTTGGTGGTGACTGCTCCTCGCTGATTTCGTTGCCGGCTGCAAGGCGATAAGGAATTTTTTTTCTTCGCCACCTAGGGCGGCAAAAAATGCTGACGCCAGTCCTGTCAGTGGGTGTCAATATTCACTGACTTCAGGGAAGCTATGCTGGGGATCTGTCTCATTGTCATCAGCAGAGCTATGCCCATTTATGCCAGCTAGGAATCTGGCCCCCAATGGAGCTACACCCATTTACATCAGCTGCGGATCCAGCACTGCAGGACTCAGAATTCAACACTCTGCCTTGATCTGCACAGTCAAGGTATGAAAAGTGAGGCTGCAAAGGGCTCCATTTGATGTAAATTCAGAGCAGCCCATGAGCTTATCGTGATTTACGAGAGCTGGGTGGAATCTGGGTGCTGCTGATATAGTGACAGCTCCAAACAAAAGGAATCAGAGGCTGTTCAAAACTATTCCAGCCTGGGCTTCTGTGAACTACACTGGCTAACAGCAGCCAGTAGGTGGCACTGTGCAGTCCAGGGATCAGCAGGAGCCATGCCCCTCATCCCCAGCCATGCCAGGACGTGGCTTAGTGGTGCTACAGCAGCCCCTACATCACCCCAGGACCCCTAAGAATATGTTTCCCATAGTGTTCAAAGACCCTTCAGCAGACCAAAACCTGGCCATGAGTCCGACTCTAACCCATCTAACTCAGTGACCAGTGATTTTCCAGCAGCAGGTTCATGCTCTTGTTGGTGAGGCAAAATAGGGAAGCCCACGACTGAGAGATCCTGGTGCTGAACATCCTCCAAAGAAACTGTCTCTCCTTTTGCAGCATCAATAATCCTCAAGGAATCCAGGAGGGCCTTACAAATTGGGCATTGGCTGAACTAAATCCCAGGGCAGCCTTGCTTTCTGCTCCATTCTGCTTGGAGAATGCAGCCAGCTTGGCCCCATTGGTTCCCTTGTGGGTGTCCCCATGAAGCCAGAGCTTAAAGCTGCTCTCCCTGGTAGAACAGATTGTCCTGCTCTGGAAGTGAATGATTTCTTGGCATTGCTGCCCCTACCCCCATGGCCCTGTGATTCTTGGGTTTGTTCAAATAAACTGGGCCTTAACAGAAGCTGAGAGCTGCTTGGCAGAATGATGCAACTGACCCTACAGATGCCACAGGAAGCAGTAGGAGCTCCTGTTGAGATGTTAGTGACAGCCTGAAAGGGGTAACTACCTTGATGTTAGCCTCTCCATCAGGGACATTCATAGCTTTGTTTAATGTGGCAGCCAGTGCCACGTTTGGAGCACCTTACAAATCAACAAGCTGTAGCATTAACACTGTGTAAAGGAACAATGGGAGCCAATGTTCAATGGGCAGTTGGAATCTTAAAAATGTAGTCTATTGGGCTTGATTTGCATGCTTTGTCACCCCAAAAGAGTATGCAGAATTGGAAACTACATGATCAAAATGGATGTTACTACCTCTCCATGTATCTAAGTGCACACACAGCCTACATGCACAAGGGAACATATTTTACTTGCAACTGCATGGATAACATGAGTAAAAATCAGGCCCCAGATCTATTCTGATCTGGGGCTTTATTAGAAGGGGAAAATTTTCTCTGATCTGCTATATATTCTATACCAATCCAAACATTTGGTGGGAAGGAACAATAACCACTGGTTTAGATGATCTCAAAGAAAGAAGATGAACAGGTGAGGAAAATTTTCCTTTAGGAATACCTTGATATTAACCAACAAGGTGTATCAGAGCCTGGGTCTTGGTGAGAAAAGGGGAACTGTTTCTTTTAACGTTTTCTCTATTGAGGGTGTCCATAGAGCTGTACAAGAACAGAACAGGCAATAAAATATCCTTTGGAAGCAACTGCTCGAGGGCTTGGTCACTTAATAGTGGAGATCTGGTAATAAAGATGGAACAGATCTATACTCAGCATTCCCTGTCACACTCATGGAGCTCTGCTGTCACCTCACTGATGTCCATGGAGTTACCTCTAACTGAGGTGAGCCTAGATGGGGATGTAGGGTGTCCCCCTCAAGGTACAGAGCATCACAAAGGGATGATGTGAAAACAAAGCTCCAGAACAGTCGTTTAAACATCCCACTCTGAGCCGAAAGTCACAAGGCATTTCCTGGCTCCAGGGAGCGTCCAATACAATTCTGGTGATACTGTCAGATAGAGATCTATTTCAGAGGTGCCTACTGAACTAATCAAATTGTTCTGCATTAGAACTCAGAGGAGAATGTGATGAATACTGTAGCTATGTCATGACTACATTCCAGTTCCCTTTACGCAAACTCAGAAATAAGGTGCAGGAAAGTCAAGATACACAACACTCCATGATACGAGCGCCAAGGCTGTCTAAAAGACTATTAGTCCTCTGTCCACGGCTCATTATTTCGTGGCTGGTGTGATTAAGTCCTATGATGGTGACACTTGAATAGATATGTGGACAGAGTTGGCACCTGTCCTTGCAACAAAGCCCAGTGCCGACTCTGTCCACATATCTATTCAAGTAACACCATCATAGAACCTAATCACATCAGCCATGCCATCAGAGGCTCGTTCACCTGCACATCTACCAATGTGATCTATGCCATCATGTGCCAGCAATGCCCCTTGGCCATGTACATTGGCCAAACCGGACAGTCTCTACGCAAAAGAATAAATGGACACAAATCTGACATCAGAAATCATAACATTCAAAAACCAGTAGAACACTTCAATCTCTCTGGGCATTCAGTAGCAGACCTAAAAATGGCAATTCTTCAACAAAAAAATTTCAAAAATAAACTCCAACAAGAAACTGCTGAACTGGAATTAATTTGCAAACTGGATACCATCATATTTGAGGTCCCTTCCAACCCTGATATTCTATAATGCTATGATTCTATGAAATTAGGCTTGAATAAAGACTGGGAGTGGCTGAGTCATTACACAAACTGAAATCTACTTCCCATGCTAAGTTTCTGCCTACTGTTACATACACCTTCTTGTCAACTGTTTGAAATGGGCCATTCTGATTATCAATACAAAAGGTTTTTTTCTCCTGCTGATGATAGTTCACTTTAATTGATCAGTCTCTAAGAGTGGGTATGGGAATCCCCATCTTTTCATGTTCTCTGTATCTATCTATCTATCTATATATATCTTCCTACAGTCTGTTCCACTCTATGCATCTGATGAAGTGGGTTCTAGCCCATAAAAGCTTATGCCCAAATAAATTTGTTAGTCTCTGCGGTTCCTCAGGTACTCCTCATTCTTTTTAAAGCCAGTATGTTAACCACAAAACCCTTCTGCCCCCGTGAGCTGTGTCCCTTCCATAGTTAATTGGCTAGGATATGTGTAAGTGACTACAATACCCTCCTGAGAGTGCTAAAAAGAGCATAAATTAAGCTATGGAGGAAGAAAAGCAAGATGGTGAGAGCTGGTGCATTTCACTTATCTTGTTTAAGAACATAAGAATGGCAATACTGGGTCAGATCAAAGGTCCATACAGGCCAGTATCCTGTCTACCGACAGTGGCCAATACCACGTGCCCCAGAAGGAGTGTACTTAACAGGTAATGAGCAAATGATCTTTCTCCTGCCATCCATCTCCACCCTCTGACAGATAGGCTAGGGACACCATTCCTTACCCATCCTGGCTAATAGCCATTAATGGACTTAACCTCCATGAATTTATCTAGTACTCTTTTAAACCCTGTTATAGTTCTAGCCTTAACAATCTCCTTGGGCAAGGAGTTCCACAGACTGACTGTGTGCTGTGTGAAGAAGAACTTCCTTTTATTTGTTTTAAACCTGCCATGAAGCCAACAAAAAAGTGGACAACCATTAAGTCTCTGTTGTAGTGAGACCATGGCCTACCATGCTGACCAATATTTGTCTGATTGTTGCCTGGTATTCCCATCAGTCAGTCTGCCTCTGTCGGTTGACTTTTGTTTTATACTTAGATTGCAAGCTCTTTGCGGCAGGACTTGTCTTTTGTTCTGCACCTAGCACAATGGGATCCTGGTCCATGACTGGGGCTCCAAAGCACTATAACAATTAATATATCCGCATAGCCCCATTTTACAAATGGAGAACTGAGGCCTAGAGAATGTCACATTAAGGGTAAAATTTACAAAGGGCTTTAGATGCCCAAAGATGCAAATAGGTGCCAAGTGGAATTTACAAAAGCACATTTGCAGGTTGCATACCTATTTCCCATTGAAATCAGCTCCTCTGGAATGAGCTTGCCCCCTATAAGCCTCATGTGCCGCTGTTGCCCACCTGTTTGTCCTTGCCTCTCAAACTATTGCTCCTACTTCCACCTCCCTTAGAGGTGCTTGCTGTTTCCTCCTCCAGCTCCACCCCACAATGTGCTGCTTTCTCCCTCATCCCCCAACCCAGACCTTACCCCAGGACTCAGCTCCCTACTTACCACAGGTGTCTTCAGGAGGGGGCACCAGCAGTGATCTGTCCTGTTGTCTTCAGGAGATGGTTAGCTTTCCCCACTTCTTTAGCCTCCTCCTACCCTGAGCAGGCCAGCTCTGGACCCACAGACAGACTTCCCAGGGGATGTTTCACCTAGGGTGACCAGATAGCAAATGTGAAAAATTGGGACAGAGGGTGGGGGGTAATAGAAGCCTATATAAGAAAAAGACCCAAAAATTGGGATTGTCCCTATAAAATCAGGACATCTGGTCACCCTGGTTTCACCCTCATGGAAAGACCTTCATCATGGTAAAACCATTCCCACAGGGTTGAAGCTTTCCCCTGGGCCAGTAGGTCCAGAAGTAGGGCTAGGCTGTGCTGGTCAAGTGGAGGCTGTGTCCCTGCACCTGAAGATGGGGTGGGAGGAGCAAAAGCTCCACAGGAGGAAACAGGGGTAGCAGCTTATCACTTATTGAGAAAGAACGAAGAGGGTGCTGGGAAACTTGAAGGCCCAAGGGGAGCTAATTACTTGAAGAATTGGGACTCTGGGTGTTTTTTGCCCAGAGAAAGGGGATACAGATATAAGAGCTAAGAGGCTTAACGCTGGGAAACCTCATCCTTCTCCTGGGTTCTACCTATGAAAATTAGAGCCTATGGTCGTATGTCCTTTCCCCCTTGTTGCCTGGGGGTTGACCTGGTGGACATGACAGCTGAACTGCCCTTGAGCATGATGAGATGTGTGTGTGTGGAGTGAGTAAGTGTGTAATACCAGTGAGTGCCTGCATCAGAGTGCAGTCCCTTCCTGGCCTATTGATCTCCAGTGAAGGCTTACACTCTGCTGCAGGGTGATTATACAAAACAGTACACAAGAAACAAAAATATGGGAAAACTGAAATCCTCAAAGATCTTTTCAGACATTTTAAATTAAACTTAATTTGTCATGAATGATCAAATCCAAGCAGTATGATTCCTAGAGAACAAGGACTCATTAGTACAGTTCAGTTTCTCTATAAGAGTATCCTAATGTTACAATCCAGCAATTCTGAACATTTGCATAGCATTCTGTTGCATTGTCACTCCTGGTTCCCACTCCAGAGGTGGAGCCAAGCAGCCTTTGGATGGAGAAGGAGAAAAAGTATATTTGCACACGTGTTGGTGGGCAGCATCAATGACTTCAGCATGTCAGCTTCATTGTCTTTGCTTGCTCCTTTTCAGTGCTGTAGCTGTTCCCAGCATATCCCAGTTTAGCCCTTTTGGTGCTAAAGAAGTCATTATAATGATCAAACCCCAGGGGTTTGCATTCAAAATCCCAAGAAATATCAGCAAGGAAAGGAAAAACAACCCAATCAAGCAATATTTCTTGCTGTGGAAGCAATTCCAAGAGCAGCCATCTTCAATTCAGCTGGGTTGCACCCTTGGAGAAGGAAGGACCATTGTCACTAGGCAGCTGTTGGGGGTAGAGAACACCTGGATTTGGGGCCATCTTGACCTGCAACATTAGCAGAGCTTTGTGTTCCAGGGTGAGAGTTATGCGGATAAGTTACCTTGTCGAGGCTGGACTCCCTCCCCCTCCCCCGATCACAACTGATCCAGGTTGAGTTCAAACCATCATTCTAGCAGTACAAGGCACTGGAAGCCATTACTCACCCTTTGAGCTATCCAGTTCCCCCTGCAGAGGGTTTGGTGGAGCTCTCTATAAAGAATTCTATATAAAAGTGTGTTTTGTTGTCTTACTGTTAGCTAGCTGGGAATGCCTGAACTGGGATCCTGGAAAACACATGCTCCCAGAGGGAGAGGCTAGGAAATGATCTACTCTGGGTCTGCCAAAGAGGAAGGAAAGCCAGGTATGCCTTTGCTGGCTGAGCTTGGCACTGAATAGGGATTGTCCATCAGGCATCTTAATGGATTTTCTAGCTGCAGAAACTAGGATGAAGGGAAATGTGATATTTTTCTGTTGTGGAAAAGCAACATTACAGGCCGTATGAGAGTCTCAACAAGCATGAAATAGCTTTTACATGGTGCCCCTTTATTCCCTGTGTTCAACATCTTCCCCTGGGCTGGGGGGCGGGAGAGGACAGCTAATGAGTTCCAGAAGATCAGCTGTAAATGGCCAGCGAGAGTAATTCATATCAAACTCATAAAACCCTCGAGTAGCGTCTCAGGAGGGGAAATCCGGATGTGGCCGTTTATTTATTTTGGATTTTGCTTTCTTCTCTTCTCCTTTTAACATTTTCTTCCAGGAGACGCTCATTGCTTTTTAAAGGGACAGGCCTTCCTTTGGTTATTTGGAGGCTTTTATCTGTTCATGCAGGGACTACTAGTAATGAAGGCCCCTGCCCAGTCAGCAGGCTCCATGCAGACCATCACCCAAGCACTGGGCCGTTGGAGGCCTTCTCACAACTGGGAGTTCTAGACACAGCCCTTCTTGCAGCACCATTCCACACCCAGTCTCCAGATGCTGTCCTGAAGATGGTTGTGCCCTTCAGGAGCTCAACACTGCAGCACAGTCCTTCCTGGCCACTGTGGCCAGCCTTGGTGCACTGTGTGCAGAGATACTGAAAGTGCTGCTGGAGGGGAGGTATTCACTACACTGTCATGGCTAAAGCAGCTCTGCTCCGCAGCTGGTCTCGCCGCTCAGACCTCAACAAACTGCCACGAAGTTGATTTGTGACCAGAGCTCTGGGCTGTGAGGCCAGTCCCTGACAGTTCTTTCTTCCTCATTTCCATTGCAAACCCTCATCCTTCCCCATGATCCACCTCATCCCACTGCTTCCCCCCCGTGCCATCATCCAGAGTCCTTCCCTACCTCCTGGGGTCTTCCCCCAACTCAGCCTCTCTCCTGATCCGACCTGCCTTTCCCTCCAAACATCTCAGATGTGCTGTATCTTCCCACAGCCCTGCCCTTTCCACTCCATTGGCTTTTCCCTCCCCAGGGTTTTGCCAGCTTCTTCTTGGCCAGGTCTCAGGGTTGTCTCTCCATCTCTGTCATAGAATCATAGAAGATTAGGGTTAGAAGGGACCTCAGGAGGTCATCTAGTCAAACCCCCTGCTCAAAGCAGGATCAGCACCAACTAAATCATCCCAGCCAGGGCTTTGTCAAGCCAGGCCTTAAAAACCTCTAAGGAAGGAGATTCCACCGCCTTCCTTGGTAACCCATTCCTGTGTTTCACCACCTTCCTGTCCTTCTCAGTCTACATACAGCCTTTGACATGGTTGCTCCCTTGCTTCTGGAGCCACCTTCCAGCTCCCCCTCGGACTGCTGCTTCAGCATTGCCTCCAGTGACTCTCTTGTTTCCCTTCTGAGAGTCCTCTGCTGTCACTCTGCCCTCTGTTAAAGGAGGCCTGCCCCCACACTGCCCTAACCCACAGCACAGAATCCTAGGAGATAGAGAAGTCCTCTGCCTGAGTTCCACATCTTGATGCAGCTGTTCTCATGGGTATTGGGGTGGTCCAGAAGGAAGGGCACTAGACTGGGAGGCAGGGGATCTGGGTGCTAGCCCTGCACCTGCTAGTGACATTGGAAAAGTCACTTTCCCCCCTCTGGGCTCAGTTTCCACTGCCATCTTTTCTCTGTGTTGTCTGTTTAGATTGGAAGCTCTGAAAGGCAGGGACTATTTCTGACTATGTGTATGTTCAGCTCTTCACACTGTAGGGCCTTCATCTTTGTTGGTCTCTAGGTGTTGCTGTAATTATGAACTCAGCAAGCAGACACTCCAGAAGGTACCCTGGCTTCAAGGAGCATGCCAACTCCAGGCAGCCAAAGCCAGCTATGTGTGCCAGCTGGTAGCACCAGGTTTTCAGGGCTGCAGTGGAGCTCTTTTGAAAATCATCCCGAGACCTTGAAAATCCCAGCCCACTGGGAACTGCTGAGCCACGTGCGTGCCAGAGGGGAGGTGAAGGTCCCTGCCATGCAATTTGTCCTTACAGGCAGAACAGGAGATGCTCAGGAAAGAAAACTGTGACATGCGGCTCAGTGCAGAGAAGGAGCAGCTGGACCTGTCACTGAGCAGTCTGCACCAGGAGGTGGAGGACACCCTGAGGCAGAACTAGCAGCTGCAGGTCAGTCCACTGCTAATGGTGGTTTATCACAGGAAATGGGGACGCCTTAGAGGGTTAGTCTGCCCTGGAGTGAGGAGATGAGATGAAGGCTCATGGGAGTAGGAAAAGGGAGGAAGAGGAGCACAGGGGGCGCAGGCAGGGAGAGGGTGGCCAGGCAGGGGGCAGGTAGGAGCAAATAGGAGCTCAACAGAGTCCAAAGGATGCCTAGAGTCCCAGCCAAAGGAAGCCGTAGTCCATGGCATCATCTGTGGCCAGGGGATTTGGAAGGTGCCTGCTGGGAAGAGTCTCAACCCAGGAAACTTCTTCCTCCCCAGTTCCATGGCTGAGGAGGAGGAGGAGGTCAGGTGCCCAGGAAAGAGGGTCTCCCAGTTTCCACGCCTGGTGGGGCGAGGAGATCTTCTGGTTCCTGTTAACGCAGGGAAAGTCTCTCTGCTCCTACAGGGGGCTCTGATTGCTGACCTGGCTCCCCTGGTTAGGAGACAGGGTACACGAGGTCTTGTGACCTGGGTGCAAGTGGAGGTGCTGGCAAGGGCCATCTCTCACCCCCAACCTGCTGCCCCCCCAAGTGCAGTTCCCCAGAGAGCAGCTTTGGCAGGACACAGTGCTGTTTGGACACAGTCTGTCTGAGAAGCGAGGGGATCCAGGGACAGAGAGGTAGGACACTGTGCACTGCAGCCCAGACACTCACCTCTTTGAGAGGATCCAGGCCTGAGGCAGCAGCTGTGAAGGAGCCTGGGGAGCAGGTGTCCACATGCTGGCCCACACCCTGCAACAGGGCCTTTGAGAGAGGGCAGGGACTTGTCTGCAGCCAGCACAGGGGAACTAAGGGTCAGGCACCATGTGAACGGTGCAGAGTCACTAAAGGGGAAATGGTTCTTTGTGAGCCCGCACACGGGTACTGGAGCCCAACATGGTTGTTGGAAATGGATGGGGCTAGCTCAGCACTGCTCTCTGGAAATGACCTGAGGGAAGGCTAAAGACAAGGAGCATCTGGGCCAAGGCCCTTGTCCTGCACTGTCTGATGGCCCAGTACATGGTTCCAGTGGGATTTGGCTGATGCCCTGCCCTATGTTCCTGTGCTAGTCTCAGATCATAGAGATGGAGCAGGCACATGCCCAGTGCTTAATGGAGCTGATGTCACAGCACCAGCTGGAGCTGGAGACAGAGAGGCTGCGCAGCACCCAGCTCCAGGCTGAACTGTCCCTGGAGTCCCGGGAGAGAGCCCACAAGCAGCATGTCAAGGACTTAGAACATCAGATAGGGGAGTTAGGCACACAACAGTAAGTCCTTAAAAGGAGCCATGGGGGAGGCCATTCCCTGGCTGCTAGTGTGGGCACCACATGGGTACCAGTCTGAAAGTTCATGCAGAGGCTTCATTAGGCAAGACTGGGGCAGAGTGGGGTGCTATGGCTGGTGAAGTATCTAGTGCTAATGGGAGCTGTACACTTGAGTGGCAACATTCTGATCTCAGAGCCTCTCACCCTTGCCATGCAGTGCCAGAGGGACAGGACCACAGGAATCAGACCCACCCCCTCAGGGCAGGTCGGGAAGGCTATTATTTTCTGCCTCAGTATTGCCTTGGGGAGATGCCCAGGTCCCATAAGGTAGATTCCTATACAGTCCCATGGGGAAGTGTCACCTTGGCTCTCCAGTGTAACGACCCCGTGCTCCCGAGGTGAACTCGCTGAAAGAGCAGTTGGGCCAGGAAGTGCAGAAGAGACAGTCCTACCTCACTCAGGTGCTCTGGACAGGGAAATGATCCTGAAATAGCCCCTGTGCTATTGTGCCCCTGTGTCTGGTAAGACCTAGTCAAAGACAACACTCAGGACCAGCTTTCAACAGTGACTCTGCAGCCTGCAAGCTGGACTCTGACATCACCCCCTGCACCGGGACACTTGACGGACACATGGCCAGCATTGCTGTGGGGAGAGGTTTCTGGGAGGAGCCTGCACTACACTAATGGCTGGAGCAATGGGGACTGGAGGCCTTATGCAGCTGAAAGGAAACCCTGCAGTGAGGACAGCTGTTCCCCTGGCAATGGCCGAATCTCAGGCCACTGATGCATAGCCAATTAATTTAGGCTATTTGGCAATGAGGGACTTTTCTGTGATTAGGGATACCAGGATGTTTCTCATCCAGGGGTTGAGGGGTCTGGCTGGAGTTTTGTGTGTTTGTTGTAGCCATACTAATGGGTTTTGGCTTCCTATGTTATCTCACCCTTATTCTTTAAATAACACTGCTCTCCCATCAATTGGGGCCACTCTTCTCTCCCTCAGGAGCAGTGCCATTTGGGCCTCATCCAATACTGTGAGTGGCCTCCTGTTTAGCTGGTGGAGTGACACACCCTCCCAATCTCTGTAGTATCCTCTCATTATGCTGAATGAGGTCTGTCGCCATTAGACAGATCTGTGCAACTTGAGGAACTGGCCCTTGAGTGCACAGAATCTGCAGGCAACTGTATCCACCGACATTAATCAAAAACCTAGTGTATGCTAATGAGATACAGTGAGAGAGCGCATTGCCACCATGCCTGGAAACTGGTCAAGACTTTCATCCTCTCAGGAAACTTAGGACTTTTTTAACGATGGCAGGTGGCTAGAATTAGCTCAAAGCCAAGTCATCTTGTGACTCACTGGCCTTTAGAGGCATTAAAGTGTAAAATTCAACGTTCCACCTACTCTGCCAGCCACAGGCTCCAAGCAAATCCTTGAAGGAATCAAACTGTGGTTTCCATGTGTAACCCTTCTGCCCATCAGAGTTGGCAGCAACAAGGGCCGGGTTCAGTATCCAGGGGCTCCATTCCAATAGCACAATACAAAACCGGCTCGAGCCCCCACCCAGTGACCTGGGACAACCATATACCACCCCTCTGGGCATCTGTAAGAGACAATACTTCCCCTCTCACAAGCACAGAGTCTGAGTGTACCAAAAGCCTTTTAATAACAGAGAGAAACGATGTGGCATTAGATTGAGGAAACACCACAAACAGGATTAATAAAACAAACCATGAGCCAGAAGCCCCCCTTCCAGCAAATAGGCTGTGTCCTTCCCTTTGGCTCTTGAGTCCCACAACCCCAAAAATCACCCAATAGTCCCAAAAGTCCAACAGCCCAAGAGTCTCTGTTCCTGGTCAGTGCAGAGTTCAAAAGTCAACCTGCAGAGTCTTACCTCCCGGCCTGGGTGGAAATGGAGGGTAGGGCAAGGGGCACCTTACATGGTCTGAGGCCGACTGCGCCACCTCTCTATGGGGTTCCGCTGCAGCCCTCACCGTAAGCCACTCTGCTCTGCCGGCCGTCCCACGAACTGTTCTGCTCTGCCAGTCAATCCACTAGCCGTCCTGCTAGCCAACACTCGAACTGCTCTGCAGCGCCAGCCACTCTGCCAGTAGCACAAAACTCTCCGCTGGCTGCCCTGCCAGCCAACACCCAAACTGCTCCGCTGTGCCAGCCACTCTGCCAGTCACACAAACTGCACCTAGGAACTGCTCGGCTGAGTCCGCTGCTTCGCTCTGCTAGCCACACAAACTGCTTGGTGCCACCAACACGCCATCCCCCCCCCCCCCCCCCGGCTTAACACAGTGCTCAGAGGTTTCAGCTCTTAAGTGATTACAGCTTTTAGTAGGGGGGGCCTTAGCACAGGTGCATCAGTGGACCCAAAGTGACTTCAGCTCAGCAAACTGAATGTAGACTCCTAATACAATCAAAAATTAACTCTGACATTCCACATTAGAGAAAGGCAAGGTATAATAGGCCTGTAAGGCCCTCAGACAAGGCCCTCCCCCAAAACAAAATAAGAACCTACCCATAACCTTTCTCAATCTCAGGGTGTTCTGAAATGCCTGGCCCTTGCCCAGTGAGTGCGACCTAGATGATGACGAGTCCCTCCATCATAACAAGGGCCAAGTAAATGTCCATAGTACTTTATTCACATAATCAGAGTAACATCACTTTATCATTCCTGCCCCAATAACATAGAAACTGGGGCTCCCACATCAGCCGAAGTGGCCATGTGGGCTGCTGTGAGCTCAGGCGAGGCGTGGTGGGTGTGCCTATGCAAATTGATCAGCCCCAAAGTTATTTTCCACAACTCACTGCAATTACCATAATTCACCACCAGATGTCAGAATAGATCTCATTCCTGACACTGCTTACACATGGCAACAGAGGCAATCATCTTGGGACCACTTTGGCCTTCACATGTTAGGATTTTACACATTTTCTTGTGAATGGCTGTTGGGGGGGGTGATATTTGGCCCAACGTCGTGGTTGTTTAAGCACTGATTTTAAATTCTGAGACTAGAAGGTGTTTGCTAAGGAAATCAACAGTGACATTTTCAAGGCTTTGCATGGATCTTCCTGGATTTCATCTTTTAACAATATTTGATAAGTGACACCTGATTCTGTTCCTTCCCAGGATACAGGTAAATCTTCCCTACCCCACCCTACCCGGTTCAATTCAACATACAGGCATGCAGAGCAATTCTGCTCTTATGCCAGCCTAATTCCAGTGACTTCTGTGGTGTCACTCTGGCTTTACACCAGTGTCAGTAAAAGTGAGACCAGACCTACACAGGAACCTAGTGCTTTCAACTGCTGAGCATTCTGGAGGGTGACTCCACAGCAGGCAGGAAGTGCTCAGGTCCTCATAGGACTGGGTCCTCAGACACGCTGGGCCAGATCCTCAGCTGGTGTAAATTAATGTGGCATCACTGATTTCATTAGAGTGAGTTTGGTTCATGCTAGCCAAGGAGTTGGCCCATTGACTATGCTGATTTACACCAGGTGGGATCTTGCTCATTGATTTAAATGGATCTGTTCTGATTTACACCAGTGGAGGATGTGGTCCATGGATCTATGCTGATTTATGCCAGTGGGGGATGCGGTCTGTTGATCTCCATGGAGCGAAGCTGATTTACACCAGGTGGGGATCTGGCCCATTGACTTCAATGGAGCTAAACTGATTTACACTAGCCAAGTCTCTGGCTCACTGGTGCTGATTCTCTTCTCATCCTGCTGTAAATCAGGAGTAGCTCCCTGTAGCCAATGCAGTGCCTCTGGGGTGAGTGAGTGAATATCTCACTCTGTAGCTGGCGGTTCTGCCCCCTCTCTAATGGGTTGTTTATGTGGAGTTGTATGTGGCGGCAGGAAAGACCATGAAGGAACAAACCACCACTCTATCAGGAAGGTGGGAATCATAACGCCCACATTCCAGTGCCAGTGCATTTCAGGACTGGACCCTCTTGTTTGGGAAGAGTGTGTGGGCGTGGATCTGGGCAGTCCAGAGAATACCCTCATATTGATGGCACAGCTGGGTCTCACTGAGGGAAATGTTGGTATTCACATAATCCCTTTGCTGTTGATTCTAACTGAGTCCTGCTGTTGTTTTCAGCTCCATTTCAGTCCTTATATAACATGTTGCTTGGCTTGTGTTCAGTATTAAAATGTACCTTGCAATCATTGCAGTGGGGAATATTTATATTGCATTTCTATGAATAAAAACATACATTATTTTGAACCATGATTCTGATTTTTATATTTTCAAAGCACTAAGAGCTGGATGCTTTTTGGCAGCTCTTACAAACTGCTGGGGTTTGAAGTTTTGTCATAAATACTGAATGCATTGGAGCAGGGACTGATGGCTATTATTCTGTATTGGTCAAGTGACACAGCTAGTGCTCAGGCCTGATCTGAAGGGATCGGAATAGATTATTGGCTGCATTTACCATGGCCCCACCCACCTCCTGCTTGTCTTGAGAGGAGTTATTCTGGGTGGTAGCTCTCCAGCAGGGGTAAATCAGAGCAGTGCCTTTGAACTTAATGGTGTTACCCTGATCGACATCAGCTGGGGATCTAGCCCATTGACTTCAATGCCACTACCATGATCCATACCAGCTGTGGATCTGACCCACTGACTTCAGTGGAGCTACAGTGATTTACACCAACTGGGGAACTGGCCCATTGACTGATCTTGATATGGAGATGGCATGGGCAATTAACAAGTTGTCTCTCCAGTCAGCAATCATCAATACAGTTGGTCACCGGGGAGCCAACTGGAAAACCAAAGCCACGCTCAATACCTAGAGATTGTGAGCATTCGGCTGGGGCCAGGCACCTCCAGAACAGGTCAGCCAGGAATGGATTCTCAGTGGAGGCCCAGATAAGACTTGAATGGGAAACTAACAGACATGTACAAGTAATAAGAGCCTTAGTTCTGTATCAGCAGATAGCAGAACCCACCATGTCAGGCTTGATCACTTACTGACAGAGAGCAAATATGCCTCTTTCTTAGGACAGCAGCATTTCCACTTTTCCAGTCATGCTGTATTGCTCCTCCTCCCAGATTGCCCTGTGAGATGTTAGATTATAATCTATCTCTTTCACCCTTATCATCTACACAGCATGGCATTTGTAGAGAATGGATAGCTAGGCCCAAACTCAGCAAAGCATTTAAGCACCTGCCTAACTTTACACTAATTATGTGCTTAAAGTTAAACATGTGCTTAAGTGCCTTGCTGCATCAGGGCCTGCCTATAGAATAAAGTCTTACATAGAGTTTAGATCCTAGTACACCCTAGCTTCAGCTGCTTGACCTTGGCTTGTTTGGTTAAACTCTGATTCTTCCCTTCCCCATGCCCTATGTCTTTTGTCAGCTTCTGTTATTGCAGGGATGTTGAAGCATTTTGTGTTGGGCTCTGAAAAGGAAGTTCTCTGAGTTTCCGTTTTCCTTCTGCCAGAACTGAAGACCTTAAGCTGAGAGACAAGTGAAAATGTATTCTCAAGCGAAAGGAAGAGGAGTACTCTTGCAATGGTTTTAGATGCCAGTGTTGCCGGTTCCCACAATTAATTCAAAAAGAAAAAGGTTAATTTCTAGCCCTCATAGGAAAAGCTTCAGAACAGGAACCTGAACAGCTCAACAACCAGAGGCAAATAAAATGTAAGAAATAATAAATTCTCAGTCCAACCTTGTGATTGTTAAAGCAATCACAGGATTTCTCCGGGCCTGGTGTATGAGTTTGGAACATGTCATTGGCAATACTGAGGTGGGCCTGAGCAGCTGATGTGTTGAGAGAGTTACTATATACTGAGTTACCAGTACATGGCAATATTTGACAGCTGTGAGCAAGGACATACAATCAGGGAGAAAGATGAAGACACACCTTTGAGCTCTGTTGAAACATGGTGTTCTAGGATAGGGCCCAATTCTGCCAAGACTGACATATTTGCTCACCTCTGTGCATGTTAGCAGTCTTGGTTGCAGCTATGCACATAAAATTAATCCACATGCATACAACTTTGCAGATCGGGGCCATGGTACTTTAGAAGGATGGGGAAAGATGGTAACTATTTTGCATTAATAAGAGGTAGACATTCTTATTATTTATTAAGAAAGAAAAACTGTCCCACCTAACCAAGAATCCTTGATCCTGTGTCGATGTGACTGCAGGATTGGGGCCTTCAAATGTGTATGCTCATATAATAGATTTGTACATCTGTAGCAATGTTATGATTATTATCTGTCTTGTCTTACATAGTTCATATTTAATAATTAATTAGTGGGGCACTCAGCATGAAATAGCTATATAAATTTAACGCATATTTAGGATCTTAATTGCCAGCATCACAGGATTTTTCTAGCTCTGTTAGGGAGCTTTGTGCTGCTTTGCTAGAATAACTTGAGCTTTCTTGATAAAATGATTTGCTGCTGATAACTGTGGATTTTCTCTGTGGAGACAAAGAGGCCCTTGAGTCTAAAGCGTAACCTAAAACATAACATTGCTGAAAAGAATTTCCTGATAATATTTTTAGCACCTTAAAAAAAACCCCACACCACTTTTTTCCTTCTTTGCCTGTGGAGGATTTTTAAAAGAGAAGAAGAAATGTAATGCCCAGGGTGAGGTATGGGGATTAACCTGTTAGGTGCCAGGATCTAGCAGCAACAAGAAAACACAGACATTAAAGAATCAAGGGAACAAGCAGGGCTGAAATCCACTCCTACAGAACTGAAAGCCAGAAGCTTCCCCCTTCCGTTACCTCACGGGAGAGGAAAGGCCCTCTCTTTGGTTTCCTGGCACATGAAGATCTGGAGCGAATTCAGCAGTGTTTGAAAGGGACTCTGGGTCGAGGGAAAGTTTCTTGAGTGGTTGTGTTTTTCCGCACCAGAACTTTGAAACTCTGACTGGTCTTTTCTAATTGTACAGAGTGTCACTGACAGAGGGGAGGCAAAAGACCTGACAAATGGCTTCTGTTCAGCCTCTTTCATCCCAAACTGTCACTCCCCCTTTGGCCCAATAACGAGAGTGGTTTCCAAGGATTCTGAGCTTAGGGGGTCTAACCCCTGTGTGCTTCTCACCTTCTGTGGGGCACGTGCAGGTACAAGGGCAGGGCATGTGCAAAAAATTGCTACATATGGGTCAATGTGCACCAGGCCACCCCTGGAAACAGGCAGATAGAACTCCTGCTTTCAGTAGCAGACATGCAGCTTCCCCAGATGTCAATTGCTGTTGCATCTGACTGGCTGGTTTTGTAGCCTCATAGGAAGAACCCTGGCCTGGGGCTCGAGAGACCTGGCTTTGCTTCTGATACTATGTGACTGTAGGAACCTCCAGATCCCTCTCTTTTCCTGGCTGGCTTGTCTATTTGGAGTGGAAGCTCTTCAGGGCTGGAACTGTCTCACTAGGTGTGTGTACTGTTCTTAACACAGACGGGCTCTTATACTGGAAAGGCCCTCTAGGCCTTGCTGTAATACCCTATGAGGCCTGGCTTCCAGGGGAGCTCAGGAAGCCTAGCTCCTGAGGGCACACAGCACAGTAAGGACAAGCTGATGGTGCAGCTGTAACTATAGGCATCAGCTGTGATGGTGACTAACAAAACTCTGCGTGCCAGGTATGTGGGTACCATCTTAGGTAGGTGACCATCTTATGGTGCACCCATTTATGTTGGCATCCAGCTGTATCCTACGGGAAGAGCAGCCAACTGCCCAAGCCTAAGTCTCGCCTCCTGAATGGATCTTGTCCTGACCATGATGTTATCTGAGTGGACATTTTCTCCTGCCACTGCAGCCCCAGTGGCTCAGACTCCAGACTGCCCCTGTCAAAGCACTGGTAGCAGAGGAAGGGAGCCTTGCCAAACATCAGATCCTTGCTGTACAGCCAGCTTGGCCCTCACTGCTCACATTCACAGAGCAGGAGACCCCCCCCCCCCCCCCCCAGCGCCCCGCCCCCCACACCTGCAGACACGGAGCTGCTCAGCCTGTGAGAGGGGGCTGGAGAGCCAGAAGGAGTCTCTCTCTCTCTCTCTCTCACATATGCACATACAAAAGCTGGCCAGGCTATTCGTTCCAGACAAGGCAATCCCTGTTTGTGCATGCCACTGCAAATGCTACATCTGTGGGCAGCCTGGGCCTGTGGCAGAGGCTCTGCAGGGCTTAACATGCCCCTGGTCACCAGGGGCGGACCCGGCAATGACACAGCTACAGCCCTACCCTGTCCTGTACCCAGCAAGGGGTCCCATGTCAGCTCTGCCTGGGGGACCCTCCCACATTGGTTGGTGTCCACACTCACATGCCATCTAGGGTGTAAACAGTCAAGTGGATCTGCTGCAGCAAGCGAGTGGAGCTCTGGCCCCTACCTTCAGGAGCCTATGCTGTTCTCACAGGCAGGATGGGGGAGCTAAGGAGCCCCACAGCTCAGGGCAGCTCTGCCTCCTCCCCTTTCCCTGCAAGCACCCAGCCTGGAATGTGGGAAGGCTCCTTGTTCCAGTTGCCCCCTGAGACCTAGGAGAGGCAGGTGAAGAGCTTCAAGAGCAGCAGAGGAGAGGCAGGGGGACTGAACTGAAGGAGCTGGAGGAAAGGGCTCCTTGCTGGGCAGCCTTGAGGTGAGAGCTGCTGCACACGTGTTGTTGTGGGAAGGAGGCAGTGCTGCTCGCTGCCTCACATGGAGGGGCAGGACAGTTCAGCCGTCAGAAGGCTACACCCGTGGAGCCGACTGTTGGGGTGATAATTTTGTGTATTTGGTTGTCGTGGTAATAGCACCTTATTGTTGCTATGGTAACTGAGTTAGATTATTAGGGGATAGCCCAGCCAGTTTTGGGCTGGTTTGGTTAGTTCAGTATGTGGAAATAAAAGGCTGCTTTTAAGGTTCACAGCTCTCTGTATCTCAGGTGATTTCTTCCTGAAACTACTGCCCCCAAGGATACAACAGGTAATATCAGGGTTGGCCATAGCGAGGATGTGCAGAGCGCTCCAAGGTCCTGGTGAAGGGTGAGCATTGCTGAGGCTGAGTGCTTGCATAGAACCATCCACACCATTTGTGTATGTAAATGAGAGCAGAGCACCGTTGAGACTCTGGCCGTTCACCTCTCTGGGCCCAGTGCCACCAGGTGTCCAATGGAGTTAACAATCCTTCCTTCCCCTGGGGTCTGTCTGGCTTCTTTACCTGGGACCTTCTTTGGGGCAGGGCCTGCCCTGCATGTATGTATGTATGCAGTACCCGGCCATCATACAAACATTAACACCATAGTGGGGTGTACTGGGTGATTGCTGCAGCAGCCTTCCAGTTCTCCCTCTTTCATTATGCCTCAGGGCCCATCTCCCTGAGACTGGCCAAGCATTCCTGGGTGAGTAGTGCTGGAGAGCATTAGACAGAGGAGCCTGGGGCTGCCTTACTTTGCACAGCATCAGCTCTATCCTGCCCATGTGTCATCATGGCACTCAGGGCACCATTCCCCCAGCATACTTGCATTCCTCTGGGTTCTTACCTGGCTGGGCCCAGCTCCTGCCCAGGCAAGCCTGGCCCCAGGGCATAGCCCCAGCACCCCTCTCCACACTTCAGCCTGCACACAGGTGTGTGGGGGGGGGAAATTGCAGCCTCATCAACACCTGTTCCTTTATGATCCCCTTACTGTAGCCCAGCAGCACAGCAGTGTGGCAGGAAGCACAACCCCATGTTTTGAACTGTAAGCTGTTATGGTCAGGGAGCGTGCCCACCCCTTTGTACAGCACCTTCCACAATGGAGGGCCCAATCCTGAATGGGCACTAGGGTGCCACTGTAACAGACGATAAGAAGCAATAATAATAGTAATACAGAATGATAAACGCTCAATGAGACAATTCCAGCCCCAGTGCCCCAAGCCCATTCGGCTGCCACTTTCCTACTGATTACATCATGGCAAGACTCTCCCTGACATAGCCAGCAGAATGGGGCCAGGGACCCATGAGACCAGACCCCTTTGTGGTTCATTCATATCTGTGTTGCCACATTGCCAGGTTTAACAGCCCGGCAGTAACGGACAGCAGGAATTCAGGCAATGGGAAAGAGAAAGAAACCAGCAGCCAAGAGACTACAACATACCTCTATAAGGCTGGAGTTCTGATGAGAAGTTTGTTGTTGGAGGGAGGGTAACACCCATGCACATGTATATAGATGCATACATGCAACACACACAGACATGCACACAAGTAAACACACGCACACACAGGCATCCATATAAATGCACACACACGCACACACACACATACATATTGCTGTGCACCATGTTCACACACACACATTTACCAGACAGCAGTTTTGCATGAGATGTTTTTTAGGCGCACCAGTCATTAAACCAGGAGAAATTAATTAAAAAGTGGGAGAATATGGACATCAAGCTCCAAAATCCACTTGAAATGTTCATTTGCTTTGCACAGCCACTTGGTTGCTCACTATAAGTGTTATGTTCTGGGGAATTCACAGATTTGGCCCTCAAAGAGTTAATATAAAAGCCTTCAGAGGGTTCAGTGTGTAGCTGTTATAAAAAAAATTTGCTTCCTGCAGGGAATTTGTGTTAAGTTGTGAGAATTTGTCCCCAGCTCAGCCTCTAAAATTAGATTTTGCCTCTTTAACCTCTTCACTCCCAAACTGGATTAAAGGCAGGCTGGTTTTTCACAGGGGTCAGGCCGAGAGTGGCTTGGCCAAACACCAGAGCCCGAGGCCCATTGGGGTTTGGGGCTGCATGTGTGAATGTGGGCTCTGCCCCGGTGAGAAGCAGACCCATACTTCTCCTAGCTCCCTGTGACTGCTGCCTCTTTGAGATCCCCACAAATCCTGAGGCTGTGCCCAGGCACTCCCTGCCAGTGAAGCCTCCAGAGTATTTTGGCCATACTCTAGGGTGACCCATCACACCCTCCCTCTATGCCCTGTTCCCCAAGCACACTTACCCCAACCCCTGGCACATTCTACAGGCCCTTGGGAGCAGAGGCAGCATGCCCCCTTGGGGCACCCTGCCACCACCCCACTGCAGGAGCAAGCCATGCAGGGAAACACCTAAAAGTGAACCCAGTCCCTCCTTCCTCCCCAGCTGCTGGCCCTGGCCCTTGCTCTTTAAGAACAGCCTTTCATTTACATAGCCCCACCTCTAAGATCCCTGATTGGCTGGCTGTGTCCTGACTATTAAAGCATGGCCAGCAGGGGTGGAGTTTGCTCTGTGAATGAGACCCCCCCATACTCCCCTCCCCCAGCTAAACAGAGACATTAGTGTAGCAGAGAGTGAAGAATCAGTGGAGGGAGACCCACAGCGACTGGCCTGCGACTCTGGGACCTTTCTGTTTATACAGAGATTCTAGCTCTCTTCAGTGGTGCCTAACTCTCCCCACGCTACACTGCCTAGGAGGGGGGAAGCGGGGGGACTCTGGCTTTTCCACCATTGAGATCTGTGCCTTTTTATTCCTGCTAGGGAGTTTGCAGCTCAGCCTTTTTTTTTTAATCACATTCCCCTCCCCACTGCATCCCCTCCAAACAAAACCAAATCATACCAGCATTAAAAACCCAACCAGCCCACGCGAGGACAGATAGAGGGTTTTGCAAAGTTCTGCTTGATGAAAGCAAAAAAAAAAAAAAGCCCTGGTGTATCTCTGAGCTGAACTAAGCGACAGCCAGTGTGTTGTGGAGATGCAGGGCCTGGCTCGCTGGCTGGTGATCCTAGCCCTGGGGAAATGGGTTTGGGTCGAGGGTGTTGTGCCTCTGGCTGACTTTTACCCCTTTGGCTTGGAGCAGGGGGACGCTGTCACTTTGAAACAGGATGATGGAGGCTCCGGGCTTCAGCCGATCTCAGTGAAATTTCCTTTCTTTGGAGTGGGACACACAGGATTGTATGTAAGTAGTGGTTTCTTTTCTTGGGTTCTGGAGGAGGCAGAGGGCTCTGAGTGGCTTCATGGCAAAGGGGCTTTGCTGGGGCTTCGCATCGTGCCCTGAAAGCTGCCAGTTCCTGGCACAATGGTGTGGCCAGCCTGCTGCCACTGTTGGGATGCTTATGCCCCCCACAGTGAGCCCTCTACAGAGCTTGCCCAGAGGGAGAGAGACTCCAGGCAGAGTTTTAGTTCTCTTGCATCCCAAGCTGAGTGGAGAGAAAGAGCCAGGAGGAAAAAAGTGACAAGAGTTAGTGACAAGTTGCTTTTGGCATGGAAACAACCCCCAGGGCAGGCAAAGGGCTAGGGCTGGGCAGGTTGGCACTGGGGAGCCTACACTTTTCTCCCAGACTCTACTCTGACATTTTCTTTCCGCAAGTCAGAGCCTAGTGCCTGTGAGAGGAGCTAGATGAAGGGGAGAAACTGAAGTTATGCAGTCAGGGTTCAGTACAGCCTGCTGCAGTGCAACCCTTCCCCGCAGCTCCACCACTCCTGGAACTGCAGGGAGAGAATCAGTCCATCTCCATGACCATTCGGTTCTTGGCATCTCTGTAGCATGCCTACACAGGCACTGGTTTTAGGAATGTGGACACCTGTGCACTGGGAACCAGACTGAAACTGCCACCTCATTCCAAACCGGCTACTGACGATACAAAGACTCTGTGACTGAAGCACACAGTCTAAAGGAGGAAGGGTTTTCTAGGAGAGCTATATAGCTATACCGGCAAACTGTCCTAGTGTGGATTTTACTTTCTCTGGCTAAAAAGGCCTTTTGCCAGAATAGGTTATACTGGTTTGGCAAGCGAAACAAGTTATGCTGGCAAAAGCCCTTTTAGGCCAGTGTAACTGCATGGACACTGGGGCTTGTGCTGGTATAGAAATGTCCTTTCGAAATAACATCCAATCAATGGGGCTGCACCAACAAAAGTTTTGAATGTAGATCAGGCCTTGGTGTGTCCGAGGGCATTTGCGCGGGTAGCAAGTCTAGCATTATGAATAACTAATAGTGATTTGGGAGCCGGTCAGGTCTGGCGTCTGTATTCAGACAACATTCCGGAAACATCAGTGTGCGTTTTGCCAGAGTATGGACAGTGTCACAACCTCTGGCTGTGGCAGTCTGTTTCTGAAGGACACCTGTCCAGCATGGCTCAGACACTGCCTGGCTTCGTCCTCACCCACCATTCAAACATTGTCATCAAGTAAGATGATTAACTCCGGCAAGGAATAACATGCAATGGGCCAGTTTTTCTGCAAATGTAAATGGGCTTTGCTGAAACCATTGGGGTTGTTCGATAAAAGGGGCCCCCTGCAATAACTTCCACCTGGCCTTGCTTAACTTCCTTATCTTGTTCAAATATTTTTGCCTTGTTCCCTCTCCTGCTCTTTGTCTGCTTGATTGAGTAACCGTAGAAAGCAGTTTGCGCAAGGTCAGCCTGAGATGATACAGGAGACGTACCTAGTGTCTTTCCTTTGTCTGTCTTAAACCTATAAATACTGATGTGTGTGTCTAATAAAGCTGCCACATGCCTCCGAAGCTACTAGCCTGAGGGGGGTGCGTGCCCTTTGATCAAAGTTGCTTGGCCTCAGTGTGTTTCTTACATGGTCTCTGACAGTTTCGAGCTATAGCCCAACTCCGCACTACCCGGGTGTTGGAACGGTGAGTAGGACAAGCTGATTTTTACCTAACAGGGTGACACTAATTTACACCAGCTTAGGATCTGGTCCATTAAGAGTCCTGCTCAGGAGGAGGAGGAGGACAATAAATAAATGCGCAGTAGGGAGCATATCAGATCTGAGCGAGCAGGTTCATACTAAGAGACAAGCCCTGTGAGCAAAGCTTTTGGGATGTTGGTTCCACTCTGAGCTCATGATTCCAAGTTGTTCCCAAATAGGAAAGTTTGAATTCGCAATGAAAAACATTCACAAAAAAAATTTGAATTATTTTTTGCAAATGTAATTCACAAAGGTTGATGGGAACTGGTGCCTTATTTTTCACTTCTCCCCATTCAGTGTGCAGCTGTAGGACAAGAAGATGAAAATGGGTGCCAAAGAGGAAGCCAGGTCTATAAGTCAGGCTCTCTCTTAGCAAGGGCCCAATCTCTCACCCAAAGGCTGGGGCAGAGGATACAGATGGGGTGACAATCTGCAATGCAGGTAGAGCCTGCACCTATACACCCTGGTGCTGTCTCCTCATTTCACCTGCCTCTGAGCACTCAAGAAAGATGGACCTTGACCAAATGCCATGCATGGATGGTAACTCAGCAGTCCTTGAACAATCTAGGAATAGGCATATTTACTCACTGTATTGCTATGGCAGGGTTTTTATCAGTCCGCTGATATAGGCCCATTAGAGAAGCTCTTATTACTTGTACACATTTGTCTGCTTCCCATTAAAGTCTCATGTCTGGGTCTCGATTGAAAAAACCCATTAATTTTCTGCAGAAAAGGATCTAGGGGTTACAGTGGACGAGAAGCTGGATATGAGTCAACAGTGTGCCTTTGTTGCCAAGAAGGCTAATGGCATTTTGGGCTGTATAAGTAGGGACATTGCCAGCAGAGCGAGGGACGTGATCATTCCCCTCTATTCAACATTGGTGAGGTCTCATCTGGAGTACTGTGTCCATTTTTGGTCCCCACACTACAAGAAGAATGTGGAAAAATTGGAAAGAGTCCAGAAGAGGGCAACAAAAATGATTAGGGGGCTGGAGCACATGACTTATGAGGAGAGGCTGAGGGAACTGGGATTGTTTAATCTGCAAAAAAGAAGAATGAGGGGGGATTTGATAGTTGCTTTCAACTACCTGAAAGGGGGGTCCAAAGAGGATGGATCTAGACTGTTTTGAGTGGTATCAGATGATAGAATAAGGAGTAATGGTCTGAAGTTGCAGTGGGGGAGGTTTAGGTTGGATATTAGGAAAAACTGTTTAACTAGGAGGGTGGTGAAGCACTGGAATGGATTACGTAGGGAGGTGGTGGAACCTCCTTGCTTAGAGGTTTTTAAGGTCAGGCTTGACAAAGCTCTGGCTGGGATGACTTAGATGGGGATTGATCCTGCTTTGAGCAGAGGGTTGGACTAGATGACCTCCTGGGGTCCCTCCCAACCCTGAGATTCTATTATTCTATGATATGGTGTGGAGGTGCCTGGCCCCAGCCAAACAATCCCGATCGCTACGTGTTGAGAATGGCTTCTGGTTGCCCACTTGGCTCCCCAGTGACCAGCTGGCATGGAGATCACTGACCCAAAAGGTGCTTGTTTCACTTGGGGCAGCTCCCCTCCATCTGTTCCCTTAGGACAGGCAGGCAGAGGGGGCCAGCAGGGAGTGAGGCAAGTGGAAGGAGTATTTCAGTTGCTCATCCCATTTCCATCTTCTTGTGCAAACAGACAGAAGGTGAATTTCCCCCCATTACTGTGTCCAAAAATGACCTTTAGCCTTTACATTGGTGCAGAATTGGTGGGAAGGTACACCAGAGAGCCCCCACAAAGTCTCTGTGGCAGTCTGCACTACAGACTGGAACACAAGAATACTGGGTCAGACCAATGGTCCATCCAATCCTGTCTTCTGACAGTGGCTAGTGTCAGGTGCTTCAGAGGGAATGAACAGAACAGGTAATCATTGAGTCGTCCAGTCCAAGCATCTGGCAGTCAGATGTTTAGGGACATCCATAGCCCATGGCTGTGTCCCTGACTATCTTGGCTAATAGTCATTGATGGACCTAACCTGCATGAACTTATCTAACTCTTTTTTGAACCCAGTGGTAGTTTTGGCCATCACAACATCTCCTGGCAATGAGTTCCACAGAGTAACTGTAGACTGACACAGTTGGTGTGTAGTGTGCACAGAGGTTGAATCTAGCATCACCTCCCAGATGCATTAGGGTTTTCACAGCTCTAGAATTGGTGTTCATGTTCAGGGAGTGGAATGTCCTTGCAATCACCAACTGCAAGCTGGACCAGCAGCCGCGGTTAAGACCATGTAGCCACTCTACAGCTGTGCAAAAGGGACCTACAGCTGTCAGAAGCAGTTCCTATGATAGGCAGCCTCCAGTGGTACAGGAGCATTCGGGGGAGATGAAGCAGTGGCTGGAGCTTGGTGAAGGGGCATGGTAAGAGCACGGTGTGTTCCAGTGGTCCTGGGCTGAACATCCCCTGTGGAACATGGGGTAGAGCAGCCATGTAACCACTGTTGTTGCTATCACTAGACTAGGGCCCTCTTATGCTAGGTAGAAACTCTTAGTGAGCTAGTCCCTTTGCCAGAGAACTTGCTGTTAAAGAGACTAAGGGTGGGAAGAGAAGCAGAGACCTAGAGAGGCCGAGGCACTTGCCCGTGGTCAGACTACAAGTTGGTGGCAGAGCCAGGAATGGAATCTGAGTCTCAATGCACCACTAGACCAGAGATTCCTAAGCCTTTTTCTTCTTTCCCCACTTCTCTGTAGGAGTCACATCACAGTCTCTCTTGCTCCCCCTCTCCGCACCCCTACCTTCCAACTCCTGCTCGTCTTGAGCAGAAAAGGATTCACTGAGGAGAATGAGCAACTCATGACCTGGGTGGCAGCATGACCCAGCTGGCTCCATCCCCAGAGGAGCCCATGGCACCATGGTGTGGAGCGGGCTGGGGCTCCTCACATTCCTTCTCTCTGCCCAGAGCCTCTCACTCCCACAGGCTGTAGAGGGTTTGAAATATGCAGGGCTGTAGTCAGGCCAAGGCAGCAGGGAGAAGGCACAGAAAGCCATTTGGGTGGGGAGGAGGGGGAGCAGCAGGCTGCTGTCAGGGCATGGCTAGGCAGGGTGGGGCTGTGTTCTCGCCCACCCTGATGTCTCCCTGCATGCTCTCTCTGGTGCGGCACCCAGCTGCCCATAGTCCTGTGTCCCAATTTCCATCCCCCGATGCTTTGTTGCATCCCACAGTGTGAAAAGCAGTGCATTCACCACAGTGCCTCCTTACAATCAGTCTGTGCAGTGCTTGGCAAGCCAGGGCCTGCTCCACTCCCATTGATGTCAGCGTGAGCCACGCACCTGGGAGCTTGTCGAAATGGGCATGTGGCATGAGCCACATTCCCTGCCCTGAAGGGCTCACAGAGAAGGTCCTATTCTTGGACAGGATTCCACAAGCAAGGACCTTTGGGGCACCAGTGGTACTCTGCCTAGGGCTAAGGATCCCTACTTCAGCTCTCTGGGCAGATTCAGGGCCTGCGCTGGACCACGCAGGTAAAGGTAGTCTGGAAAAGGGGAGGAAGCACTGGTGAGAAGCGATGACTGGCTAGGATTTCTGACAGCAGTGAGGGGTGAGAAGGGATGGGAAGAAGAGAGGGTCCGTGCTCTGAGGGTAGGGAGAGCAGATTAGAAAGAACCAAGCTGAGGGTGGCCAAAGGGTAAGGAGTGGATTGTGGGGACCTGTTATGGGACAGTCATGTGGCATTGGACAAGAGAATGGTAATGTCTCAGTATGGCTCAAACCACCCCACCTGAGCCTGTTCTCTCCGAAAATCTGAAGGACTGGGGAGTAATGTCTCAAGACCCCTCTTCCCATTCCATAACATCCTCGCCGGTTCCCTATTATTTCCTGTCGAACTTGTCTGTCAGGGGTGCAACTGAGGAAAAGGAAGTGAGCTCTGAGACATAGATGGAGTAGGGGGATGTAGGCCCTTGAAGGTGGGGGAATGAGGTGCCATGAACTAGGGTAGCAGCAGGAGGAAGCTGATAGTTGTGGCTCAGAACCTTGCATATGTTACCAAAGGAAAGCTGGGAGGAAATAGAAAAGGAGAGGCCAAAGAGAACTACTACAATAGGGAAGGCAAGTGGGGATAAGCCGTAGGACAGTGAGAAGGAGGGAATTGAGTGAGGTTAAAGAGGAAGAAGTGCTAGCATATGAGAGGCTGTATCATGGACACATAGGATCATAAAATCATAGAATATCAGGGTTAGAAGGGACCTCAGGAAGTCATCTAGTCCAACCCTCTGCTCAAAGCAGGACCAATCCCCAAGTAAATCATCCCAGCCATAGCTTTGTCAAGCCTGACCTTAAAAACTTGTAAGGCTTCTAAGCAAGGAGATTCCACCACCTCCGTAGGTAACCCATTCATATGCTTCACCACCCTCCTAGTGAAAAAGTTTTTCCTAATATCCAACCTAAACCTCCCTCACTGCAACTTGAGACCTTTACCTTGTTCTATCATCCGGTACCACTGAAAACAGTCTAGATCCATCCTCTTTGGACCCCCCTTTCAGGTAGTTGAAAGCAGCTATCAAATCCCACCTCGCTCTTTTCTTCTGAAGACTAAATAATCCCAGTTCCCTCAGCCTCTCCTCAAAAGTCATGTACTCCAGCCCTCTAATCATTTTTGTTGCCCTCTGCTGGACTATTTCAAATTTTTCCACTTCCTCGTTGTAGTGTGGGGCCCGAAACTGGACACAGTACTTCAGATGAGGCCTCACCAATGCCGAATAGAGGGGAATGATCATGTCACTCAATCTGCTGGCAGTGCTCCTACTTTTACAGCTCAAAATGCCCTTAGCCTTCTTGGCAACAAGGTCACATTGTTGACTCATATCCAGCTTCTCATGCACCATAACCCCTAAGTCATTTTCTGCAGAACTGCTGCCTAGCCACTTGGTCCCTAGGCTGTAGCAGTGCATGGGATTCTTTCTTCCAAAGTGCAGGATTCTGCATTTGTCTTTGTTGAACCTCATCAGATTTCCTTTGGTCCAATCCTCTGATTTGTCTAGGTCCCTCTGTATCCTATCCCTACCCTCCAGCGTACCTACCACTCCTCCCAGTTTAGTGTCATCTGCAAACTTGCTGAGGGTGTAGTCCACGCCATCCTCCAGATCATTGATAAAGGTATTGAACAAAACTGGCCCCAGGACCAACCCTTGGAGCACTCCGCTTGATACTGGCTGCCAACTAGACATGGAGCCATTGATCACTACCGTTGAGCCCAATGATCTAGCCAGCTTTCTATTCACTTAATTCCAATGTGATATATGCCATTATGTGCCAGCAATGCCCCTCTGTGATGTACATTAGCCAAACTGGACAGTCTCTATGCAAAAGAATAAATGGACACAAATCTGACATCAGGAATCATAACATTAGTAAACCAGTAGGAGAACACTTCAATCTTCCTGGACATCCTATTAAAGACTTGAAGGTGTCAATTTTAAAACAGAAAAACTTCCAAAACAGAGTCCAACGAGAAGATGATGAACTGGAATTAATTTGCAAATTGGACACTGTCAACCAAGAGTTAAACAGGGATGTTGAGTGGCTTTGTCATTATACTAATTGAATGCATTTTCCTAGTGAAGTCTCTCTTACAGATTTTTATCAACTGTTAGATAGATCCACTAAATTTTCACTACAAAAGTTTTTTTTTCTCCTGCTGATAATGGCTCATCCAAATTAAACAGCCTCTTAGAATTGGTATGGTAATTTACAACCTTTTTTTGCTTTCTTTGTGTATAAATGCATCTTACTTCTGTTTGTTCCATTCTATGCATCCGATGAAGTGGGCTATAGCCGACGAAAGCTTATGCTGAAATAAACTGGTTAGTTTCTAGGGTGCTACAAGTATTCCTCGCTTTCTTTACGGATACAGACTAACACAGCTGCTATTCTTAAATCTTTTCCAAGGTAACTAATAATTCTCCATGTGGAAGTGTATCAGATGCCTTACTGAAATCTAGGTAAATTAGATCCACTGTGTTTCCTTTGTCTAAAAAATCTGTTACTTTCTCAAAGAAGATCAGGTTGGTTTGGCATGATCTACCATGGTAAAACCATGTTGTATTTTGTCCCAATTACCATTGACCTCAATGTCCTTAACTACTTTCTCCTTCAAATTTTTTTCCAAGACCTTGCATACTACAGATGTCAAACTAACCGGCCTGTAGTTACCTGGATCCTTTTTTTTTTTCTCCTTTCTTAAAAATAGGAACTATGTTAGGAATTCTCCAGTCATATGGTGCAACAAATTTACAAATTCATTAAAAATTCTTGCTAATGGGCATGCAATTTCATGTGCCAGTTCCTTTAATATTCTTGGATGAAGATTATCTGGGCGCCTCGATTTAGTCTTATTAGGCTGTTCAAGTTTGGCTTCTACCTTGATGAGCTAATTTCTACCTCCATATTCTCATTCCCATTTGTCATCCTACTATTACCCCTAAAGTCCTCATTAGCCTCATTAAACACTGAAGCAAAGTATTTGTTTAGGTATTGGGCCATGCCTAGATTATTCTTAACCTCCACTCCATCTTCAGTGTTTAGCAGTCCACTTTCTTTGTTTTTGTCTTATTTATATGGCTATAGAATCTTTTACTATTGGTTTTAATTCCCTTTGTGAAGTCCAACGCTACATGGCTTTAAGCCTTTCTCACTTTATCCCTATGTGTTCTAACCTCAATAAAGTAGCTTTCCTTGTTGATTCCTCCCATCTTCCACTTCTTGTATGCTTTCTGCTTTTTCTTAATCACCTCTCTGAGATGCTTGCTCATCCAGGTTGGTCTATGGCTCCTGCCTATGAATTTTTTCCCCTTTCTTGGGATGCAGGCTTCTGATAGTTTCTGCATCTTTGACTTGAATTGATTCCAGGCCTCCTCTGCCTTTAGATTCACAAGTTCTTCAGTCCAATCTACTCCCCTAACTAATGTCCTTAATTTTTTAAAGTTAGCCCTTTTGAAATCAAAAACCCTAGTCTCAGATATATTTTTGTTTATCCTTCCATTCAAATTGAACTGGAAAAGCTCATGAGTTAACTGCTTCTGGAATATAGATTTGTATGTTCTGCTTTTGCTTTGCCACTTAGGAGAGACACTAGGCAAGGATATCAAAAAAATGCACAAGAACAAATGTTGGCATCATACAGTCCTTAATACTCAGAGAAACGAGCGTGGAAATCAGCGGTCCCAGCCCTGGTTTCACTGATGCCAGTGACAAAAGTCCCTTGACTGTGATGGGATCAGAATTTGATCCAGTGGGACTAAATCCAGATGGAGTCCTGACATCAGGACTTGGCTCATGGAGATGATGGCAGGGCACTGGAGGGAAATGTGAGGAGGGAAGGCACATGGGAGCAGACTTTTGGGTGCTCATCATCCAGCATAGGGGTCAGCTTTTCAATAGCTCAGATGTGGGTGCAACTCCATGGGTGCTGTGGGGCTGGAGCACCCACGGGGAAAAATTGGTGGGTGTAGAGCACCCACTGTTAGCTTCCTGCCCCACCCTTGCTCACCTCCGCTCCACCCCCTCTCCTGAGCACACCACCGTGTCCTGCTTCTTCTCCCTTGCTGTACGAATCTGCTGTTTGGCGCGGGAAGTGTAGGAGGAGCCACTTTGCTGTTGGATTACACACTACATGTGTGTTGCTAATTGCCAGGGCAGTTACTCATGTCAGGTAACAGCTTGTCGTTAAACTACTCAGAATTAGCAAATATGATGTGGCAACCCAGATTCCCCTCCCAATTTCATCTCAGGCCCAGCCGTCAGGACATAGGAAGCTTGTGTCACTGAGCAGCATAATCAGGGCTTATACTGGGCTGCTGGAGCACAAACCTGGGGGCTCAGCAAGGAGAGGCAGCACAGAGAAAGAGACAAGTGTGCAAAAGGAAAGGAGGGTGACAGGATCTGCAGAGAGTGTGGCAGATACTGACCCCAGTGGGAGTGATCATGCTCAGCAACTGGCACTCCAGCTATCTGCTCCTGCTTCCTTTCCTTCCTTGATTTCAGCTTTTGTTGGGTGGTTGGCATTTATTGGCCCTGTGCCCTACAGTGGGCAGCCTGAGTCAGCCAGCAACCAAGTTCAGGCAGAGGATTTCTTTCTTTTTCAACCTCTGGGATTAAACGTCTTCAAGCCAGTGCTCTGGGGGAGCTGAGGAAATCAATGTGTTTGGAAAACCAATGATTGATTGAAACCTGAGCCAAAACATTGCAAAGAGGCAAGAAGCCTCGTAGGAGATAGGCTGGGGGTTCCCTCTAGGGTAACCAGACAGCAAATGTGAAAAAGCGGGATGGGGGTGGAGGGAAATAGGAGCCTATATAAGAAAAAGACCCAAAAATTGGCACTGTCCCTATAAAATCAGGACATCTGGTCACCCTAGTTCCCCCAGGAAACCACGACAGCAGCTTGCTGAAGCAGTCGAGAAAAGCAGAGAGAACCCTTCTGTGCGGAGGAGCCTATGAGCAGATATAGCACCAGGGCATGCCTGCTATTGCCTGCTTAGGTTTTTCTACCTGCCCTGACCCTGTGCCTTGTCACTGGGGGTTATAAATCCAGGCCCCTTTAAAGAGCTCCCAGGGGTATATCACAAGTAGAGCTGGGGTGTGGGGGAGAGTCTTCAGTGAGCTCTTAGATTATGTAGAACCTGGAAACCATCAGAGCATGTGACTAGCAGAAGAGAGGGCAAGAGTGCTGGTGAATGGAGGGGGCCCATAGGAACAGCTAGGCTTGCAGTCTTGCTGGGTGATGAAGAGAGTAAGCATTCTCAAATGCTCCTCTTCCCATGGGTCTTAGAGTTCAGTATCTACAGAAGTGCCTAGGAGGTCCCAGAGCTGCACGATTCCTAGAGGCCAGTGATTTGGGTACATACCTTACATGCACCCTGTTGAAAATGCACCCTGAATTATTCCCTGCTTCTCAGTATTATTCAGCCATCAGTCTGTGCCTATGAAAACCCAGCTCCATGATGGCTCAGGTCCTGCTGGTGACCCAGAACCTACTACGCCTTCTGTGCTTGCAAGATCGGTCAGCGTCAGAACTTGGTTTTAGAGACTCAATTCACTGGGTCAAATCTAGATGCGGTTGAGCTGGACACAACTCCACTGACTTCAGTGGCATGTTTCTTGCTTACACCAGGTCTGAATTTGGCCAGTCATGTAGTATAGGAAGAAACCTGTCCCCCTTCCAAGCACCCCACCTCCTTCCCATGAATGATTCTTCTGTTACTGGAATGGGAGGTTGCTCATCTCTGTGGTGATCTGCTATGGGGGGCAAGGGGCACAGGGGCAGCACAAAGGGAATACTTCAAAAGAGCCAACAAGTCTCTGTGACTGAAACTTGCATACCCCTCCCCTGAGGAGCCAGAGCAAGGTTTCACAATGTTATTTCAGGTTTTGGTGACTGCAAGGGTCAGACCCCCATGGAGGGAGCTTGAACAAGGCTGAGACACCACTCAGCATCCTACTTAAACACTGTGGGCCCCAAGTAAGACCTAAGGAGGGCCCCAGCCTTGCACTGGTTCTGTGCAGAGGAAGGCACGAGGTCCATGATTGCTACTGATGGCCTCAATGGGCCAGATCCCCAGCTAGTCTTACTGCATTAGTGTAATACCATTGAGATCAACATACAGCAGCTGGGGATTTGGCCCCAGGCATCCAGGAATTTTTCTATACAAGAGCGGAGGTAACTGGATGAAATTCTCTGGCTGTGATATACTGGAAGTCAAACTAGATCAGTGATATTCAGACCTCCATGGTTTAGGAGTCATATTTAAACTGTACAGCAGGGAAATATTTAGTATATGTATTTATATATACTTTTTATATATATATATTATTCTCCCAGCAAAATGATTGACCAAGTACTATTATTTTATTAACTATAATTGGTTAATAACATAGTAAAAGCACACCCTGACTGGTTAATAACTTAGATTGGTCAATAATTAAATCACATCCCATGCGCTGCAAAGAGCCACAAGAGACACATTTAAGAGTCGCTTGTGGCTCATGAGCCTCAGTCTGAGGATCACTGAACTAGGTGATCTAATTGTGCCCTTCTGGCCTTAAAATGTAGGAGAAATAACGTGACCTTGCAGTTTGCTGCTTTTGAACAGGAACGGAGTCTGTCCTGCCAGGGGTTAAAAGCTTGGTACAGATTCCCTAGCTCAGTTCTGCCTGATCTGGTGTCTTCCTCACCTGCTGAGGTCACCAGCTGTCTGGTAGTGGGATTACAGCAGGGGCTGGGCTTTATCTCCTGAGAAAAAGGGAAAACACTGAGATTCTTTTTTGTATTGCTGTATTCTGATTCTGTGTGCCTCTTTTGAAAAGTGCTGCAGCAGGGAACAAAATTCTGTTCCTCAGGCTGAGAGCAAGACTCTATGTCCTGGTAAATGAGGGAGATGCCCAGATGAGAATTGTAACCAGGGCACATTTAAGCCAGATATGGGATTTAATGTGGCAGAGATAGAGCTGTGCTGGATAAAACCTATTGCCAGTAAGACTCATGCACTCCTATTGGTTCTGTAATGCCTGCACAGCACTAAAAGAGATGCATGAACATGTGATATATCTACCTGCCCTCCATTTCCACAATGGACAGGTGGAGACAGTTTGACTCTTTGCTTCAGTTCAGGAGCCAGTCCCACCTTGGCATTCTGCAGCTCTGCCACCTGCCTACTTTATGAAAGTCAGCCAGCACTTCAGCAGAAAGCAGGGGGGTTTACCATTCAGGTCATTGCTAGCCAAAGTTGGCACAACAGGGAATGAGCCATGATTCCAGCTGCTAACTCAGGCTGAGAAGTGAAGGTGCTGTTCCCAGGGGGTTGGTTTGCACTGGAGTTTACTTTAATCACTGATTAGGAGGTCTTAAAATCATCTGCCTTCCTATGATCTTTTTACATTGTGGAACAGAGCCCCCATTGGTGTAAATCAGTGTCACTCTGTTGGAATCGGTGAGGCTAGATCCCCATCTGATGTAAATTTGTGTCACTCCATTGAAGTTAAGGCTGATTTATACCAGCTGGAGATCTGACTTTACAGTTACCTCCCTTTTGGGGATGCCAGTTGTAGCCCAGTTGCACCCACGCTATGTTCTCACACACTTTGGGTTTGCCTGTGTAGATCAGACCAAACTATTAGAGAACCATCTGCAGCCTTTCCACACCCAGCAATGGTGCACTTAGGACAGCACTTACTAAGGCCTCAATGTTCCTCTGCCACCACTTCCTAAAGGTAAAGGCCATTGAGCAGCAGTTGCTCCTTTGCCACACTCCACACCTGTCTTGCTGACTCTTGTTCTCTCTTCCTGTTATCTTACTCTGGGCCGCAGTCTGTGTGTAAGTGGCTGCATTACCATTGGCTCTGGCAACATGGGCTGAAAGTACCTTTTTCTCTCTTCTTCCCTGTGCCTTTGTTTCCTTTGTCTTCTCACACCCATCTCATTCTCCCCCCTCAACACCCTGAATTGCCCCTCCCCCAGTTCCTGCTGTAGCCCTTCTTGCTGTGACACCAGGGTCATGCCGCTGTCCACTTCATGCCTCTAGCTTCCTCATAAGGAATCCCTTAATGCCCTGGGATGGAGCAACAGAGGATACTGGGATGGTGAAGGAACCTCCACTCAGCTACACTTCCAGTCTAGCTCTTCACAATTTTTTCCTCCCTTTGTATTTGGAGAAGGAAAGGGAAAGGGGGATCTGAGCTGTGCGGGGAGACCCAGTGTGCTAGTGGTGGAGACCAGCCAGCCTTTGGGGATGAAGAGAAATTGTCAGTTCTTCAGAGAGAATCTGGTGGCTTTCTCAGGACTCTCAAAAAGACAAAATAGGAAAAGCTGCAGTAGAGATAAGGTTCCCCTGCTTAGGAGGAAATGCATTCCTGAGGAGGAGGATGTTCTATGCCCCTGAGGAATACACAGGGTTACACTTTCAATACATATTCCTCAAGAGGGGTATTTTCCCAGTTCTGTGTAGGACCTTGTTTCCTCCCCTGGATCTCCCCCTCCAGAATACAAGGGATTAAAAACCTTCAAGCCCGACATTGCCACACAGCATCAGGTTTACTCATCCCTCTTCGGTTAAGAGTGCTTTTCCCAGCTCTTGTTCAAGGGCTGTTTTCACCAAACTGTCTCTTACTTCAGAACAGAAGGGAAACGTTCTTAATTTCTCCACACCAGAGAGAGGTTTCTCCCTTAAGAAGAAAGGGGATGCTTTTCGCAGGCCAGCCTCTCCTGTCACAACATGCATGAGTAAGCTTTCCACCCTGAATTCTTCAAGGGGAAGGGAAGGCTGTGATCCAGTCAGGGGATCCATCTTAATCCTAATTTCTCCAGAAAAATGTTCCCAAAACTGGCTCATTCTGGTCCAAACTGCATGGACAGGCCATCTTCAAGGACATCCCAATGGACATCAATGCATTTTCTGCCTTTATAGAGTAAAGGCAGAAAACTTTGGCTAGCTACCATGGAACCCTTAAAGGGATGTTGTCCATTTGAAAATCCCAATCCATTCTACTTACTAGTACATGTACAAGTAACACCTAATATATAGGTGTTATATGTTAATACTTATAAATGTATAAGTAACGCCTAATGCCCATGCTTCACCTGTGAGTTTGCTCTGCATTGTGCTGCGCATAGCTCAATAGATTCAGTTATTAGGGCCCCTGGGTGCTACAGTAATACAACTGATAAATATGAATCCCTTGTAGCCTATGGGGGGAGGGAGGGGAGTTATGCATGCCTGTAAATTTTGGCAGGATCAGTTCCTCAAAGGTATGTAGGCTCAGTTCCTCAAAGGTATGTAGGCTCCTAATTCCCATTGAAATCCCTGGAAGTTAGGAGCCTGAAAACCTTTGAGGATCTGGACCTGTAAATTTTGGCAGGATCAGTTCCTCAAAGGTATTTAGGCTCAGTTCCTCAAAGGTATGTAGGCTCCTAATTCCCATTGAAATCTCTGGAATTTAGGAGCCTGAAAACCTTTGAGGATCTGGGCCTTTGTGTCTAGCCAGTTTCATGGTTTCTCTGTCAACTGGTTAGCAAAAGACTGTTTTAAACATCAGCGGGGGAATATGAAACCTCTTATGCAAAGCTGAAAGGGAATTTTAAAAATCCAATTTAAAGGGGATTCTCCCAGAAGAGCCTGGAAATTAGTGAATATTTTTAAATACATGGAAGCTGGTCCCTTTAACTCTCTGAGTAAGGATGGGGATTTTATTATTGCCTGGGGATTTCCCTGGGTTCCTGCCTTTCAGATTTTTCTGCCCCCGTTTCTTTTAAGGGAGATACAAAACAGCCCCTGAAGCTGAAACACAAGGGAGAGCCATGTGTTTCTAGAAATGTGCATGTGCTTTTGGGGCTGAGGGTGAGGGGTGGACCTTAAGCTCCAGTGCCTGTGCATTGCCAAATTGTTAGAGTTGGCCTGTTTGTTCATGGGACTCTGCCCCATTTTGGGCCAGCAGCAGGGGCATCTGGTCCCTATTGGTATTGCCCTGCCCAAAGGGGAACTGGATTAATCTGTTGCATTAGGGATTCTAAAGAAGCATGTCAGGAATAAGAGAGTCAGAACATGAAGAAGGAAGGGCGCTAATTTATAGGGCCTCGGCACTCAAGAGGTTGATCCAGCCCTGCTGGCATGACTCTGTCCCCTGACTCATGTGGACAGCCTGGGAGAGCTCAACTGTCTTGGCAGATTGCTACAAGATGGCATTTGTGTGGGGAGGGAATCTCCCTCTGGGGAGCCTAGCAATTTAAAAAGAGCCCAACCCTGGCCACACACAATGAAGTCTGTGTGCTCAGAGACTGGGAGATTCCTACAGGAGCACAGCCTCTGTAATTATATCAGGCACAAAAATTCCTCACTAGAGAAAAACTGCTAGGTGCAGCACAGTTCTCTGAGAGAGCTCAAGGCCACAGAAAGGGGAGGTGTGAGCTCAGTCTGGGAAGCAGGAGATTTCTATGAAGTGGGACAAAAGTGCCTAGCCTTTGCTCTTCTCTGCTCAGACAGGAACAATAGTGCTTAGCATTTATAGAGTATTTTACCATCATTCACCCCTCACCACAGCCTTGTGATCAGGCATGGCAGGGATCGGAGCTGATTTACTCAAGGCCATGCAGTAAATTAAGTGGTAGAACCCAGATTAAAACACACATACCCCAGCCCAGTGTTTATTCCTTCAGATTATGCTCTCCCTCTCTCAGGAAGCTTGGCACCCCACTGCATAGCTAGTCTTGGTGCCCTCATTATGCATGCAAAATATTCTGTTCTCAAACCATTTAGGAAACTATTGGGTTCATGCTTGCACATGGAACCCAGGTGGCTGATAACACACAGCACATTTCCCAACCTGTCTGTGGCCTCATTTGCATCATGTTTTTTTAAAAAAGCTAACTCCTCCTTCTGATCAAACATTTAGCCAGAAAGAAAATTAGAGGCAGGCAGTTATATCTATACAGGCATGTGGCGTCTTAGGTGTATTTAACTTACCTGATTTCAGCTTTACGCGGTCAGCAAAAAAAAAGGGGGGGGGGGGGATTTTTTTAAAAAAAACTTCCTGTAGGGGGCGTGATTTCACCTGCCATTGAAGTGAATGGGTTCTGGCTATACGCGGTTTCCGCTTTATGCAGTAACCGCGGAACAGAACCCTCGCGCAAGACGCGACATGCCTGTACTGAGACCAGGTAATGACCTTACAACATTCAGTGTTTTTTCTCCATATTCCTTTTAACTCTTTACAGGTCCTCTAGTTTGGCAAAACTAAGGCCCCATTTCACAGTCCTTATTCGGGCAAGAATCCATTAGTTATTGGCTCCAGCCATGCCAGCTCTTACATGGATGAATTTGCTAGCTCAGGCTCCTAGTGCTCTGAAATGCTTGTTCAGTTGAATGAGTTAAAAGAAAACCCAACCCTTTGCCTGTTGCCCTTCTAGCAGGTTAAAAAATGCCCTGTCACTCATAGTTTCCAATACACACTGCAAGGAAAACATCTGAGATTGTTGAGACTAAAACAGGTGGTTATGGCAGCCTTTCCGTGTTTCCTTGGATTGGAGGAGATTTGAATTTGGTCTCTCTAAGAATAAGACTGTTGCATCACTGCTATCTGAATAAGTCTTTGTTATGGATCAGGCACAGCTCTACAGTGTGTTTGTCAGATAGGGAGAAGCTTCAGCCTAGACTGTGAAGATACACTTTTCTTCATGTGCCACTGCACCCTGAGGTGTGGCATGTGTCAGGTTTGCATGCACAACCCTTCCTGGAGTTGTCCATGTAAATCAGATGCTGGTTACCAGGGAATTTCCTAGAACCCAACCCCCATAGGGGGTGTACACCCCCCCGAATTTCCCCAACATCCCCCACCCCCAGTCACATGCAGTGATGCCAATTTAGTAGTTGGCTGGAAATTTGAATTGAAATTGAAACATTCATACACAGTTTAAAATCATACAGTATATGAGAAAATACTTGTACCTGAGAAAGCATAATGGGTTTGAAAAGTATGAACAAAGAATAGCCTCCTCATACAGCTGTTATTTATGAGAATGTTGGCACATTTGTTTTTGCTACAATTGGCCTACCTAATAATTTCAAATTATTATTTATAAACAACGTCTTAATGAGCTCTCCCCTGACAGCTAGTGTTGAGCCAGGGGTGGGTGGAAAGGCTTCAGGGCCAGACTGTATTTACATGAACACACCTACTCTGTCCAGGTATTGAGCAGACAGAGCTGTGCTACCCAAGTGATCAGTTCCGGCTGGTGCTGCATTACAAATCACTTACCATTTCATGACCCCCACATTTAATACTTGTTATCCTTATTGTATGAGTAAAGGGCAGCAGAACTGTCCTTAGCCTGACTGAATGAGGGGGGTCTCCCTCAGTGTTTTTTTGCGCTAGGATTTGGGAGGGCTGAGCCCCAGAACCTCTAGACTCAGCAGTTCATAACCCTGGGACCTCTAGGCTTGTCACATCATTAACAAACTTGCTTGAATCCCAGCATCTTCTTCATTACAAATTAAGCACTGGTTACCTGCTGAATTGCACTCCTTAAGCAGGAGGTTTGGATGCCAGATCCTAGTGAAGAGAGAGAGGGTGGGACACGGGTGTTTTGTTTGGTGGTGTGGGCTCTGCCTAAGAGTCACAGGCACTATTTGATCTGCCCCTCTCTTCTGTTTAGAGAGAGAGCTGATTAGGCTTCATAAGTGACCACTACAGCTGAAATCACTGAGAATCAGATGTATGTGCTTAGATCTGCTGTGGGACAGTGTTTCTGTGGAAGAGACAGTCCAGCCTGCACTAGCACCGAGGTCCCCATCCCCCTCTGGGAGCTGAAATCACTGAGAGTCGGATGGAACCACGAGAGATAGACTTGCAGAGGTCACAGTGGCAGGTGGCAGAAGGTGACAGTGCAGAGCCATTGGGGATGGAGCAGTAGAGTGAACGGTGGTGTGACAAATAACAGCGGCCAGAGCATTGGACTATGTTTTAGTGACTTCATGACAGAATGTTACATTTGTGACTGGGAAACTTATATAAATACATTTCCTAGGAGGCCAAGATTTTTAAAATATATCATTTGCCAAGGTCATTCTCTCACATCATTGTTATCTCAAGAGGTCATTATCTTGGGTTGGTTCTGTACTAAACTTTTTATTAGAATTATTTTTATGTAAGAATGGTCATATTTGGTCAGACCAATGGTCCATCTATCCCAGTATCCTGTCTTCCGACAGTGACTATACCAGGTGCTTCAGAGGGCATGAACAGAACAGGAAATCATTGAATGATCCATTCCCTGTTATCCACTCCCAGCTTCTGATGAACAGAGTCTAGGGACACTCAGAGCATGGTGTTGCAGCCCTGCCTACCCTGGCTAATAGCCATTGATGGACCTAATCTCCATGAACTTTTCTAGTTCTTTTTTGAACCCTGTTATAATTTTGGCCTTCACAACATCCCTGTCAAAAAGTTCCACAGGTGACTGTACGTTGTGTGAAGAAATACTTCCTTGTCTTTGTTTTGAACTTACTGCCTATCAATTTCATTTGGTGACCCCTGGTTCTTGTGTTAAGTGAAGGGATAAATGACACCTTCTTATTCATTTTATCCACACAAGTCAAGATTTTATAAGCCTTTATCATATCTCCTCTGTAGAGGGGCAGATGCCCCACTCCTGGAGAAAAGGAGTAAAAGCAGCCCTGGAGAGGGCCATGGCTGGGAAAGGCTGATGCGGGAAGCAGCCACAGCTGGAGCCGTGGCCCAGTCAGGCCACAGCTGGACCTATAAGAGGGCTATGTGCCAGAAGCTAGGAGAGTCTCTCTCGAGCTTTAGAGGGAGAAGGACCTGGCTGCCTGGCAGCTCGGGCTGCAAGCAACAGAGCAGGGCTGAGAGAAGGCAAGAGGAGCTCCAGCCTGGCAACTACCCAGGCTGCAGGCCTTATGCAGGGCCTAAACAGGTACTGGGGTTGCAAAGGTGCAGCCCAGGGTTAGGTAGAGGCAGCTGATCCAAACTCTCCTTGCCAATGATGAGTGGCCATTACAAACTGCAGTCTGCCCCAGTGAATGGAGGCAAGATGGTGACTGGCAGTAGGCACTGAGGCAAGGTGGGGATAGAGGGTTGGGGGTTCCCCTGGGAGGGGAGACCCATAGTGAAGGGGTACTGCACAGGGACAGAACCCTGAAGTAAAAGGGCCCCAGGGTCTAGGAGGGACACAGGGCCAGCAGCAGGTGAGAGGGTGCAGAGGGTGCTCTGAAGCTGGACCACCAGCAGGAGGCACCGTACCGGTGAGTCATTGTCTCACTACACCCTCTTAGTCATCTCTTTTCCAAGCTGAAAAGTCCCAGTCTTTTTAATCGCTCTGCATATGAATTCTGTTCCATACCCCTAATCATTTTTGTTGTCCTTCTCTGTTGTTGTTTTGTTACCTCCTTTCAATTCCAATATATCTCTTTTGAGATGGGGTGACCAGAACTGCATGCAATATTCAAGACGTGGGCATATCATGGATTTATATAGTAAAAGTGGAGGAGCTTCGTTTGCCAGACTGATCAGCTAAGCCAGTACGGACAACCTATATGAAAAGCCTGCAAAACACCATGCCCCAGGTCTGCATCAACATGCAGAAAGCTTTATAAGCTAATCACTGTCAAAGCCAATTTTAGAAGAACTTTAATGAGGCTGTTAAGAATGCTGAAGATGCAATTCAGTTTATGTGAACCAACATGGCTGTTGCACCATACTTTCTATTTAAGTAAGAGATACTACAAACTGGAGGCCAATGTTAAGTGCATTGTCACTTGTTAATCCTGAAGTAGGACACTGGTTTCGAACAAGACTGGCAAATGCTTGCTATCTTTCTGAAAAAAACTCAGCTGACTCTCTAGAAGCATGCTGTGCAACAGTGAAAGACTCAGCAGTTTAAAAATTGAAGAACTCTCTCACCATATTCAAAATATGTGCATACATGGCTGATGAAGCACCAATGCAAATAGACATCAAGTATTAAGTCATTGCGTATATTATCTTGGTGTCCATCGTAGGCCAGTAGATGCATTCTAGATTATCAACTGCATCTGTGATATCTTAGAGTTAAATGCTAGTAAATTGAACCTCAAACAGATGGCTCCTTGTGCCTCTGATGGAGTTACAAACTTCTCTGGAAGACATAGTGAAGTACAAGCTTTGCTCAGAGAAAAGTGTAATCTTAATGTCTCCTATACACACTACAGAGACCATCTAGTACAGCTAGTGCTAGTACAAGCTGCAGAATCTTAAGGACATTAAAAAGCCACAGATTTAATGACTTTTTACACTCTTTCAGCAAGAGCCCAAAAGGACTGAACATCTTGGAAACAAATAGAAGATAAACTGGGATTGAAGTTCTAATTAGTCCGAACTGGGAAGACATGCACTTTCTCATGAGCAATTCTTAGCTGTTGTCTTAACATTACTGCAACCATTATTACTGGCTTTGGAAGGTAACCACCAAGATAGGACAGATCTAAGTAGTGAGGTTGGTGGACTACTTTTGTTACTAAGTTCAGAGAAGACTATTGTGGTTCTCTCTCTTGTAAGTCTACTGTTGAAACCACTTGGGTCATTAAACAACGTCATCCAGGCATCTGCTTCAACAATATCCATTGAAAATGTATTTGAAGAAGCAAAGACTTCAGTCCAGAAGTTGACTAATGAAGGTACTTATATTGACTCCTTAAGTGAAGAGGACAAGAAGTGCTTGCTAAGCCAGCTGAAAAAGTACACAGACTTGATCCTTACAAATCTACAATAATTTCTGGATTTTACTCAATCTCCACGTAGCTTTTACAGATGTCTGTCTTATAAAACACCTACAGCTGAGTGGAGTGAGCAGCCCTATTGCTGGTAGTGCCTATGTGATCAGGACAGAATAGAGAATTTTGAACACAGAGTGGAATACCATATGACGAACAAATGAAGGTTTAACTTCAACTTCTTTCTCATCACTAGTGGTTCAGCCCAATCTTTGTGCTATGTTTTTGTAACAGGGTCCGCTGGCTGCCTCTTTTCCTGGGGCCCGCTGGCTGCCCCAATAAAGCTCAGAGAGGCCTCAAGTGTGCAGCACCCATGTCTTTATTTACAAAGCATTGTCCCACCACCGGTGCTAAGCTATATACAGAGCTTACCAGCCTAGTTGGCTTCTTCCACAAATAGAGCCAGGAGACTGACCTTACCCTGGCCATTCCCCCTGCTGTCTGGCCCCCTCCCAGCCTGTATAGCCCTTAGGCCCTCAGGCCAGCAGGTGCAGCCAACCCACAGGCCAGGCATCAGGCTTTCTCCCAGCCCCAATCTATTTCCCCTGATTGGGGCTGGCTGAGAAGGGGCTAATTAGGTGTCTTTGCAGCAGAACCCTGCTACACTTTCCTAGGATGAAGGAAGTAGGAATTCATCTCTTGCTACTCCCAGTAACATACCTACAGCTGAGCATACTTTTTCCTCATTGAATAGAATTTTGTGTTCTGAAGGAAGTCGCCTTCTGTCTGATCATGAGCATATCGTGAAGGCCTGGAAGTAATGGGCGCACGAGAAGACACCAAAGAGTGCAAAATTACAACAAGAAACCAACACGGATGTAGTGCTTCATAGCAGGCTCGAGTAGCCAACTTTAATTTTTGTGATGATTTTAAAACATGAGTTAAATCTAATAAAATGGGCATGAAACATTTTTCAGTTTTTACTATGATTCCATACATGGTTCTATGCCCCCACAGTCTCAACCCTTGTCAGCCCATATCCCCATCCTCCCCCTGCTTCACCTGGATATTCCAACACCCCACCTAATTTCAGTTCCTGGGGAAAACACTGGTGGTTACCCTGCCACCATCTTTACATATGTAAGTAACTGATTGGGTGACCAAGATGAGGGTGGTATGCACACTTTGAGTGTGCCATTAATTGCTCAAGCAAATATAGATGTAGTGCATATAGAGAGGGTGGTTCTTTATCCCAGTCAGTTGGTTGGTGCACACAGGAGATTTCTGAGTCTACCACAGCAAGCTCTGTAGCTGAAGCTCACGATGTTAGTTCTGGAGGTTCCAGATAGAGGTCCTGCAGCTGGTCTGAGTGGTGTCAATTATGCAGGCAAGCAAAAAGGCCAGCCAGAACTGACTCTTTGGCCCTCTAATTGAATTGCCACCCCTGCTTTTTCCCAGTTGGCATCTGTGATTATGTTTTTAACTTTTTAAAACAAAAGAAATTGGAAGTACTAGGTAGTTGCTGAATTTGGATGCTCTGAATGTGTGTTAGTGCTTGAGGAATTTACTTGTCTTGAAGCTTCTGTGTTGTAGATGGAAGCTGAATTGAAATCATGGGAGTTAAGCGCCTAAACATCTTTGAGGATCTCGGATATGACTCCTCATCCTCTCCTCCTGATTCTTTTTCCTGTGAATATGAGCCCTTAGCAGATTTATCCTATGTTAGCAGATTTGTCCTATGTCTTCTCAGCTCCAAGGCTGGGAAGACATATGGAACAAGTTGCCATTATTGCCGGTGAACAAATTCCTATAAAATGTTGTGCATGAGCACTATGTTTTTCAAATCATCCATGACACACACCTGATTTGTATCTTCCAATTTAGGTCCTTGGTTTCTGTTCATCCTGCTGATGAGCAGGCCCAGGAAGTGTTTTGTGGCTCCCCTAGCGCCATTAGTAGCTTTCATACCCTGAAGAGTTACTTGCTGGAAATGTTATATGGCTAAGCCTGCTACATAAAGGACAAACAAATCAACTGCTGCAGGGCAAGCTGGTTTGCTGCAGGGATCAGGATGGAATTTTTGCCCACACACAGTGTTGCAAAATAGGCCAGGTGCTTTTGGAGAGGTGCTGATTTAGGGAAGAGGGAGCGATGTTGGATGCAGGGAAGGGGACAGGTTAGGTCTCCTAGGACCAGTGAGCCTTGAACTGACCTGCCTCCATCCTGATGAGAAGCCTCTTTCCTTAGCCTGCCCTTTCTTGTGACCTGCCTTCCTTAGCTGTTGGGCCCTGAGCACTCCTTTGGCCTGGGAAGGAGATGGGAGGAGAGATCAGGAGCTGAAGCCTGGAGGAGCTGGCATGGAACCCAGAATGGTGGTGCATGGCATGGAACCCAGGATGGTGGTGCATAGCATGGCGATGTCACGACAGGGACAGGGACGTTGACCCTCAATGAAGGGATGGGGCAGTCTGGGGAAAAAAAAGAAGTGCTTTTGCTGATGGAGTGGAGGGGCTGGACCAGACACAGTGACGTATATTCCACTCCCTTCCTCCATAAAAAAACCTGGAGTCACAAACACTCATCCTGAAGGAATCATAGAATCATAATCATAATCATATCTGTTAGTCTATAAGGTGCTACAAGACTCTTTGTCGCTTTTGCAGATCCAGACTAACACGGCTACCCTGCTGATTCATAGAATATCAGGTTTGGAAGGGACCTCAGGAGGTCATCTAGTCCAACCCCCTGCTCAAAGCAGGACCAATCCCCATCTAAATCATCCCAGCCAGGGCTTTGTCAAGCATGGCCTTAAAAACCTCTAAGGAAGGAGATTCTACCACCTCCCAAGGTAACCCATTCCAGTGCTTTACCACCCTCACAGTAAAAAAGTTTTTCTTAATATCCAACCTAAACCTCCCGCACTGCAACTTGAGACCATTACTCCTTGTTCTGTCATCTCGTACCACTGAGAACAGTCTAGATCCATCCTCTTTGGAACCCCTTTTCAGGTAGTTGAAAGAACCTATCAAATCTACCCTCAGTCTTCTCTTCTGTAGACTAAACAATCCCGGTTCTCTCAGCCTCTCCTCATATGTCATGTGCTCCAGGCCTCTAATCCTTTTTGTTGCCCTCCTCTGGACTCTTTCCAATTTTTCCACATCCTTCTTGTAGCGTGGGCCCCAAAACTGGACACAGTACGCCAGATGAGGCCTCACCAATGTCGAATGGAAGAGTTAAATGTACACTGGTATAATTCCATGCTTGATGGGATAAATAACTGTCTGCTATCGGGCAGGCATCACAGTAATTTCCAGAATGTTGCCCCAAGCGACTAAAGGGTATTGGTGGTAGCCTGGGAGCAGAGTGCTTTCCCGGCTAAATGAGTCACTGCTATGTAATCACTAGTACTGGTGGGAAAGGGGGTCTTTTAAATATTTTTTTTTTCAGTGAAAAAAGTTTTTTTTCATCCTGAGACAGTTCCACAGGAAATGGCTGTTTTCAAGTCATTTATTTCCCCCCTACCCTGCTCCCCCGGGAGTTGCTGAAAAACATTCAGTCTTTGGTAATCAAAAATGTATTGAAAAAACTTTTTGTTTTTTAGCAACCTAAAGCCGGAATTTCAGCTGGCTGGGCCAAACTTTTCACTGAAACCAACCCCCCGAAAAGCCACTGTAGGAAACTTGCCAAAATTGATTATTTTGTTGTTTTTGTCAAGATGTCACATGGGAGGAAAAATCCTGAGCAGCTCTAATAATCCAGTGATTTTCTTGCGATAGGTATGGGTGAGGGAGGTTTGGGATTAGCAAGGGAAATAGGCCTATAAAGCAGTAAGGAATTGACTATATATATTATTTGCTGATCAATTTTTTGCACATGTATGAATTTTGCACATCTCACTCTCCACTGCTACCTCGGCACATCTCACTCCTTGGCCTTGATGAGCTCCTGCCCTTCCCTCATGTCTCTCTGTTATTGCCCCCCACCAATTAGCAGTAGGCATGGCTTGTGGACGGTGCTGAGATTTCCACTTGCAGTGCAGCAGCATCTCCTGCTGGAGGGCTGAATCCATTGTCCGTTCTCTGCTATTTGAACGAAGCAGTGAGGGCAAGTGATAGCTGATCAGTGATGTCTTGGTGGGGTGAACACTTGCACTGGGAGACCCCCGACCTAATCTGAAGGGATGGGGTGTTTTCCAGAGCTCTGGCAAAAGGACAAGTCGCCTGAGAAGTGTGCAGTGATACCAGTTCTATAGATGCTGTCCTTCAAGTGCAGCTGCAAACCCAGGCTCCTGGTTGGTTAGCAGAAAACTGCCTCTCCCTGCCCTGCTCAGTGAAGCACGCTCAGCATTTCCATGGTGGAGAGCACTCAGCAGGGACAGAGCTAGGTCCTCAGTGGCTGTAAATGGGTGCTGGTCCCTTGAAGTCAATGGGGCTCCGTGGATTTAGAGCAGCTGAAGCTCTGTGCACAATTACCAGTTACATTGCCAGTAGCGCAGCTAGTGGCCGTCTGCCTGCCAAAAAGGCCCTTGTTTTGTGCCAGTGGCAGCGTGGGGGCCCTAGGGCAGGGGCTTGTCTCACAGTTTCCATCCCGCTTCAGCAAGCTAAAGCAGAGGAGAGTGAAAATGCAAACACACTGTTTGCATGGGAATCCTGGACAGCTGTGTTTGGTTCACTAACCCAGCATTGCACCAGGAAAGAATGCAGGGGGCAGCTTTTCTGTTAGAGAACTGGAACCTGTGCAAGTTTAGTCCCTTGGGGCCAGCTTCCCAACTGCTATGTGCAGACCCTGACCCCTGTGCACAGTGGGTGTATAATGCTCCTGCCAGGGGGAGTGAGTGGAGTGTTCTGACTGAGCGCTGGGGTAAATCGCAACACCAGGTGCTGGGCAGCAGCGAATCAGCGCTAAGGAGTCCCCACCATTCACTTCCCATAGATCAATGGAGGAGTGAGGTAAGTGACTGAGAATCGGCCTGTCCTTTTCCCCGTTTATCAGACTCCTGGGAGTTAGCATTTTTCTTACAGTACCAGCTCCTAGAGTCATGTGATCCTGTGAGAATCCCAGCATACTGCTCTTTTCTACGTACCCTTCTTGCCCTCCATGCCAGCAAATACAAGTGTGAAAATGAAAACTCCAAAAGGCAAATTTTATTGATTTTCTTTCTTTTAAATCTCATAATTTGTAAGATAATTTCTGACTTCTTTGGACCCTCCCACAGAATTTTTGAGTGCTTGGAATTGGTAATACTGGACTTATTCCCATTTGTAAATATGACCTTTGGTATGACCCATACATAGCGGGGGAAAATGACCGGGGCAGGCTATGTTCTCCGGTGCTGCGAGCCTAGAATCTGTCACCTTGTACATTTGGTGACTCCATTTAATAAAAGAATGAGTGATTGTGAAGAAACTACTCACCAAGCACGTGTGTTTTAATGATAGCTCAGTGTTCTGAGGAACTAACAGAGACAATTAGGTGTAAATTCAGATACCAATTCACTTGGGGTGTTGAAAGTGGTGACTAATCCTGAGACTCATGTGGAATACCCCTCTTTACCTGTGTGAAATCTGCACTTCAATCTGTACAGAAAACATTTGGGGGGGAGGGGCAGTGGATTTTTTTGAGTTGACGTAAAGGTCCAGGTTTCTTGTTTTGGTATAATTGAATATATAAATGACTTACATAGTAAAGAGAATAGCTGGCCTCAACAGCCAGAGGAGTGTGGTGAGTATTTACTAGCAGTCCCTGTATGGTGGATGCTTCATTCACGGAAAAGGTGTCCAGAGGATAGTGTGGGGGTGTAAATATTCCTTATAAATTTGAACAAATATAAATGAATGATTAACTCTCTGTATTATGGTAGCACCAGAGACCGTGACTGAGATCAGGTCTCCAGGTGCTTGATGCTGTACCTAGTAATAGACATTCCCCACCCCCAAAGCACTTCTAAAAAGACATCTAGAAATTTAAATAAACAAAAGGTGGGAGGGGAAACTGAGGCATAGAGGGGGGAAAATGCTTTGCCCACAGTCCTGCAGCCAATCACCAGTACAGAAATAGAATCGAAGTCTCCTGACACCCAATGTTCTATCCACAATGCCACTCTGAAATGAAAAACCCTTGAAACAGTCTTGAGGATGGTTGCTCCTAGCTGCCATTACTACTGGATGTCATGAGGGGTACTGTTAGTGGTATTCTTTAGGGATAAAATAGTGATGTTACTAAGAATAGTGGTAACATACTGGCTACCCAAAACATGAGAAGCACACCGGAGGCTTATAGCATTGTTTTGTCAGCATGATTTAGCCAAGAAACATTGAGACTACATTCCATAGAAAATAACTTGGCGTGGGGATGGGAGGAAGCAAAAGTGAAGAATTGTAAATTGCGTCTTGCACATAGTGGCACATTGAGAAACTCTGGACTTCCATTTATTTCATGTGGATGCTTGTCCCTGACAATCCCCATGTCCAGCTCTCCAGTTGATATTATTTCTAGAATTCTTCTTCAGGAAATAAGAGATTCGACCCTTGGCTATAGAAAACAGGGCTTCTGAGAATAATGTGTGTGGTATTAATTTGTATTCTGATGGCACATGAACCTAGGTCTGAATTTCAAGTGCAAAGGTGTGGTTCTTCATTTCCATTAATGCATGAATCAAGACCTAAATCCTACACTAAAAAACGTGTGCTTCAGTGGTGTTTGGCTTGGCAGCAAGCAAACCAGGACAGCTTAAAGGAGCTAGAGTGCACTAAAAGGAAGAAAGGAGTGTGCTGAAGGGGCCTTCTGACTGGGTGTAACTTGAAAGGAAAGTTTAGCCTTTCATTAGCATAAAGACCTCTGCCTGCCAGCTCTGGGTGTGGCATGAGTAACCATCTGCTGGAGCTGTGCAATTGCATTCTATCTCTGTGCTGCATAGAGGAGCATTGGTGAGCTGTGTTCCTTGAAACATGGAGTATTTGGTCAGCTTTCTATGCACAGTCCAGCCTTGCTCGTGCACTAGAAACTTTGTTTTGTATATTCGTGTGGTGCTTGGATGGGAGTCCCTGAAGGACAGCTCCGAGAGCATACGGATACAGCCAAAGCCAGCCTGCCGTTGGTCTCAGCAGCATGGAGCAGTAATGCTTGTGTAGACAAGCTGCCAAGAGCTTTTCACCTGCAGTCTGCCAAGCTAGGATGCCTGCTGCCGAATGACAGAGGTGCCAAGGACCTGACATTCCTGTTGATTTAAGTGGATCCTCCCCTCCTAAAATGAGGCTCCACTGAAGTCAATGGGGGTTTTGCCATTGCCTTCAAATGGGGGCTGTGATTTCACCTGAGATGTCTCAAGTGAACACCCCAAATTAGGCCAGCCCCTGCACTCTGATAGGCCTGTGTAGACTGTTTTGCCTGTGCAAAGCCCCCTGGACTGACTGGTCTGCCCACAGGGATCAGACTGCCAGATCGGGGCCTTAGTGCTCCGAACTCAACTTTTGCCCCATCTCTGTCCCTTGCCACAGGTACTGGTGATATGCAGCTGTCATTTTGCTTGGTATAGTATTGACTATGGCATTAAGGGGAGATTTCAACAGGCATGTGGAGACTCAGTTCCCATTAATCAATGGCATCAATTAGGAGGAGGTAATTCACTTGCTCATACTTCCACAGGCCATGGAGCTGGGAGTGGCCGTAACCCAACCACTTGTAAGCAGTGGTCCTGTACTAAGTCCAGAGTGTTGCTCTGGCTGTGTGGGCGCACCACCACACAAACTTGACCTAGCTATCAGTCCTTCCAGACAGAGGTGAGGCTGGGCCAAATGGCATTGTGACCTGGTGGATGGGGAGTCTGGTCCTGTGCAGTGGAGCGTAGGGGAGGCTACCCAGAACTAGACATCTGCCACCATGGTTCATGCACTGTGTGGGTAAGAGAGTGGAGAGACTCCCCGTCTGAGGGAGACCCAAGTCCCTGTGAGGTGTGGGGGTGGGGAGAGACGAAACAGGGTCCCTGCTTGGGGGAGAAACCAAATTCCGCCTCCCCCACAAGAAATATCTAAAATGGAACCATTGCCATTAGTGAATCCTTCTCAGTAATGTTGACTAGCATTCCTACCTCTCAGTAGGCTCAGTCTGTACTTCAGAGAGGATGACGTGATGCACAGCTTAGCTCTGGATTCCCTGCCAATTGACGACTAATGAAGGGCTCCATTCTGCCATCCTTCCCCTGTTGTGCTCAGTGCAGGGTATGTGATTAGTCAGTGTGAAGAAGGGTGGCAATAGGACACCAGTGATACGTAGCTTGGACAGCCATAGTTCTCAAAGCGCTGTACAAAGGAGGGCAGCATCACTAGCCCCATTCTATGGAACAGGAAACTGAGGCATAAAGTAGTAAGGTGACTTACCCAAGCTCACCCGGCAGGTCAGTGGCAGGAGTGTGGGGGGAGGGGGAACAGATCTCCTGAGTCCCAGTTCAATGATCTATCCATTAGGCTATGCAAAAGCTGGCCCTGATTTTGCTGAAACATGGTAGCTCATAGAATCACAGAATATCAGGGTTGGTAGGGACCCCAGGAGGTCATCTAGTCCAACCCCCTGATCAAAGCAGGACCAATCCCCAACTAAATCATCCCAGACAGGGCTTTGTCAAGCCTGACCTTAAAAACCTCTAAGGAAGGAGATTCTACCACCTCCCAAGGTAACCCATTCCAGTGCTTTACCACCCTCCTAGTGAAAATTTTTTTCCTAATAACCAACCTAAACCTTCCCCACTGCAACTTGAGATCATTACTCCTTGTTCTGTCATCTGGTGCCACTGAGAACAGTCTAGATCCATCCTCTTTGGAACCCCTTTTCAGGTAGTTGAAAGCAGCTATCAAATCCCCCCGCAGTCTTATCTTCTGTAGACTAAACAATCCCAGTTCTCTCAGCCTCTTCTCATAAGTCATGTGCTCCAGGCCCCTAATCCTTTTTGTTGCCCTCCTCTGGACTCTTTCCAGTTTTTCCACATCCTTCTTGTAGTGTGGGCCCCAAACCTGGACATAGTACTCCAGATGAGGCCTCACCAGTGTCGAATAGAGGGGAACGATCACATCCCTCGATCTGCTGGCAGTGCCCCTACTTATACAGCCCAAAATGCCGTAGCCTTCTTGGCAACAAGGGCACACCGTTGACTCATGTCCAGCTTCTCATCCACTGTACCCCCTAGGTCCTTTTTTGCAGAACTGCTGCCTAGCCATTCAGTCCCTAGTCTGTGGCAGTGCATGGGATTCTTCCGTGCTTGTCCTTGTTCAACCTCATCAAATTTCTTTTGGCTCAATCCTCTAATTTGTCTACGTCCCTCTGTATCCTATCCCTACCCTCCAGAGTATCTACCACTCCTCCCAGTTTAGTGTCATCTTCAAACTTGCTGAGGGTGCAGTCCACGCCATCGTCCAGATCATTGATAAAGATAATGAATAAAACCGGCCCCAGGACTGACCCTTGGGGCACTCTGCTTGATACTTGTTGCCAACTAGACATGGAGCCATTGATCACTACCCGTTGAGCCCGACGATCCAGCCAGCTTTCTATCCACTTTATGGTCCATTCATCCAGCCCATCCTTCTTTAACTTGCTGGCCAGAATACTGTGGGAGACCGTATCAAAAACTTTGCTAAGTAAAGGAATAGCACATCCACTGCCTTCCTCTCATCCACAGAGTCAGTTATCTCATCACAGAAGGCAATTAGGTTAGTCAGGCATGATTTGCCCTTGGTGAATCCATGCTGACTCTTCCTGATCACTTTCCTCTCCTCTAAGTGCTTCAGAATTGATTCCTTGAGGACCTGCTCCATGATTTTTCCAGGGATTGACGTGAGGCTGACTGGCCTACTGTTCCCCTGATTCTCCTTCTTCCCTTTTTTAAAGATGGGCACTACATTGGCCTTTTTCCAGTCACCCGGGACCTCTCCCGATCGCCATGAGTTTTCAAACATAATGGCCTCCCGGAGCTGGGGAATAATCTACAGTGCTCCCCCTGAAGACTGGGTTGAATTTTTTGTTTGTGGTCTCAGATGGAGCTCAGGACCACTCTACTTATAGCTTTAAAGCTGTTGTCCAGGACACTCCAAGGGATCATCTGGAACCAGTAAAGGAGTTTATTGGCACCCATGCATTTGTAGCGATGTGGGGGGAGGGGGTTCTGGATAAAGAGGTGTTTCTAATTAGGGCTGTCAAGCGATAAATTGTGCGACTAATTTTTTCAGTAGGATTGTTAAACAATAATAGAATCCCATTTATTTACATATTTTTGGATGTTTTCTACATTTTCAAATATATTAATTTGAATTACAACACAGAATACAAAGTGTACAGTTCTCACTTTATATTTATATTTTATTACAAATATGTGAACTATAAAAAAAAGATACAAGTACTGTAGTGCATTCTCTTTATAATGAAAATTGAACTCACAAATGTAGAATTATGTACAAAAAATAACTGCATTCAAAAATAAAACAATGTAAAACTTTAGAATCTACAAGTCCACTCAGTCCTCTTCAGTCAGTCACTCAGACAAACAAGTTTGGTTACAATTTGCAGGAGATAATGCTGTCCGTGTTTTGTTTATTTGCATGGCACTGTTATAGCCGGCATTGCAAGATATTTACATGCCAGATGTGCTAAAGATTCACATGTCCCTTCATGCTTCACCATTCCAGAAGACATGCATCCATGTTGATGACGGGTTCTGCTCGATAAGGATCCAAAGCAGAGCAGACCAACTTATGTTCATTTTCATCATCTGAGTCAGATGCCACCAGCAGAAGGTTGATATTCTTTTTTGGTGGTTCAGGTTGTGTAGTTTCTGCATCAGAGTGTTGTTCTTTTAAGACATCTGAAATCACTCTTCACACCTCATCCCTCTCAGATTTTGGAAGGCACTTCAGATTCTTAAACCTTGGGTCGAGTGTTATATCTAGCCTTAGAAATCTCACATTGGTACCTTCTTTACATTTTGTCAAATCTGCTGCAAAGGTGTTCTTAAAACAAACATGTGCTGAGTCATCATCCAAGATGGCTATTATATGAAATATATGTCAAATGTGAGTAAAACACAACAGGAGACATACTGTTCTCCTCCAGGAAGTTCCAATTTAATTAATGCATTATTTTTTTTAACAAGCATCATCAGCATGGAAGCATGTCTTTTGGAATGGTAGCTAAAGCACGAAGGGGGACATATGAAGGTTTAGCATATCTGGCACATAAATACCTTGCAATGCTGGCTACAAAAGTGCCGTGTGAATGCCTGTTCTAACTTTCAGGTAACATTGTAAATAAGAAGCAGTCAGCAGTATCTCCTGTAAAAGTAAACAAACTTGTCTGAGGAATTGGCTGAACAAGAAGTAGGACTGAGTGGGCTTTAAAGTTTTTAATTGTTTTGTTTTTGAGTGCAGTTATGTAACAGAAAATCTACATTTCATGATAAAGAAATTGCATTGCAATACTTGTATGAGGTGATTTGAAAAATACCATTTATTTTAGTTATTTTACAGTGCAAATATTTGTAATAAAAAATAATATAAAGTGAGCACTATACACTTTGTATTCTGTGTTGTAGTAGAAATCAATATATTTGAAAATGTAGAAAAACATCCAAAAATATTTAATCAATTTCAATGGTATTCTATTGTTTAACAGTATGATTAATCATGATACATTTTTTTAATCACAGTCACTTTTTGAATTAATCATGTAAGTTAACTGCAATGAATCAACAGCCCTAGTTCCAAATGTAGTGGGAGAAGCCCTCTGATTCCTAATCACATGGCTTGCCATTGCATACTTAGCTTGAATGGATAGTTTCTATTGCCTGAGCAACTGGAGTTTGAAGTATGTTTGTCTGAGTGGTTCTTGTTTGATCATTTTTCCTGGATGTTTTTTTGTTTGTGGTTTGTTTCTTGGTTTTGGGCTTTCTGTTTTGGGTTTCTTTGGGGAGGGGGGAATTAATTGTTCCTGGGTTTAATAGGGATTCTTTTTCATCATTGTTTTAGTTTTGTTTGTTGTGTTTATCCCCTTCTCTGTGTTTGTTTTTATAGTTAATTAAAACAGTTTCTGCATGAATACATCATCTATGCCACACATAATCACCCGGTGGCTCTTTGGAGTTCATATGTATGACAGCAATTAGAAATGTGGCATTCTGCCCACAAAAGGTTGGAAGACCCTTTCAGAAATGGCCATATATGGTGTATTGTGTAAATGTGGCCCTTGGTTTCTCGCTTTGCTTTGCCTGCACAGTGAATGTACATTAAAAAGAAATTTGGGTGCAAAGTCTTTGAGAAGCAGCTGCTGTTAGTAACAGCCAGCCGCTTTTCAGAGTTTAACATCTTGGTTGTAGTGCTTTATTTTTTAAAATTCAGATTGATCTTAGACAGCTTCATTCTTTGTATTATGGAGATTAGTATTCCATTGCACTAGGCACTGTATATAAACACAGCCTGAGGCAGTCCCTACCCCAGAGCATTTCCTATGGAAATAGACAAGACAATGTGTGGGAGGGGAAACTGAGGCACAGTGTAATGCAGGGATTTGCAGGGCAGTTGAGTGGCAGAGTCAGAATTGGAACCCAGATCTCCTGATTCCCAGTCCAATGCCCCATAAACCAAACCATCCTGCCTCTGTGTGGATCATTGTCCTCTTGAAATGCTATGTGCCTGCATTTCCTGTTGATTGCAATGGGAGTGGTGAATGTTGGATATCTCTCAGCAAAAGGGCCCAGCAAGCAGCCTGCTGTGATTGGCTCTAGGGGAGTTCAACAGCACAGATCTTATAAACAGTTTGTCATGGTGCCTGGAATAACTTACTGCTGAGAATGCCAAATTCAGGACAGTCTGTCAGAAAAAAGAGCAGACCCCGCAAATTGGTGATATATTCAATCATTTGATTTCACCAGGCGAGTAACATAAGTTCACTCCTGCACTGCTACACTAGTTTTAGCAAGGAGTACAAGCATTCCCATTAGGCATCCCCACCCCTTTGTTCCACCCAGCCAAACCGGACTTTATGATTAAAACCAAATTCATCACACATTAGGTTCTTCCAGACCCAGAGGGCTAGTCACTAACTTCAGATCACACACCAAAAATAACACTGTCACCAATCCTTAGTAACCTAACTAAAGATTCAATAGCTAAGAAGAAGAAATGAGGGTCATTAAAAGGTCAAAGCAGATAAAATATGTTACAGTGAATCAGATATGAGTCCAGTTGTTAGCAGAGATAGAATGTCTGCTCATTCTCTATATGTCTCTCAGAGTCCTTCCATGATTCTGTCAGGGTGCCCCAAAATGGGGTCTCAGCCCAGTGGCTCAAAACTCCCCCTGTTAGAGTTCAGCAGCTCCGAGATGTTGGATCAGTCCCATGAACCCGTATTTATTGCTCTCTGGTACAGCGAGCTAGCCAACAGGTGTTCTCCCAGAAAGCCCATCACAGCATGTGTGTTCCTCTGGGGAAGAACAGATACTAGAATCTGTGAAAAGTTCCAATGCCACTTTCTTTGAAGAGTAAATGCTCTAGCCTTAGGGCTTCCGTCTTTTAAACACAATTCTTCAGTAAGTAAATTCATACTGAAATGCTAAATACATACCTTTCGATCTCAAAACAATTGAGTATAGTTGCATACATGTAAAGGTAATATAGAGTTATTAGACATGAAAAGGATTTAGCAACTCCAGGTTAATTTGGTTACTGCTGGTACACATCTAACAGGATGTAGGTAAATACAATTGACATCTATTTTTGACTTTTATCAACACAAGTGAATGTACTTGTGCCTGCTAGCCTATTTAACATCCCTTTGTTACCCACACCCAGTGAATTAACACAACTTTGAGGTTGTGCCCCAGGCTGGCTAATTGTTAGCCCCAGGCAGTTTTATACCCATCAGCCACAGATAGGTCCCAATTCTGCCCACAAGTCTGCTTACCTTGGCACACAAATGCAGTCCTAGGGAGTTCAATGGGTGCAGCTGCAGGATTAGAGCCCACACCACAGACAAAGCAAGATCAGCCCCAGGCAGGAGAGGAAGTCAAGAGTCCAGGATGACAATATTAACAAACCCATCACTGTAATGCCCCTGTTAGCGCATGAGCAGTGTGGGCATCACAAAACCTCATATCACAGCTTTTATGGTTAGGGAAAAAAAGAGAGTCTCTTTTTTAATCCCAGACATGGACACGCAAATCAGTGGCCTGCTTTTCTAAAGGGTTGAAATCACCAGGAGCTGCTGGATGCTCGGCACTCTTGAAAATCAAGCCATTTACTTAAATGCTGTAAATATGGGGTTAGGGTTGAGAATTGTCACAGCAACCTGCGGTATTTAGACACCTCTTCTCTTAAAAGGAATGACAGGGAAGCTTCTCAAACCCCTAGACTGAGCTGATATTTTCTCTGTAGGGGCCTGACATTAGGCACCCACGCCTCCTTTAAAAAACTTCCCACCTTGCAGCAATAATCAGAAGAATGTTACTCTGTGAACATTGAAAGGTTACTAAGAATTTATGGAGCAGTAATCTTATTCCCCTTAGTTGTGGCAATAACTCACCGTGTGTTTACGCAGGAGAGGCTGCTTCAGCCAGAATACTGACTAGAGAGCTCTCCACACCAACTCCCAGCATTGCCATGTGCTCTGCTTGACTGTAGCCCTTTCACAAGGAACTGTTATGAGCAGCCTGGAAAGCTGGATTAGAGGGAATTAATCCTATCCAATGCTTAAATTTCTCGTCTGAGGAAACAACATGGATCAAGCTCTAACACTATGAGGCACTCTCAATGTGCCCAAGGGAGTTAGGAGCATAAGCCACATTGATTTTTCAGTTGGACTCATGTTTCTAGCTCCTTTTGACTGTTTTTAACCTCCACCCATTGTCTTTATCTTCTAGGTATTCTGCATTTCTGTAGAAATAGTAGGGGGAAGAAAAGTAGGGGAAGAAAAAGTGGATGGGAACCTGGGAGGCAGTGACCATGACATGGTCAAGTTCAGGATCCTGATACAAGGAAGAAAGGAAAGCATCAGCATCAGTCATGCCTGTCTAACTTAATTGCCTTCTCTGATGAGATAACTGGCTCTGTGGATGAGGGGAAAGCAGTGGATGGGTTATTCCTTGACTTTAGCAAAGCTTTTTATATGGTTTCCCACAGTATTCTTGCCAGCAAGTTCAAGAAGTATGGGCTGGATGAATGGACTATAAGGTGAATAGAAAGCTGGCTAGATTGTCAGGCTCAATGGGTAGTGATCAATGGCTCCATGTCCAGTTGGCAGCCAGTATCAAGCGGAGTTCCCCAAGGGTTGGTCCTGGGGCCAGTTTTGTTCATTATCTTCATTAATGATCTGGAGGATGCTGTGGACTGCACCCTCAGCAAGTTTGCAGATGACACTAAACTGGGAAGAGTGATATATACACTGGAGGGTAGGAATAGGATACAGAGGGACGTAGACAAATTAGAGGATTGGGCCAAAAGGAATCTGATGAGGTTCAACAAGGACAAGTGCAGAGTCCTGCACTTAGGACGGAAGAATCCCATGCACTGCTACAGATTAGGGACCGAATGGCTAGGCAGCAGTTCTGCAAAGAAGGACCTACGGGTTACAGTGGACCAGAAGCTGAATATGAGTCAACAGTGTGCCCTTGTTGCCAAGAAGGCTAACAGCATTTTGGGCTATATAAGTAGAGGCATTGCCAGCAGGTCGAGGGATGTCATCATTCCCCTCTATTCAGCATTGGTGAGGCCTCACCTGGAGTACTGTGTCCAGTTTTGGGCTCCACACTACAAGAAGGATGTGGAAAAATTGGAAAGAGTCCAGAGGAGGGCAACAAAAATGATAAGGGGCCTGGAGCACATGACTTATGAGGAGAGGCTGAGGGAATTGGGATTGTTTAATCTGCAAAAGAGAAGAATGAGGGGGGATTTGATAGGTGCTTTCAACTACCTGAAAAGGGGTTCTAAATAGGATGGATCTAGACTGTTCTGAGTGGTATTTGATGACAGAACAAGGACTAATGGTCTCAAGTTGCAGTGGGAGAGGTTTAGGTTGGATATTAGGAAAAACTTTTTCACTAAGGGGGTGGTGATGCTCTGGAATGGGTTACCTAGGGAGATGGTGGAATCTCCTTCCTTAGAGGTTTTTAAGGTCAGGCTTGACAAACCCCTGGCTGGGATGACTTAGTTGGGGATTGGCCCTGCTTTAAACAGGGGGTTGGACTAGATGTCCTCCTGAGGTCCCTTCCAACCCTGATATTCTATTTTCTTCTTATGTGTCTGAAGGAGGCAGGATTCTGTCCTTTGCTTGGCCTGTGCTAGCTACTGGAAGGGGCTGTGTGCATTCTCATTACATAGAATGGCAGAGTTTGTCACAACTGTGAGTAACTTTTTGGGTGCCCAGTTGGAGATGCCTTAGAGCAGCGGTATCCAATATATTCACCGCTAGTCACATGTGGCAAATAGGCTGTTGAATTGTGACTAATGCATGAGCAATGCGTGGGTCTGTGAATCCACTTTTTCTGCAGTAAATTTTTAAAATCCATGAAAAATCTGGAGGCTGGGTTAAGATGCTCAATCACTATGAATTATATACCAGATTTCAGGGTTAGGGTTGTAGTGTGTTTTTAATCCTTTTTTATAATGTGACAAATAAGAAAAATTCAAAACCACAAGTGTGGCTAGCATTGAATTTTTATTGGACACCAATGCCTTAGAGCAGTGGTCATCAAACTGGGGTGCGCCCACCCCCAGGGATGCGCGAGCCCACCCCTGGGGCGTGCGCGAGACCCCAGCGGTGGCGCCAAGTCCACCAGGGAGACCGCCGAAATCCCAGGTGCGCTATTTTAGTCCCGCTGAAATGCTACCGCGGAAAGCGGAAGCTTCCGCTTTCTGTAGTGGTATTTCAGCGGACATACACCCCAGGGGCCGCCAAACTTTTCCCTCTGCGGAAAGGGGCCATGGGGGGAAAAGTTTAAAGACCCCTGTCTTAGAGCAACATTCTTCTGAAATCAAGCTCCTAGGTGTCTCTTGTTAGGCACCCAAATCACTAACTGCTCTAAGAAAAGGGGGCTGATATCTATGTCAAATCATAGCTTCCAAGACCCCACATTAGGGATCCATCATCTAGTCTAACCTTTGCACATGCCATTAGACCCCACCCAGTTACCCCGTGTGGAAAAATATTAAATAGTCAATTTAAAAACCTGTGTAGAAAAAGCTCTATATTTGCAAAGTGTAGCAGGAAATACCAACATTGAAATTGCCTGTATCAACAGAACTCTGCCCCCTTGTGTGTATTGTGACAAAGCTCCAAGTTTGTACTCGTGGGTCCTGTGCTTCCTGGCAGATTTAGGGGCCTCAGAAACTCATCTAGACCCCAGAGTGACCTCCCTTTCTCAGTATAATTGGCAAGAGTCACCACCTAGTTACCTTCATCACAGGCCAGTATGGAAGGTGGAAAGAGCGGGGGGGAGCCCGGGCCCGCCCTCTACTCCGGGCTCCAGCCCAGGGACCCTAATAGTATCAGCTAAGATGGCTGACCTTTTATCCACAAAACACAATACAATTCCCTGGGCTACTTCCCCACAGCAGTCCCTGCTTCTTCAAACTCCACTTCACCCTTACCTCAAGGCCTCCTTCCTTCTGGATGATATGTTGTCCACCGCTCAGTCTCACCAACAGCGCAACCTCCTTCCACAGCTCCTGACACCCACAGCCCACCTGACTAACTGGGAGGTTTTTATCTGGATTTAGCCAGTCCCTGATTGGCTTCAGGTGTCCCAATTAGGCTAGCTGTTTCTCCTCCTTTCTAGAAGGTTCTTAATTGGCCCTAGGTGTCTTGATTGGTCTGGAGTAGCCTTTGTTTGGCTATCCAGGGAACAAGGACCTGCACATCCTGAGGCTGATATACCTGCCTTCCAGCACTCTCCTATATCCTTCTGGTCTGACTCCGTCACAGTATATAGCAGAGAAGTCCCGGTCCTTGGGTATGGCTGAGCTGTGCTCATGCAGAACCCAGGTGGTGAGAGGACAAATCTGGCTGTATGCTGCATTTGCATTAGTGTAACTTAGAGCAGCCTTAGAGTTGCTCTAATTCACGCTCACTATTAACGGCTCTCTACGGACTGTTATGCTGGCCGGGTATCCTTCCCACCACACTTCCTAAGGCAGAGGGTATTGGAAGGGGTGGTATGGAGGTATGTCATTCCTACACTAGCAGGGATTCTCCTATACTTAGGGAAGCTCTCCCACGTGGGTCTGCTCCTGGACATTAACCAGATATTGTGCTTTCCCCAGAACTCCAACGGCAGGTTGGACTTAGTACTAGCAACGCTGCAGCTGCTCAGCTTTTCTCTGTAGCTCCTCTGTGTGGCATGGAGGCAAAGAGCACCAGCCCTGATCCCATTCCCCTGCTGCTCTCACTGCTGACTGAGGCTGGGTTGGGACTAGCAGACACAGTCTGTGTTGGGGCCATGAGGAGCTGGGCATTTCCCCAGGGTTGTGCAGGCAAGGGGAGACACTTGCAACAGTGGCCCTTTTGTAGGGTGCAGCGTGCTCTCCCCCATTCCCCTCACCCCCATTGCCATTGTGAGAATGCTTGCTATCCGAAACCTAGCACTGTGTGGCACTTCAGATCAGCTGTATGTGCCAAACAATGGAAACTTCCTTAAAATTGTGGAACTGATGGCTGAGTTTGATGCTGTACTCCAGGAGTATCTAAGAAGAGTCATCACCCAAGAAATGTACACACGCTACCTTGGAATTGGAAAAAACAATTCAAAATGAGATCATACAGTTACTTCCAACAAAAGTCAAACAGAAGATATTGGCAGATCTGAAGTCAGCAGGATATTACTCTGTTGTTCTGGACTGCACACCTGACATCACCAGCAGCGGCGGAAAGCAGAGCAGCCCGGTCCCAGCCCGCTCTACTCTGCCAGCTCCCAGCTGCGGAGCTCCGCTTCCCACCGCTGGTGAGTGCGGGGACAGGATCGGCCTCCACACTCACCAGTGGCGGGAAGCGGAGTGACGCAGCTGGGAGCTGGCAAAGTAGAACAGGCTGGGACCATGTCACTCCACTTCCCGCAACTAGTGAGTGTATGCGTGGGGCGGGGGGGCGTCCTTTCCTCAACTCTGCACTCACCAGCGGCGGGAAGCAGAGCAATGTGGCTGGGAGCTGGCAGAGTAGAGCGAGCTGGGGCCCAAATTTCATGGTGCCCTATGCAGCAGCGTATGCTGCCTATGCCTAAGGATGGCCCTGCCCTTCACCATATGTCCCTTGGTTTCCCCACCTGTAAAATGGGGATAGTGATAGTGACCATCTTGTAAGGCACTGTTGGGGTCTACCCCTGGAAAGTGCTAGTTAAGAGTGGGTGTAACAGCGTGATGACACCCTGCAGCACCTCCTGCTGGTACATTTGGGAATTAGCTCTTCCAGCTGTTGGATCGCCCTCTGCAGGCCGATGTTTCGCTGTGCCACTGGGCCTGTGTCCCTCCCAGACCCCAGTGCCCCTTTATCAGGGGTGCTGCCCCCTGGCAGTAACCCCTCACTCTCAGGGTTTCCCCTCCCCAGGGACCCCCAACCCCCTAATCCCACCTTGCCTCAACCTAGGGGCTAGTGCCAGTCACCATCGAGCCCCCTTTCACTGGGGCCAACTGCAGTCTGTATAAGCCAGTCATCATAGGCAAGGGAGGTTTGGTCTGCTGCTTCTGCCTACCCATGGACTGCAAATCCAGTACCCGTTTCAGCTGTCTACTAGGCCAGCAGCCTGGGGGGTTTCCAGGCCTGAGCTCCCCAGCTCCTCTGGCCTTCCCCCAGCCCTGCTCCACTCCAGGTACCCTGTCAAGCTCCCCAGCAGCCAGACCCATCTGCCTTTACAACTAGAGGAGACTCTGCTTCAGCTCTTGGCTTCCCCAGCTTTTATAGGGCCAGCTGAGTCTGTTTGGGGCGTGTCCCCCAGCTGAGCTTGCTTTCTAATCAGCCTGGGCTTTTCCTTTCAGCCCCCAACCTTCTCCCAGGGCTGGCTTTAACCCTTTCTGGCTGGGAGTGGGTAGCGACCCTGCTACAGTGGGGTATTATTGTGATTATTTGATTGATTACTATAGTGTGTCATTTGAGCCCCCAGTAGTTCCAGCTCCTGACTGATGTCTTGGGACACTAGTGTATTTGTGTTTCAGTGTCAGATCCTGTGCATGCAAAACTCCCTTTTGGCTGTAATGAGGGTTTCCCATGCAGGAGTGTTACCCTTCCATGTGCTGAGAACATGTACCAGTTCTGCCATCAGTTACATCCTGATGGAATTGCCACTGGATCCCATGGACGCTGCCCTCCTGAGACTCTTTGGCCTGTTAAGTATTCTTTGGTTCCTGTCAGGTGGTGGAGAGTGCAGGGCTCAGTAACAGACACTCCTTTTGTCACTAAAGGAGAGGAAGAAGCCAAAAGAGCTGAGACGTACAAGCAATGCCACTGACGGAGAAGGAGTAACCCCTTTGTAATGCCTATGCTCCTTGCCCTATGGCTGCCAGGAAGAAGCTGTTTGCACTTGGAGGAGGCCATGGGTCTGCCCCAGTAATTCAGAGCTGGAAAGGAGGTGAGGCAAATGCACCAGCCTCTCCACCCTGTGGCAGCAAAACCCAAATCCAACCATCTAGCAGGCCTTGCTGAAAGCTGAGTGCAACCTTCCTAGGTTGGAGCAGCCTGGAGGGAACTGGTATCAGTTAGCATTGCTGCTGGGTCATGCACAGAACACTGTCAAGCGATGGGCTGATGATATAAGGGAATCGCTCTCTCCTACTAGCAGCCTCCGGATTTGATTGGTCTCATAGCAAAGGTGAGATGAGATTGTTCTGCTTCTGTCACGTGGAGGTGTAGGCAAAACTGCTGTGATGCAGTGCTCTGTGGGACTCAGTACTAGACTAACGGGTGTGGGTCAGGACTGACAGGGATCAGCAGGGCAGCAGGAGGCCCAGCTCTGGCACAGCAGAGATGTCTGAGGTTCAGGTGTGCAGCGGGGAGGTTGGGGTTGGAGTGCAGGGTGAAGTGCAGCACGTCAGCACTGAAATGTCTGTGGGGCTCTGAATGCGAAAGGGCTGTGCTGCTAGGATGACCAGATGTCCCAGTTTTTTAGGGACAGTCCCGATTTTTCAGTCTTTTTCTTATATAGGCTCCTATTACCCCTCGCCACCGTCCCAATTTTTCACACTTGCTATTTGGTCACCGTACGTGCTCCGGCAGCTGCTGAGCAGATCCCCATCCTAGCAGCCAGCCTTGAACAGGGAGAGAAAGAAAACCTCTCCCTCACACTTCAAGATGAATCCCAGCCTATTTAAAGGAAGGAAGTGAAAGCCAGTTCTGCTGGCACTGCTGCCTTCCCTCCTGGTGACACGCAAACGACCCAAGTGAACTGGGCGCTGCTTGTTTAAACTGCTGTGGCTGCTGCAGTTTTCTCAGCTGTTGCTCCTTCCTCTGGCCCATCTCCGGCAGGAGAACAGAGACTGGTTTGTTCTGTCCTCCTTCCCAGACCCCCAGGCTATGGCTCCGCAACCCACCCCTCAGTCACAGCCAGCAAGGGGCAAGGCAGAAAGCAGAGTGAGGGGGTGGCAGGGAGTGGCGGCCATTCCCTGGCAGGGCCTCATCATGCCGTTTTTCATCTGCAGTCCATCAGCACTTAAGTGAGGGGCAGCTTGTGCTTCAAAGGGCAGGAAGGGGAAAAACTCAAATGTTTATGGAAAAAACTTTTTCTAAAATAAGAAACCAGCCCATGCCCTGCAGCCATCAGGCCATTCAGTCAGCCCCAGCAAGGGAAGGCAACTGTCTACTCCAGAAGATCAAAGCATGAAAGAATTACTCAACAGCTTTTTGGCAATAGTTGGCCCTGATCAGTGTATCTAAGGGTATGGTTACACTTACAAGATTATAGCGCTATGGGTTATAGCGGTCCCTTTATACAGTAATATGTATAGCGCTATTGTATGTCCACACTCAGACGTGCCAGCGGTATAGCATGGCCACATTTGGGGCACTTAATGCGCCATTAAGAGCAGCGCATTAGGGCAGGTATCCCAGCATTCAGCTGGGTGCAACGTGCTTTTTAAACGAGGGGGGTGAGGGGGGACGCGCTGTGTGTATGTGGAGGGAGAGAGACAGTGGTTCTTCCGTTCTTCTGAAAGCCTGTCAGCGAGCCTCTGTTCACAGAAGGCTTTGTTTTCACACAGGCTCCCTCCTTAAACATTTACATTGCTTATCTGCCAAGTTAAGAGAGAAACTCTAAAGAGGTACTTCCGCATTCCTCCAGCTGAGTTCAAAACAAAGGGAAGAGACGTCAATTGCCTTAAATGACTCTAGGCATCTCAAGAGATCACTTGCAGCGCAGTGGGTGTCCACATTCTTGCTGTAGCGCTACAGCAGCTGAGCTACAGCCCTTATTCCCCATGCGGAGGTGGATTATGAGGAGCGCTATAACTCCGCGGTTATAGCGCTCTATGTGCCTTGCCAGTGTGGACGGGGAGGAGGTTATAGCGCTCGTGGGAGCTTTATAGCGCTATAAAGTGCCAGTGTAACCAAGCCCTAAGATACTTATATGGTCCTCATTGCCATTGTAATGAGCACCTCACAATATTTACAACATCCCTAGGAGGTGGGGCAGTGCTAAGACACATTGTACAGACAGAGAACTGAGGCACAGATAGGCTAAGTGACTTGCCCAAGATCACACAGGAAGTCTGTGGCAAAGCAGGGAACTGTACCCAAGTCTCCCAATTCCTAGGCTAGTGCCCTACTCACTGGTCAATCCTTCCTCTCTCACACTGGCTGTCTCTTTCTCCCATGTCTAATTCTTCTTCTTCCCCTAACAGGTAAACAACAATGGAATCATCTCTTTCTTGAAGGAGGTTTCCCAGTTTACGCCAGTCGCTTTCCCAATCTCCAAAGACCGGTGTGTGGTAGCAGCTTTCTGGGCTGATGTGGATAACCGACGGGCAGGCGAAGTGTATTACCGGGAAAGTAAGGACCAGACCATCTTGCAAAGATCCACCAAGGACATCAGACAGTATTTCCCTGAATTCTTGGATTTCTCTGCCCTATGGGTTTTTGTGGCCACCTGGCACCAAGTTACCTTCTTTGGAGGAAGTTCCTTTTCTCCAGTGAGTTGTTGGCATTTAATGCTGGGTGAAGGATGGGATGGGAAAGGGTCAAGGTATGAAGTCCTAGATTATGCTCTCTGAGTTGTTCAAAGTAGTTAAATTTGACCTAGCTAAGACGCCTCCAAGTCTAGAACTCAAAGGCAGACCTCTCTCACCTGCACAGCTGCACTTAGGAACTAAGGAACTGTAGATATTAATGAGGGAGTTTATATCAGAAATTTTATTGGAAAAATGTGAGTGACAATTTGGAATAATTTAAGAACATTATTACATGCCTAAAAAGCCATAATCCCACAACTGAGGAAGAAGACCTATTGGTTAAAAAATCAACCTGATTTAGAGCAGAAGTGAAGACAACAATAATATATATATTATATATATATAATGGAAGAAGAGGGAAGTTAATAGTAACAAATATCAATCATAAGTTAGGAATTGTAGAAAATTGATAAGGGAACCAAAGGGACATAAGGAGAAACATATAACCAGCAGAGTGGATGGGTGAGATTCTGTGGCCTGCATTATGCAGGAAGTTAGACTAGATGATCGTGATGGTCCCTTCTGACCTTAAAGTTTATAAGTCTATGAGAGTTAAGGACAATAAGAAGCCATTTTTTAAATATATTAGGAACAAAAAGAATCCTGACAAAGGTATTGGTCCATTACTAGATGAAAATGGTAGAATTATCAATAATAATGCAGAGAAGGCAGAATTGATCCAAAAATATTTCTGTTCTGTATGTGGGGGAAAAATAGATGATATAGTCTCATTATATGGTGATCTCTTTCACTTCCTCTAGTATCTCTGGAGAGTATTAAACAGAAGCTACTAAAGATAGACATTTTTAAACTAGGCTGATTCAGATAACTTGCATCCAAGAATTTTAAAAGAGCTGGCTGCGGAGCTCGCTGGCCCATTAACGTTGATTTTCAATAAGTCTTGGAGCACTGGGGAAGTTCATGAAGAAAGCTAATGATGATTTTTGAAAAGGATAAACAGGGTAACCAGGGTAATTATAGATCTGTCAGCCAGACATTGATCCCGGGAAAAACAATGGAGCTGCTGATATGGGACTTGATTAATAAGAAATTAAAGGAGGGTAATGTAATTAATGCAAATCAACATAAGTTTATGGAAAACAGAACCCATTAAACTAGCGTGATATCTTTTTTTGATGAGACTACAAGCTTGATTGATAAAGGTAAAAATGTTGACATAATATGCTTAGACTTTGAGGGAGACAAGGTGAGTGAGGTCATATGTTTTATTCGACCAGCCTCTTTTACTGAAAGAGACACGCTTTTGAGCTCACACAGAGTGGTTCTTCAGGTCTGGGAAAGATACTCAGAGCATCACAGCTAAATACAAGGTGGAATAGATATCTTAGCATAAGGATTTAACACATATTTTGAGGGGCCATTCAAGGTGCAGTGACCTGTTAATGCTCTGCCATTCATAGAGGGGGAAGGAAGGGAAGAAGGCAGGTGGGAGGAGTTATTAATGGGTTGTAATAAACCATAGATCCAGTCTCTCTGTTCAGTTCCTGGTTTTAAGTGTCTATCAAAGTTATGAATTTGTATGTAGCCTACTAGCAGCCCCTCCCAAGCTGCCTCACTTCCTTTTCCCCCTCTAACTGGAGGGCAGTTAATGGGCCACTTCACCTTGAATGGTGTCCCTTGAAATATGTTAACTGTGTGGGGATAAGAGGCTTGGGGAGGCTAAGCCTCCCCAAATGGGGCAAGAAATGCCAGATGCAGCACACCTCGCACCCGCTGCCTTTGGAGTACCACCACCTGAAGCTCCCAAGAAGTGGGGGCGGAAGGGAGCACCGGTGCCTGGACTGTGGCTCCGCCTGCACTCTGCCCCCCTTTCCACCCTAAGGCTCTGCTTCTACTTGACCGCTTCCCCTGTGGCCCCACCCATGCTGTGCCTCTTCCCCATTGCTCGCCCTTAAGGCAGGAGAGGGTTGAGAGGAGCAAGCAGAAGGGGCGGGGTTATGGGCGGAGAGAGGCAGGTGGGAGGCGCCTCTGGAGAAGGGGCAGAGAAGAGCAAGTGGGGGAAGCCTCAGGGGAAAAGGTGGAAAGGGGGTGGGAAAAGCAGAACAGAGGCAGGGTCTTGGGGCACAGCCGGGATAGGGTGGGGGCAGGGCCACAGTTCTTGCATTGGTGCCCCCCCGATGCACACTTCTAGGGAGCTTCTGGTGCTCACCCCCAGTCTCCCCAAACGCAAGAGTCACGCACCACCTCTGCATAGGGTTGTGCTTACAGATTAATTTTGGTCAGATGTGTTCCTGGAGGTTTCATCACTTGATATAATTAATTAAAAATTAATCTGTAGTTCCTGGTGATTCCAGCACAATCCTGGAGGGCTGGCAACTCTACCTATGCTTGTGCTAAATAATCTGTCCCATCTGGTATTTAGCTGTGGCACTCTGAGTATGTTTCCCAGACTTGAAGAAGAGCTCTTTGTAAGCTTGAAAGCTTGTCTCTCTTCCCAGCAGACATTGATCCAATCAAAGATATTACCTACCTATTACCTACTCACTCTCTAGTATCTTGGAACCAACATGGCTACAACAACAGTGTAGACTTCTATAAGGCAGTTGACTTGGTATCACATGACATTTTGATTAAAAAAACTAGAACTATATAAAATTAACATGGCACACATTAAATTAATTGAAAAGTGGCTAACTGATAGGTCTCAAAATGTAATTGTAAGCAGGGAATTGTCATCAAGTGGGTGTGTTTCCAGTGGAGTCCTACGTGGATCAGTTCTTAGTCCTACATGGTTTAATATTTTTATCAGTGAAACATAAAGAAGAAAACATAAAATCAAATAATCACTGATAAAGTTTGCAGGTGACACAAAAATTGAACATAAGAACATAAGAATGGCCGTACTGAGTCAGACCAAAGGTCCATCCAGCCCATTATCCTGTCTACCAACAGTGGCCAATGCCAGTTGTCCCAGAGTGAGTGAACCTAACAGGTAATGATCAAGTGATCTTCCTCCTGCCATCCATCACCCCTCTCTGACAAACAGAGGCTAGGGATACCATTCCTTACCCATCCTGGCTACTAGCCATTAATGGACTTAACCTCCATGAATTTATCCAGTTCTCTTTTAAACCGGTTATATTCCTAGCCTTCACAAACTCCTCAGGCAAGGAGTTCCACAGGTTGACTGTGCACTGTGTGAAGAAGAACTTCCTTTTATTTGTTTTAAGCCTGCTTCCCATCAATTTCATTTGGTGGCCCCTATTTCTTATATTATGGGAACAAGTAAATAACTTTTCCTTATTCACATTCTCCACACAACTCATCATTTTATATACCTCTATCATATCCCCCCCTTAGTCTCCTCTTTTCCAAGATGAAAAGTCCTAGCCTCTTTAATCTCTCCTCATATGGGACCTGTTCCAAACCCTTAATCATTTTAGTTGCCCTTCTCTGAATCTTTTCTGATGCCAGTATATCTTTTTTGAGATGAGACCACATCTGTATGCAGTATTCAAGATGTGGGCACACCATGAATTTATATAAGGGCAATAAGATATTCTCGGTCTTATTCTCTATTCCTTTTTAAATGATTCCTAACATCCTGTTTGCTTTCTTGACTGCTGCTGCACACTGCATGGATCTCTTTAGAGAACTATCCATGATGACTCCAAGATCTTTTTCCTGATAAGTTGTAGCTAAATTAGCCCCCATCATATTGTATGTATAGTTGGGGTTATTTTTCCCAGTGTGCATTACTTTATATTTATCCACATTAAATTTCATTTGCCATTTTGTTGCCCAATCACTTAGTTTTGTGAGATCTTTTTGAAGTTCTTCACAGTCTGCTTTGGTCTTAACTATCTTGAGCAGTTTAGTGTCATCTGCAAACTTTGCCACCACACTACTTACCCCTTTCTCCAGATCATTTATGAACAAGTTGAATAGGATTGGTCCTAGGACTGACCCTTGGGGAACACCACTAGTTACCCCTCTCCATTCTGAAAATTTACCATTTATTCCTACCATTTCTTTCCTGTCTTTTAACTGGTTCTCAGTCCAGGAAAGGATCTTCCATCTTATCCCATGACAACTTAATTTATGTAAGAGCCTTTGGTGAGGGATCTTGTCAAAGTCTTTCTGGAAATCTGGGGTGTTGGTAAATAATAAATAGGACAGATCACTGATTCAGAGAGATCTGGATAGCTTGGTAAGGTGGGGCCAAGCAAACAATATGTGTTTTGACACAGCTAAATGTAACTGTATACATCTAGGAATAAAGAATGCAGGCCACACTTACAGGATAGGGGGCTCTATCCTGGGAAGCAGGGACTCTGAAAAAGATTTGGGGGTTGTGATGGATAATCAGCTGAACATGAGCTCCCAGTGTGATTCTGTGGCCAAAAGAGCTAGTGTGCTCCTGGGATTCATAAACAGGAGGAATCTTGTGCAGCCGGTCCTGGAATACTGTATCCAGTTCTGGTGTGCACAATTCAATGACACTGATAAATTGGAGCCACAAGAATAACTGATTAAATTGGAGCCACAAGAATGATTAAAACAATGAGAAGTCCTGTGGCACCTTAAAGACTAAGATTTAATTGGGCATAAGCTTTTGTGGGTAAAAACCCCACTTCTTCAGATGCATGGAGTGAAAATTACAGATACAGGCATAAATATACCGACACATGAAGAGAAGAGAACCAGTGTTGGCAAGGCCAATTCAGTCAATGTGAATGTGGTCCATTCCCAATAACTGATGAGGATGTGTCAATATTAAGAGAGGGAAAACTGCTGTTGTAGTGAGCCAGCCACCCCCCCAGTCCCTCTTCAAGCCCAAATTAATGGTGTTGCAATTCATTTGCAAATTTATCTCCTCAGTTTCTCGTTGAAGTTTTTTTGTTGAAGGATGGCTACTTTTCAATCTGTTATTGAATGTCCAGGGTGATTCAAGTGTTCTCCTACTTCCTTTTGTATGTTACTATTCCTGGTGTCTGATTTGTGTCCATTTATTCTTTTACAGAGAGACTGTCCGGTTTTGCCAGTTTACATGGCAGAGGGGCATTGCTGGCACATGATGGCATATATCACATTAGTAGATGTGCAGATGAATGAGCCCCTGATGGTGTGGCTCATTTGATTGGGTCCTCTGACGGTGTCACTAGAATAGATATGGGGACAGAGCAGGCAAGGGGTTTATTACAGGGATTGGTTCCTGGGTTAGTGTTTCTGTGGTGTGGTGTGCAGTTGCTAGTATTTGCTTCAGGTTGGGGGGCTGTGTGTAAGTGAGGACTGTCCTGCCTCCCAAGGTCTGTGAGAATGAGAAATCGTTTTCCCGGATAGGTTGTAGATCATTGATGATGTGCTGGAGAGGTTTTAGCTGGGGACTGTATGTGATAGCCAAAGGTATTCTGTTATTTTCCTTGTTGGGCCTGTCCTGTAGTAGGTGACTTCTTAAAACTACAATACCATTCTGGGGAAGTGAGGAAACAGATTGACAAAGCGAAATGGGTACCCAGAAGTCACTACTACAGGACAGGCCCAACAAGGAAAATAACATGCCCAAACCCATCACAAGCAAAGCCAGAAGGACTGCACTCAGCTTTCTCTTTAGTTTCTCAGTGCTGCTGCTTGCTTAGTGTCTCCCCTTCCTTAACCAGCCACTCCACAGAGCTATCTGCAATGATGCCATCATGCTTTTAGTCTCCACTGGCCCAAGAAGCAAGTGTCATCTCTGAACATATCTTCCTGTCTCTTTCATTGTTTCTATCTCACAAACAACAGTGGCATAGTTAGTTGTAGAGGGCCATAACCAAGCCATGGTCCTGTGATTCCTGAAACACTTGGGTGACATCTGAGCCAGCTGGTTTCTACCTCTTTAGATTAGTTATATATTTTACTGTACCCTTATTGTGACAATGAAGGTTTACAAAAAAAACCCCTCCCCCTCTAATTGGAAGGCAAAATGAAAAATTCCTTCCTGCCCCTCAGAGAGTGATTGGTTACTTCCAAACACCATCTGTTTTAACTCAACTTGATGTCGTCATCCAGTTTTCACTCTTAAACTTTGTCTACACTAGTATGTTTGTCAGCATAGCTTTTGTTGGGCAGGACTGTGAAAAAACATACCCCTGACCAACAAAAGTGTCACTGACAGAAGCACCAGCATGGAAAGCACTATGTCAGTGGGAGAGTGTCTCCTGCCAACATAGCTACTGCCAGTTGTTGGGGGTGGTTTAATTATGATAGCGGGAGAGCTCTTTCCTGCCGACATAAGGCGGCTACACGGGTGACCTTGCAGTAGCACATCTGCAGCATTACAGCTGTGCTGCTGTAAGGTCTGTAATGTAGCCATAGCCTTAGAAGCAGTGATAATTCCTCACGTTAGTAGCAAATCTGTTCTACATATTCAATACCCTCCCTGTGACATAATACCAAACTGTCAAAATCTGCCTTTTGTATGCCCCAAATGGGTGTGAAAATCCCAGTGTTCTCAGCTTCCAGTGCGTGTGCTGACTAGAGTTTGTCTAAACCCCGACTTACACAAGGAGTGCATGAACTAGGAGTTGTGCACATGTTAATCAGAGGATTAATGTTGGCTTTTGCAAATCTGATCCAAAATTCTTCCTTCTTAACTTAAATCTGTGTCATCTTATTCTGATCTGCCCAATGACCTCAAATAGATAAGTTTTTTTATAGTAATCCTTATCTTATATCCATCACTTAATAATAACCCATGGCCAACATGTTCAGGTTTTGGTTCCAAGATCTAAGCATCCAAATTCAAATTTAGGTTCCTAAAGAAGTGGCTTGATTCTCAGAGGGGCTGAGTACCCACAAATTCTAGAGAACCTAAAGGTGTCCTTATCTTTCCTTTCAACCTCTAGTTCATATGCTTTTGATCATGTCCCCTTTTAATGTCTTCTTCCAAGACTAAATAATCACATTGCTAATCTCCCTTTCCATATAAAACACTCCATTCCAGGATTCTCTTTAGTTTTTTTTTACAGTGAATACCTGAGAGCTGATTGAAAAATGGAATTGCCATCCCATGGAGAGTGTTGATAAATCAACAAAGTCTAAATATCAAAGCTTTTTACACAATGAAAAGTTTCAAAGGGTTACAATTCAGGAATGTCAAAATGTGTCTGTTGAAATGAAATGTTTTGACATACACTGCAGTTTCTGCCTGTGGAATCATGGGAGATGATGTCCTGCCAGGGAGCAGGGTCAATAGGTCAGAATGCAGGCGCAAAGGACCCGTAACTACAATTCCCATGAGGGACTGCAGCAGCAATCCAAGAAGACACAATGTTTAAGGTGAACGCAAAACGAAACCAAACAAAACATCTCACTGATTTTCTTGATGGAACATTCTGTAGAAATCTATCTTTTCCCACGGAAAAAATTCAGTGCAACAGAACTCCATTTTCTAACAGCAAAATGTTTCACCTGAACAGATTCCACTAGCTTTAGTCCTTTCTAAAGGCAAAGTGTCTTTCTCCAATAAGTTCTCCCTGATTAAACAGTCCAACCCAAGAAGTCAATTTATTTTCTCTGCATTCCCAGCTGTTTCTTCCTCTGCCAGTCTCTCTCCTCTGCTCCTAGCTCTTCCTCCCTTAACCTGGATGTTTCTCCTGCTCTTGTAGGTAAACACCTTCCAGATTGTCCTCATCACTGACAGTAAACTCTCCTTTACCATCTTCAACTATGAGTCTATCACTTGGACCACAGGCATGCATGCCAGTAGCGGGGGAGATTTTGCTGGCCTGGGAGGTATCGCAGCACAGGTAAGCTCTGCCCTTTGCAGATGTTGCTTCCTTTCTGATGCCTGGCACCGTAAGTCTTCAGAGCCTCCTGGTGCTATTTCTTTTACTATATTATTAATTTCTTGCCAGGATCATGAAGCAACTGAGGAAATGTTGATTTTTTTTCCCTGAAGTTCTTAAATATCCATGTGTTCTCTCCCTCCTTGATGCTAAATTCATATAGGGGGCTTTGTTATAGCAAAATCACAGTTCTTTACATTGGCCAATGCCTCTTAATTCCTTTCCTTCCTAACCTCAGACTTCAAGAGCAGCCCAGCAGCTGCCGCAGCAAGCATAGCTTTCCATTGTATTTTTATTCTAGTTCTGTGTGGTGAGGTGTTTTTGAAACCAGCGCCTGCTTGGATGTGTGAATTTCCCACCAGTTGCTCTGTCCTTGGCCCATTGCCTACTCTCATTTGAGAGTTTCCAGAAAGCAGGAAATTGCAGGTGTAAAGGAAACAGACACATTTCTAATCCCAGAATTCAAAAGTGCAGATTTTATGGCTGTAATCAGAGCAGTAACCACATGCCTTGGAAGGCAGACAGTGCTCCAGAAACACCCCACCCTAACACTGGCCAAAGAGAAGGAAAGTCTCTGAAAAGTCTCACCCAGCGGCAATTTGTTAGGACATAGCTACGCTTAGGAGTTAGAGTGCATTAAAGCAGCCCCATGTGCTCTAACTCATAACACATCCACACTGACAAGGCACGTAGAGCGCCCAGACTCCACAGCTGGAGGACTCCTGGTAATCCACCTCTGCAAGAGGCATAATTCTTGGTGCACCCTGGCTGAAGCACCGCAGCACCAGTGTGGATGCCCTGGTCTGTTAATGCACTCTGATCAGACTCCAGAAGTGTCCCACAATGCTTGTTCTAGCCACTCTGGTCATCGCTTTGAACTCTACTGCCCTGCCCTTTGGTGACCAATCATCAGAGCTGCCCTTTAAATTCCCTGGGAATTTTGAAAATCCCCTCCCTGTTTGCTCAGCCAGGCGAGAAGTGCTCTCAGCGAATCTCTCAGCAAATCTTTCCAGGTGACCATGTCTCCACACACCAGGCAATCCCCAGTATGGAGCAATGGCGAGATGCTGAACTTCATCAGTGTTTGAGGGAAGGAAACTGTCCAGTTCTAGCTATGCTTCACCTGTAGGAATTATGATACATTTGGGAAGATATCAAGGGACATGATAGAAAGGGGCCATGACCGGGACACAGTGTAGTGCAGAGTTAAAATGAAGGAGCTGCAGAACACCTACCGCAAAGCCCATGAGGCAAACAGCCGCTCCGGTGCTGCCCCTGTGACCTGCCATTTCTACAAAGAGCTGGACACGATACTTGGAGGTGACCCCACCTCCATTCTGAGGACCACCATGAACACTTCAGAGGCCAGTTTAGCAAGGCAGGAGGAAAGTGGGACCGAGGGTGCTGAGGAGGAGGAATACACCCTGGAATCCCTAGATGCATGCAGATAGGAGCTGCTCTCAAGCCAGGAGGAAGGCAGCCAGTCACAGCGACCAGTACTTGGGGAAGGACAAACGCCAGAGGAAGTTCCTAGTAAGCGACTTTTATTTTGGGAAGGAAGTTATTCAATGCGGGCTCTTGGGCAAGGGGGTGGGTAGGGCTTCATGCATACCTAGATGCAGAATAGGGCGTTAATGTGCTCTCTCATATCGAAGAAATCAGCCTCAGTGATCTCTTCAAAGGTCTCATTTAGAAGTTGGGCAATGTGCTTGCGCAGGTTTTTTGGGAGAGCCACTGTGGTCCTTGCCCCAGTCAGGCTAACATGTCCATGCCACTATGCCATGAGGGGCTGGGGGACCATTGCTGTACACAGGCATGCTGCAATTGGGTCAGGGCAGAAGCCGCATTGCAGTAGAGGACCCTGCAAGTGTTGAACCTCTGAATTCCATGACTGAGTGAAACTTTCACCCTTCCCTTCACAAATGTTATGGAGGGTACAGCACACAGATATAACCTTGGGGATGTTGTCATTGGCCAGGTCCAACTTCCCATACAGACCATGCCAGCAGCTCTTTAAACGGCCAAAAGCACACTCCACAGTTATTCAGCACCAACTCAGCCTGCTGTTGAACCGCTCCTTGCTGCTGTCAAGGCTCCCGGTGTAGGATTTCATGAGCCATGGCATTAAAGGGTAAGTGGGGTCTCCAAGGATCACAATGGGCATTTCAATTTCCCCTACGGTGATCTTCTGGTCTGGGAAAAAAGTCCCGACTTGCAGCTTCCTGAACAAGCCAGTGTTCCGAAAGATGCATGCGTCATGCACCCTTTCTGGGCCAGTCTGTGTTAATGTCAATGGTGATCCACAAGCGCCTGGAGAACTATAGAGAAATACCCTTTCCGATTAACATACTTGGAGGCTAGGTGGGCTGGTGCCAGAATTGGAATATGCGTCCCATCTATCGCCCCTTCGCAGTTAGGGAAATCCATTTATGCAAAGCGAGCCACAACATCATGCCCGTCACCCAGAGTCACGGTTCTTCTGAGCAGGATGCAATTAATGGCCCTGCAAACATGATTCCAATGGTCGACTTTCCCACTCCAAACTGGTTAGCAACTGAGTCACCAGCTTCCAAATTGCAATAGCCACCCTTTTCTCCACCAGCAGGGCAGTTCTCAATCTCATGTCCTTGTACCACAGGGCTGGGGGGAGCTCATCATACAGTCCCATGAAAGTGGCTTTTTTCATCCAAAAGTTATGCAGCCACTTCTTGTCATCCCAGACTTGCATGATGATGTGATCCCACCACTCAGTGCTTGTTTTCCGAGCCCAAAAACAGCATTCCACAGTGGTGAGCATGTGTGTACATGTCACAAGCGATCTCATGTCGTATGTGTTACTTGAGTTGATATAATCGTCGGAGTCCTCAGTGTCAGTTTGTGTTCTAAGGAGTAACTCGACTGCCAAACGTTACGTGCTGGTGAGACTCATCAACATATTCTTCAGCAGTTCGGGCACCAGTCCCACAGACTGAAAGGGAAGACAGAGCACGCAGTACAAAACACATTGAAAGATGGTGCCACATGTGGATGGAAGCTGAGATGCAAACTGATGCATCACGGGGCATTGGCACAGGACCCAGAATGTCCCCACACCCTCTGCCCCCTTCCTACAAGTCAAAGTGCCAGAATGGGAAGAGTTGCTCTGTGGGAGAGCTGCCCATAATGCACCGCTCCCAGTGCTACTGCAAGTGCCACAAATGTGGCCACACCAGTGCACTTGCAGCTGTTAGTGTAAACAGACTGCGGTGCTTTCCCTACTGTGCTCTCCGAAGGCTAGTTTAACTCAAAGCACTCCACATCTGCAAGTGTAGCCGTGCCCTTAGTGAGTTTGCAAGAGTGAGCTGCAGCTACTCAGAGTGAGACAAAGCGGCTGGGCTCTGTTTAGGAACACCAGAGCTCCACATGGCTTGGCCTATGCTAGCAGAGCTGTTCCCTCTGACTTCTTTCTGTCCAAAATTTGTCTGGACTCACCCTTCACACACACAGTGCCAGGTACAGAGGAGAATGAAAATAGAATAGACATCACATGCTTTTTCCAAGGAGTGAGTCATCAACATGAGGAGATTGCTAAGGCAGTGAATGCTTCCATTTGCTGAGGCTGGTATGCTGAGCCATGCAGGAGGAGTGTTTCAATGGGCAGGCCTTTGAATTCCCTTTCTTTTAAAGTTGTCACCAATAGGTACACTGACCCTATTTCCTGCTCTTTATTCATAGCCATTTTGTGTGCATCCATGCAGGACTTCCTAACAACCAGGATTGTGTACTCCTTACATTGTTTGTGTTCCTGGAAGGTCTAGCTGAGATCAGGGCTTTGTTGTGCTAGGTGCTGTGCAGACATGCGGGATACGCCTGCAGTGCACTCAGAGGTTTAATTTCCAGACAGGTAGATGTACATGTGCTAGCTTTGATGGAGCTAGTATGCTAAAAATAGCAGTGAGAGCTGGCAGCACCTAGCATACGATGGTACTAAGGTGGCTAGATCAATGACAGAGCTAGGATTAAAACTGAGTTCTAGTTCTGTGCCTTAACCACTAGACCACACTATTTCCAGTGCCTTGTTGTGCTGGGCCCTGTATAAATGTGGCCAGCACCCCCAGAGCATAAGCTAATAGTGAGATGATAGTGAAATAAACGGCAGTCAAAGAAACCAACGTCTTCTCTTTTTTATTTCCTTGTGGATTTCTTCTTTTCAGGGTGCTGGACCATCATGGAAACAAGGCATCCCTGTCTCTTTCCCTTCCGCCAAATAGAGTTTTCAATCTCCACCCTTGTCTTCCTAGGCAGGTTTCAATGCCGGTGATGGAAAGCGCTACTTCAACATTCCTGGATCCCGCACCGATGACATCGTCGACGTGGAGATGACTACAAATGTGGGTATCCCCGGGCGCTGGGTGTTCAGAATCGATGATGCCCAGGTGCAAGTGGGGGGGCTGCAACAACACAAGTAAGAGGACAGCAGTTAGGTTTGTTTAAACAAACAATTCTTCACTCCCTTCTCTGAGTTCTCTTTCTTTCCCAGAGTAATGCCAGTGCCCATGAAAAGAGGGAAGAGAGCAGCCATGCAGTGGGACTTATCAGGAAAAACAGCCAAGGGTATTGTGGGAGGAAATCGTAGAAATCACTAGCCCAATGAATGGCTGCAATCAAATAAATTACCAACAGAATACTGGATGCATTGACATAAGGCCAGAGTACAAACCAAACCAAAGTGAGGTAGTTACTGTACCACGCACTGGCTGAGCCAAGTTCAAGGCCATAAACCTTTTGCTGAGGTCGATGGCGTTGTCCTCCTATACCTATACCATGGCTGTGTGGCTCACTGTGTTTCTTATGAGAAGGCTGCTCTCGCCCTTGAAGGGGCACACGATAGCACAATAAGGCTACATCTTTAATGAGTAAAGAGCTAACAATGTCAGGCCAAATTCAATCCCCTTATGCAAGGTAGGGCTCTGTTGCAGTGAATGAAGTTGTGTCTGCCTCTCCTAGGGCTGCATTTGACAAGTTGGCCCTCTCTGCAGGGCCAGTGCAATGATATTTTGTGCCCTAGGCAAAACTTCCACCTTGCACCCCCCTCCCTCTTGCACATTGGTTCATTGAGGGGCAAATCCCAACGAGCCTTTATAGACCCCAGGGGCCAGCCGTGCCCAGGAGCTGCTCCCCAGACCAAGCTCCCCTCTCCCCGCCCCCTGAACTCCCCTGAAGGGTACACAGCCCCCGCATCCCGAGCCATGGGTCCACTCACTGGCTTTGCTGAGCTTGGGCCACCGCAGCAGCTTCAGTACTGTGCCGACATCCTCCGCCTTCACCGCCTGCATCAGCTCCTGGTCCTTGCCCATGGCGAGCAGCTGGTCATGGCAGGAGCGGGCCGCCCTCAGAGGTCGAGCAGCTGGGGCATGGGGCTCCAAGTTTGCTCCGGGAGGGGCAGCGGTGGCAGCTGCTCACACACCTGGGAGCCACAGAGCCCGAGTGCGGTGAGGGGAGAGCCGAGGGGCATACGGGGACAGGCATCCGCGATGCATCCACTGCAGGAGCCCCCCCGGGGTGGGGCACCGGACCACAGCCCAGGCAGGAGGGGCGGGGGGGCACCGTTGCTCCCTGATAGTGACGCTGCTGCCTTTGCAGGGCTGCTGCCCCCCTGCACTGTGCCAGCTACTCGCCACCACTGCATAGCAACGCTCTGCCTTTCCGGTACCTCCAGAAGGCAGCTCCTCCCTGCTGAGCAGAGCAGCCATGATGGGTGCCTGGGAAGCCCCAGTGCAGCAGAGGCCACTCGGCGTCCCAGGCAGCGGGCGGGGAGGCTGAGACCAGCCCCCAGGCAGGGCACCGCTTTTTGATAAATGTCTCTTGCTGATGAGATTCAGAGATGTACATAACCACAGTGGGTGCTGGAATGAATGCCTTCTCCCAGGCAGAGCAAATGCATTGTCCCAAGATGTACTTTGAATAGAGAGCACTGCATGCTGATCATTCCTCATTATCTCTGACCTGGCAGAGCTATGACACTACAGAGCCAGCTCATGAGGAATCCAGGTACATACATGACATGGTCTTTCATAAGAAAATTTCACAAAATCATCCAAAATTCAGAAGTGTTACAGAAAGAACCCCCAATTCATCACAATAACTATGGCACTTCAGAGTTGCCCGTACCTTATGTAAGCAGGGGGATGGTCCTGCTATTGAGGGGAACATTCCTAGCTTCTGCACTACCCTAGTGGAATTGGCTAGCGAAAGGATCTGAGTCTTCGCTCCCACTTCCTTTACCCAGAGGTCTACCTGACCTCAAGGACTCCCCTTCCTCCCTCCTGTGCGGCAGAGTCCTCATAACCCCAACAAGGCTGGGCCCAGGATTCCTGGGAGGCTGAATCCCCAGTCTAATCATGGTCACTTAGGATAGGGGCTAAGGTGTCCCCACTCTGGGGTGCTTGCTCCGCACCAGCTATGTCCCTGGCCCAGTGAGCACTACATTAAGTTCAAACCAAATACAATTCAGCAGACAGAAACTGTAATAAAAATAAGGGAAAAAAATGAGAAAGGATAAAGGAAACAAGGACTCCACCTTGTGGCCATGGGAATACCACAACCAGCCCTCTCTGGCATGTCAGGGAAGATCACAGTCTGTTCCTCAGCTGTCCCAGGCCTCCCCTCAGGCCCTGGCTGTGCTGTGATGACACTGCAGGTGAGACCCTGCTCTGGTGGTGGTCACACACCCTCAGGTGCTAGGTTGCAGGGACCTCTCTCCCCAATGTCACCCCTCCCATTGGGATCATGTCCACCCACTGAGTCTGGGCTGCAATGCAACTCGTCTGGCAACCTCTCCCTGCAGTGGGTCCTCTGCCAAGGGCCCCCCCACCCTTCGCAGCTGTTAGCCATGCTCAGCTTCAGTATTGTTTGTGGCACAGCTAGGATCTGCTCCCCAGCTCTGGGCCCGCAGCTCCCACTGTAGCTCAGCCCTGGCTCCCCGTTGGCATGGCTGGTCTGTGCGGCACCAGATCCCAGCTCCTGCTACTCCAATTCTCCAGCTCTGCCGCCTCTAGTTTGGTACTACTGCTCTGCCCCCAGCTCAGCCCTGGCTGCTGCTCTCTCCTTAGCTTTGCCCTACTCTGGCTCAGGCAGCTCACACTCACACATAGGACAGGCCCTGAGCTCGTGACTCCCTCATTGGCCTGCCTGCCATGCCAATCAGGCTGACCTGGAGTGTTGGCCTCTCCACGTTGGGCCTGGAGACTCTCAATCTCAGGATCCTAATTTCTCTTTGTCCTTTCCCCTTTCTTTTGGTACTAAGAGAGAGTTGACCAAAACCCCATTAAGTTTCAGTAAGTGGCCAACAGCCCCCAACATTTATACAGGCATGTCACGTCTTGCGCGAGGGTTCCGTTCCGCGGTTACCACGTAAAGCGGAAACCGCATATAGCCAGAACCCATTCACTTCAATGGGAGGCAAAATCGTGCCCCTTACAGGAAGTTTTTTTAAAAAAATTCCCCTTTTTTTTTTAAAAAAAATTTTTTTGCGAACTGCGTGAAGCTGAAATCGCATATGTTAAATACGCCTAAGATGCGACATGCCTGTACTGGTATGTCCTATATAGATAGGCCCCTAGCTACTCTGTGCCTCAGTTCCCCATCTGTACAATGGGAATAGCAGCTCTGCCGTGTCTTCCAGAGGTGCTGTAAGGATAGCTACATTAAAGACTGTGAGGTGCCCAGACACCATGGTACAAGGGGCATATGAGTACTATAGCCAAAGTGTGTTGTCAGATAAATGCACTGAAACAAACCAAACAACTATGTTATAGCATGGCTAGGGCTGGAAGTTCCTGGAGATGCAGGAGGAAATTGGTTCAGTCCAATGCTATTGTTGCTAAGACATATTCTAGGATTACTATGGTGTGTGTTCTCTTCCATAAACAAGTGTGCCACCTTGATTTGCAGCCTCTGTGTGTATGACATTGCGCCCCTGTTTGAATGGGGGGAAGTGTATTGAGGACTGCATCACGGGAAATCCCTCCTACTCCTGCTCCTGCCTCGCAGGCTTCACGGGCAAGAGATGTCATCTTGGTAAGTGCTCTCTGCATCATCCTGCATGGGCACGTTGATGGGTACAAACATTTCTCCTCCCTCTATCAACTTACACCTCCATGTTAGCATTTTCCCTTCTGAGACCCACCTCAAACTAACTGCCATTATCCTGTGCTGCTTAGTTCCCTCTGGGAAGAAGAAAATTCTCCCAGTCCCAGGAACAATTAGTCAACAAAAAGGCACTTCTGTTCCATAGGAAGGATGGTCTAGTGGCTAGGGTGTTAGCCTAGGACTCAGGACCTGGGTTCAGTTTTTGTCATCTGCCTGTGAAATCTTTGACAAGTCACTTAGTCTCTTTGTGCCTCATTCGCCATCTGTACAACGGGGATAATGGCACTGCCCTGCCTCTCAAGGGCGTGGGGGTTGCAAGGATAAATAATTAATGATTGGGAGGTGCTTGGGTACTATGAGAATGGGGCCTGTATATGTACCATACAGTCTGAGAAAAGGAAGAGATGCCTGGGATGGAATGATACTTTCTGATCAGCCAGCCACAGGCCAGGAAGAAAACATCCAGCGATGCCCTGCCCACCCTTATGACCCTCATAGTCTGTGGCTGACATACGACAGAAATGGGGACAGTTTGGAGGATGAAGCGGAATCTGTCTGTGGCTTTGTTCTGCCCCAGGCCAGGGGTGCTCCATGTCACATGGAGCGTTACTGACCTGAGGTCTATCCAGGTTAGTGAGCATGGGCAGCAGGTGAAGCTTCCCCTGTGGGAGGCTATTCCTTATCCCGCATCTTCTGCCCATGCCACTTGCCCCATTCCTCCTCTCCTCCACATCCCCTTTTCCCCAAGGCCCCTACACCTTCCACTCTCCATTTCCCTCCTCTCCTCCACCATCCTCCACCATAAGGCTCCCGCTCCTGCCTGCAGGGACGCAGTGAGTAGTGGGGTGGAGTGGAGGAGAGAAGGGACTCAGCCAGGTAGCAACTAGTGGTGGAGACCTTAAGGAAGGAGCAGAGAAGGAAGGGGAAGAGGTGAAGTGCAGGCTGGGCAACCATGGCCCAGGCATCTGGCAGTGGGGCGGAAGTGGCTGTGCCACGGGGGGGCTTAGCCTCCCCTAAGCCTCCCCTAGCCTGTTATACCCACTGCCTATGTCGGTGAGTCCTCCTGGCCACAGGGTCGCTCTGGTGTTCCATGTTTCTTTGCTGCTTTTCTCCATGCCACATGGGGCAAGGAGACTGGGTGTCACATGCCCCTAACCCTCGGCTCCACTGCTGTTCTCTTTCAGATGTGGATGAGTGCCTTTCCCACCCGTGTCAGAACAATGCCACCTGCATCCAAGGCATCAACAGCTTCAGTTGTCAGTGCCCACCAGGGTTCAAAGGAGCCATGTGTGAGACAGGTGCGTTGGGCTGCCCAGCTAGACATTGTGCCCAGAATGCATTGCAGATGGGCTAAAAACCAAATACATCTTGGCTGAGAGAGTTCAAATTCAGTGCACTCTGGGAGAGGATTTTTCATTCTGTTCACACATGGGAACATGGGGTGACGGACCTCCACCAGTGTCTGCCCACCTGGGAACGACTCTGGGCACTGGCTCGCTTCCTGCATATGCAGCTGGATTCAACAGCTATTCCAGCCAATGGAAAGATTTCCTTTGGCTGCACAGGGCTTTGGGTCAGGCCTCTTCCTTGGGAACATGGCAATGCTCCCCCAATGAAGTCCTCTGCTTACAAATTGGTGGAGTGGAAACACAAACAAAGGAAAGCCTCAAAGGCTGCATTGATTGTATTCAAAGGCTCGGTTTCCAGTTCCAGTCTAGAGGCAGGATAATGGGATGGGGAGATAGGAACTCCTGAGTTCCAATCCCAGCTCTGACACTGACTCCTGCTGGGACTTCAAACAAGTTGCCTAGCGCTATGTTTTCCCATTCTAACGCGGTGTGACATAAATGGGAACACTCCCAGATGGAGGCACCAATCAGCAGGAGTAAGAGTGATTGGAATGGGCCTTTAACCTCCCACTGTCAGTTCCCCCTCTGTCAGAGGGGGATAACAGGACATACCTTACAGAGTGGACAAGTAGCCAGTGGAACTCACTGCCAGGGGATCTTGTGAAGGCCAAAAGCATAATTGGATTTAAAAAAGAACTGGATATGTTCATGGAGGATAGGTCCCTCCATGGCTATTAATCAAGATGGGCAGGAATGCAATGCCATGCTCTTGGTGACCCTAAGCTTCTGACTGCCAAATGCTGGGAGTGGATTACAGGGTCACTCAATAATTGCTTTGTTCTGTTCATTCCCTCTGAAGCATCTGGCACCATCCAGTCAGGGAGAGGATACTGGGCTGGACAAATCATTGGTCTAGCCCAGTATGGCTGTTCATAGAATCATAGAATATCAGGGTTGGAAGGGACCTTTGGAGGTCATCTAGTCCAGCCCCCTGCTCAAAGCAGGACCAATCCCCAACTAAATCATCCCAGCCAGGGGTTTGTCAAGCCTGACCTTAAAAACCTCTAAGGAAGAAGATTCTACCACCTCCCTAGGTAACCCATTCCAGTGCTTCACCACTCTCCTAGTGAAAAAGTTTTTCTTAATATCCTACCTAAACCTCCCCCACTGCAAATAGAGACCATTACTCCTTGTTCTGTCATCTGGCACCACTGAGAACAGCCTAGATCCATCCTCTTTGGAACCTCCTTTCAGGTAGTTGAAAGCAGCTATCAAATCCCCCCTCATTCTTCTCTTCTGAAGACTAAATAATCCCAGTTTCCTCAGCCTTCCTCATAAGTCATGGGCTCCAACCCCTAATCATTTTTGTTGCCCTCCTCTGGACTCTTTCCAAATGTATCCACATCCTTCTTGTAGTGTTGGGACCAAAACTGGACACAGTACTCCAACTGAGGCCTCACCAATGCCAAATAGAGGGGAATGATCACGTCCCTCGATCTGCTGACAGTGCTCCTACTTATACAGCTCAAAATGCTGTTAGCCTTCTTGGCCACAAGAGCACACCATTGTCTCATATCCAGCTTCTCGTCCACTGTGACCCGTAGGTCCTTTTGTGCAGAACTGCTGCCTAGCTGGTTGGTCCCTAGTCTGTAGCAGTGCATGGGATTTCTCTGTCCTAAGTGCAAGACTCTGCACTTGTCCTTGCTGAATCTCATCAGATTTCCTTTGGCCCAATCCTCTAATTTGTCTAGGTCTCTCTGCATCGCTACCCTCCAGCATATCTACCACTCTTCCCAGTTTACTGTCCTCTGCAAACTTGCTGAGGGTGCAGTCCACACCATCCTCCAGATCATTAATGAAGGTATTGAACAAAACTGGCCCCAGGACTGACCCCTAGGGCACTCCACTTGAGTCCAGCTGCGAACTAGATGTTGAGCCATTGATCACTACCCATTGAGCCCGATCTATCTATCTAAGTTGGCTTTCTATCCAACTTAATCCATTCTTCTTTAACTTGCTGGCAAGAATACTGTGGAAGACCATATCGAAAACTTTGCTTTGCAGTTCTTATGAGTGTGAGGGACAAGGCTGGGGCTGGGCAACTCCTTTAGGCTCCCCTGAAGAGTTAGCGTCTTTGTTCCTTTTTTTAAGGATGGGTACTCTTTGCCCTTCTTCAGTCTTTGTGACCTCACTCATCCTCCAGGAGTTCTCAAAGATAATTGATAACAGTTCCAATATTACTTCAACTAGTTCTTTAACTATCTTAGGATGAATTTCATCAGACTCTGATGACTTGAATATGTCTATGTAGCCAACCAACAACTCACTCTGCAACGCCTCCTGCTGGTCGTCCAGGGAATCAGCTCTTTCAGGTCTGGAGCACCCTCTGCAGGCTGGTGTCCCACTGTCCGCTGGCCCCGTGTCCCTCCCAGACCCCGATGCCCTCTTACCTGGGGTGCTGCACTCCTGAAGTACCCCCACAGTTTCACTGGGTCTCCCCTCCCCGGGGAACCCTCACCCACTATCCCCACCTTGCCATTCACTGGGGCCGACTGCAGTCTGTATAAGCCAGTCATCATAGGCAAGGAGGGTTGGTCTGCTGCCTCTGCCTACCTGTGGGCTGCCCCCTGCAACCCCAGTACCCCTTCTAGGCCTCAGACTAGGCCTTGCAACCTGGGGAGTTGCCAGCCTGAAGCTCCCCAGCTCCTCTGGCCTTTTCCCCCAGCCCTGCTCCACTGCAGGTACCTTCTCAACCTTCCCCAGTAGCCAGGCCTGTCTTCCTCCACAGCTAGAGGAGACTTTCTCTGTTTCAGCTCCCGGCCTCCCTGGCCTTTATATGGGCAGTTGGGTCTGTTTGGGGCATGTCCCCCAGCTGAGGCTGCCTCTCAATCAGCCCAGCTTTTCCCTTGCCCCACCCAGCTAGGGTGACCAGACAGCAGATGTGAAAAATCGGGACATGGTGTGGGGGTTAATAGGAGCCCATATAAGAAAAAGACCAAAATATCAGGACTGTCCCTATAAAACCAGGACATCTGGTCACCCTACAGCCATTTCTCAGGGCTGACTTTAACCTCTTTTCTGCAGGAGTGGGGCAGCTGCCCCACTACAGTCTAATTTATCTAAGAATTCTTTAAGCTGTTCTATCCTTATTTTGGCTTCTGTTGCTTCCTTCTTGTTGTTAATATTAATTGTGAGAGTATCTGGTCACCTTTAACGTTTTTAGTGAAGAGTGAAGTAAAAGAGGCATTAAACACCTTGGCCTTCTTGATGTCAATCGTTACTATATGGGCAGCGCATGACTCCTGCATTTGGGCAGGCTGCGCATGAGTGTGGGAAACTCCCAAGAAGTGAGAGTTTGCTCTGCTCTGCCCCAAGGCCCCGCCCACACTCCACCCCTGCTCTACCCGTAGGCCCTGCCCATACTTCACACCTGCCCAGCCTACACATCTCTTATGCTTCTTCATCCCCTCCCCTAAGGGTCCTCTCGGCCTGCCGCTTGCGCCTTTCTACCTCCTTCCCCAAGGTCCCCCTGCTGCCCTCTCCTCCCCACAGGTCTCCCCCACACACACCATTTAATAGTTTCATCATCAGCCAAGTGAAGAGCCAGTAGCTCGCCGTCAAAGTAGGTCAGCGAGCACTTGTCAAGGATATGCAATGTAATCTGACCTTGACCACATCTACATGATGGATCGTTAAAGAAACCCCATTTGAAAAGATTGGCCACACAGTTACCCTGTCCTATTTGAAACCAGTTCAGGGTTGACCACTGGTCCCTTGGAAGATCAAAACCTGATGGGCAGATGGTTGGGTAAGTGATGAGGGAGTGATTAATAACTGTTGTTGCTGACCACTTGTTATACTGAGCAGATTTCATTGCCATGCCCTGTGGTGGTATAAGTGACCAAAGAGGATGTCTAGAAGACAGACGAACTAGCAGGTGGTTGAACAGGTCTGAGTGCAGAGACAAGTTGCTGTTCTCACAGATTTTAGCCAGGAGTATGATGGAGGCCCCCTCGTGATGAATATGGGGCAGTTCTATGTTACTAATTATTGGCAGCCATGCAACAAAGTTGCATGTAAAATCCCAGTAACAATGCACATAGCTTTTTAGCTCTACATTGATCAGCCTCATGTGAGACGAGCAGCCTCAGGCAGCAGCACAGTATTCTGCTGTTGAATAGCTGAAAGCAAGGGCTGATGTTCTCAGCATCCAGGTGCTCACACCCCAGATTGAGCCAGCCAGTTTTCTGAGCAAATTGTTCTGAGTGCTAACTTTGGCTACTGTCTTCTTCAAGAGGTTGCATTACGTCAAGGGCCTATCCAATGTCATGCCAGGGTAAACCAGGTTTGGGGCATGCTGCAGGCATTAGCCACTTAAGAAAATATTTAGCTTATGGCTTGTGCTTGTATTATGCAGATTAAATACATGAGAACCCATCTGGGAAAAGCTTGGCTACAGATGCCATCAACTACAGTAGTCTGCCATGCCACAAACCTGGTCAATTTCTGAGAAGCACTGAGTTTGGTAGCTGCAGCAGATGTTATCAGCATAGATAAATTTGGGCAATAATGTTGCTGGCACTTTGATGTACACTGAACAGTACTGAGAAAAGAACTGAACCTTGAGGAACATCATTAATCTGACACTTCCAGGAACTGCAACGGTCACCCATGAATACTCTGAACTGCCTATTTCGAAGTAAGAACTCTACTACTTCGAGCACCCAATGAGGGGCAACTCAAGAGCATTTATACAGAAGGCTTCTGTGCACACTGTGTCATAAGCAACAGTCAAATCCAGGAATACAGCTATTGTCTTTAGATTTTGCTGAAAACCATTTTTGATAAAGGTGATCAAAGCTAGAACTTGATCACAGATGCTATGTCCTTTCCCGAACCCTGCCTGTTCAACCTGCAAGACATCGTCCAAATCTGGAGCAATTTGTTGAAAGATCAATGCTCAAACACCTTGAAATGCACCGACTGCAAGGATGTGGGGCAGTAACTCGCCATATTATAGGGGTCTTTGCCTGGCTTGAGAATGACAATAATCTGTGCTTGACCACAAATGCACAGGAGATTCTTCTCATTAATGACCCATATATAAAAATTAGTGAGCCACTATGTCACTTTTGGTCCAAGGTGCTGAAGGAATTCCAGCAAGATGTTCTCATAACCATTACTTTTCCAACCAACATCTGGGTAATTAAAGTCCCTCATTACTGCCAGGCCTTGTGTTTTAGATATTTCTGTTATTTGTTCTAGAAATGCCTCATCCCCCTCCTTCTCCCCAGTCCCTACCACAATGCAATCTCTATTTTTTCCCCTTTTATTCTTACCCAGAGGCTCTCAGCTTGTCTCCTCTCCCCTCCTTCTGGACATCAGAACAAGTGTGTATGGTTTTAATGTATAATGCATCAACACCTCCCTTTTTACCCTGTAGGACCTTCCTTCCATAGAGAACCATACTTCTCTATGCCAATATTTCAGTCATGACATTTATCCCACCAAGGCTCTGTGATGCCAATAAAGTCAGTCTACCTTATGTAGTAACACTTCCGTTTTTCCTGTTTATTCCCCTTGTGCCTTGCATTTGGGTATAGACATCTAAGTTGCCAAGCAGATTTCCCCACTGATTTCCCTCTTGTTGCTCCTATGATCCATGCACTTCCAGTGTGTCAGCCTTCAGCAGTGCCGATGCTTCTCCCCTTCCGAGCAGATGAGGATATTCAGAGGCCTAATTTTGGAAGGGAGAGGCTCTTGTGATAGATCAGCTGAGCTGTGATGGGACAGCAGAGGAGAAAGGGGTAAATCTGCAAGGTGTGAATATGCTTCTTGCCTTCCAACTAGGGAGACTGAGAGTTAGCCAGTAGGGGCAATTCAGTAGCAATTGGAGAACAGTGGAGAGGAGGGGTCACAGAGGCTGGGATGCCTGGGGCCCTGGGAGAAACATGGCAAATGGGGATATGGTGAACACTTTTGTTGGCTGGAAATAAGGGAGAACCACATGAAAAATAGGGGACAACACTGTTTTAAAGAACATTGCAGGGAAACACCATTTCTCTTAGTATAGCATGTATTTGTCTCTCAGGTATATATTTCTGCTTCTCTCAAAAATACAATGCAATTGTCATAAATTTCAATTTAATATTTCAAATGGTAAAGGGACAGTCCCTTAAAATAAGGATGGATGGTCTCTTTAAGGGACAAATCAGTGATTTAAGGGACAGTCCCTTAAAATCAGGGATGGCTGTCCCTCTAGTTGGGGTGTGCATATCTGTCCCATAGAGCCCTGCAGCACTTGCCTCAGCTTTGGCCACCTGGGACTCTAGAGGACTGTGTCAAGCCCATGTTTGGCAACCCGCCTCAAATGAGTAGGGTTCCCACATCCAGGACATAAAAGATCAAGTATGATTTTTGATGGTACAGCTAGTGGCTGATATAAAGATGAGCAAAAGACCCTGCACTTTGAGGACCTGACATTCCATGAAGGCCCTGAGATTCACAAGCTGTCCTCCTCCCTTTCTCCAGCAGTAGGATTTGAATGGAAGGAAAAACAACAGCAGTCCAGTTCACTTTCCAACCAAAGGATCTGATGGGGAGGCAGTGCCTGGGAGACATGTCCTTACATCAATCTCGGGGGGTGGGCTTGGAAGGTGCAAGGGCTCCAGGTTGGTAGGAGAATGTTCAGAGCTTTGCATGTCATTCCCCGGCACCAGATTAAATTTCTCATTTGTTTATTTTGAACATTGCAGTGGAGTCACCCTGTGAAACGAAGGAGTGCCAGAACGGTGGGCAATGCCAAGTGGCAAACAAGACAGCGGGGTGTGTGTGTCAGGCAGGATACACAGGAGACTCCTGCGAGATAGGTAAGAAACCAAGTGGATAACGAGGTACTGGAATGGCCTCAAATGAGAGGTGAAATCTTAGAGTGACATCTCATATGTTCCACTTGAAGTGAGGTGACTTTACGGGCTTCCTAGCAGGTGTTGGATTGTTCCCAGGGAGGTATCCCTGCATGTTTGGATTTGCTTTTCCTACCTCCCTAATTCCTCAAATTAGCAGTTTTTGGAGGGCGAGGTTCTGTATTATTGTTGTACATTTAGTTGATTTTCAACTCTATCCCTGCCCACCTCAGTCCATATAGATCATTACTCTCCTCTGAAAACATTCGCAAGGATCTTAGCAGAAGCGAAGACGCCACAAGATGTATGTGTAGGTCAGAGATGAGACCACACCTAATACTGGACAGGTCCACATGGTTGCGGGGGGCAGGCAATAGTGAAAGTGGAGTGAGCTAGACCAAAGCATGCCTGTGAGGACAGAGACAAAGAAGTGCATTAAAAGTGACACATGAAGCAAACATCTGGGAGTCAGGGGAGGGCAGAGTGCTAGGTTTCTCCTAGAAGAGAGTGCAGGGGTCAAGGGCAAGTCAGAAATCTACAACCTGGCAGATACATTCATCTGAAGGAGGAGCTGGAGAAGAGATCTAGCCCTAAGGAGATGCACACACCTGCAGTTGGAGTCAGAATAAGGATAGAGCTCTAGGAGAGGGTTGGCCTCTCTGTATGTCCAGTGATAAGAGACAGAGCTAACAAGAGCTAACAAGCAGGAGGCCTTAACCACATCCATAGATATGCATGTTGGGTTTTAGCCTGTCCTGGAGCCAGAGTTAGCTCTGAGCCCCTTGCTGTTCTTCCTCTACAGAAATAAACGAGTGTGAATCCAGCCCCTGCCTGCACGGGGGACGCTGCATCAACTTGGTAGATAACTACACGTGTGTATGTGTGGAGCCCTTCGTGGGACAGCGCTGTGAGACAGGTGCCCTTCTCTTGTCTGCCCACGACAACAGCCTAAATGTAGGGCTGGGATCAGTCCATGGCTGACCCTTCACCATTCCTGCCTGCCTGTGTGTGACTGTCCCTCCCCAGGCTCCATCTAGCCATGCTCTTAGCAGTCCTGAGACAGTGGGGCTGAGCTGAGGCTCCCTCTCTCCCACTCCAGACTCCTTGATGTGTGAGGACAGGAGCTGCAGGAACCGGCAGACCTGTAACTACATCCGCCCAGGACGCTACATCTGCACGTGTTCACCAGGCTACTACGGCAACAACTGCCAGTACGGTGAGCTTGGCATTGCTTCTTTCCACTCAGCTGCGGATGTGGGGCTTGACTCTGAGCAGTTTTGTGCTGCTTCTGCTGGAAATCCCGTTGGGATTTACCCTGGGCAGGAAGCCCCCAGACAGGACAGAACTCTATGTCACACCACCTTCCGGCACCTAGAATTAGCCCTTGCGGGGCTCTTGGCAGTAGGCTGTATGCCATGGATCGAATCAGCCCCCAGCTGACCTCAGGGGAGCACAGAAGGGATCCTCCCCAAACCCTACCTTAAGCACCACTCAGGGGAGCGAGCAGCAGATTCCGTAGAAATCCCCCTGGACAGTGGGAGGAGCTGAAGGTGCAGGGCCACAGAAGGATTTATCTGGAATGAGCCATTTCACCAAGGCTCCTGCCAGATCCTTTGTGGGAAGTGATTGCAAAAGGGGTATGACCAGGATTCTCAAACCCTTCAGTGGGTCACAAGATTATTATGTGGGGGTCATGAACTGTGAGCCGCCATCCCAAATCTCACTTTTTCTCCAGAATTTATAATGGTGTTAAATATATTAAAAAGTGTTTTAAATTTATACGGGGGGGGGGGGGTTGCACTCAGAGGCTTGCTGTGTGAAAGGGGTCACCATTGCAAAATGTTTAAGTCAGCTGGGGGCTGATCCAGTCTGTGGCATGGCAACCAGTGTTTTCCAGCAGGGCCTGCCTGGCTGTTGGAGCTGACTCTGCTGGCCAATCTCTGGAGTTACTACAATTAACATCCTGGAGGGATACTAGGGGGGTGGGGGTTGGCCCCTCCTTAGCTTAAATGACTGACTTTTCCTGCCCAGTCTTTCACTGATGTTTACTCTTTGCAGGTGGGCCCAGAATGCCAAGTGCTTGTCTCTCCAGTCCATGCCAGCATGGGGGGAACTGTCTGGAAACCGAACAAGGCTATGTCTGTGAATGCCCAGAGGGATATACAGGCACTGACTGCAGAGACAGTAAGTAGCAGAGGTGGGGGTTTCTTGAGCAAGAGGTTGATCTCTGGATGAAGTCTGTCTTGGACAGTTTTACTGTTACATTTGAGAGCAGGTCAATTAGATCAAGGATTAATCAGAGTTCAGGATGTCTTCAGATAAGCGTAAAGAAAACGAGGAATACTTGTAGCACCTTAGAGACTAACCAGTTTATTTCAGCATAAGCTTTCATGGTTAAACTGGTTAGTCTCTACAGTGCTACAAGTATTCCTCATTTTCTTTATGAATACAGACTAACATGGCTGCTATTCTTAAACCTGTTCAGATAAGTGGTGACTCTCCTCTCCAACAGGGAGGTGCAGCTGGCTCAGGATTTGCCACCTCCTAGAGACTTATTAAGGTAAAGTTTTGATGTCCTAGATCAGGGGTCTCCAAACTACAGCCCGGGGGCCGGATCTGGCCCACGGCATCGATTTGTCTGGCCTCCCAGCTAGGGTGACGAAAGAGCAAGTGTGAAAAATCGGGACAGACAATGGGGGGTAATAGGAGTCTATATAAGAAAAAGCCCCAAAAATCAGGAGTGTCCCTGCAAAATCGGGACATCTGGTCACCCTACCCCCAGTTGAGCAGGCATGTGGAGAAGCCACTGCTGCCTCCCCTGTGACCTGTGTGAGCTGCTGTCGGCAGCCCCATGTGTGGAGGGGTGAGTGCCCCTGCGGTGCGGCTGGAGGAGCAAATGGGGGGTCACGGCAGCAGCATGGCTGAAGGAGCAAAAGGGTGAGTGCCCCTGCGGTGTGGCCAAAGGATCAAAGGCAGAGGCTGGAGGGGGCTGCAGTAGCAGCGTAGTTGGAGGAGAAAATAGGGGGTCGTGGCAGTGGCCAGAGGAGCAAGTGGGAGGGCCACGGCAGCGGCCTGTGAAGCCCCTTCAAAAATCTAATATGGCCCTCGTCTCAAAAAGTTTGGAGACCCCACTCCTAGATGAAAAATGGGAGGATCTGCTGGGAGGCTTTTGTAGTTGAATGGAATCCAGGCTCCTCTCACAAGGGAATCTGCGCAGGCTTTGTGTTTACTCCTCATCAGAGTCATTTAGTTACCACAGTGATGAGCAACCTGATGGGCAACCTCAAAAACAGAGAAAGAAAGAATACTAAATATGCAGGCGACCAGCTTGGCTTAACAGTGAAATCCTTGCTGATATTAAATGCAAAAAAGAAGCATACAAGAAGTGGAAGATTGGAGAAATGACCAGGGAGAAGTATAAAAATATTGCTCAGGTATGCAGGAGTGAAATCATGAAGACCAAATCACACTCGGAGTTGCAGCTAGCAAAGGATATTAAGTGTAATAAGAAGGGTTTCTTCAGGTATATTAGCAACAAGAAGAAAGTCAAATATACTCAACACTTTTCTTGCCTCTGTTTTCACGAACAAGGTCAGCTCCCAGACTACAGCACTGGGCAGCACAGCATGGGGAGGAGGTGACCAGCCCTTTGTGGAGAAAGAAGTGGTTCAGGACTGTTTAGAAAAGCAGACGAGCACAAGTCCATGAGGCTGGATGCACTGCATCCAAGGGTGCTAAAGGAGTTGGCGGATGTGCTTGCAGAGCCATTGGCCATTATCTTTGAAAACTCATGGCGATCGGGGGAGGTCCTGAATGACTGGAAAAAGGCTAATGTAGTGCCCAGCTTTAAAAAAGGAAAGAAGGAGGATCCGGGGAACTACAGACCAGTCAGCCTCACCTCAGTCCCTGGAAAAATCATGGAGCAGGTCCTCAAGGCATCAATTCTGAAGCACTTAGAGGAGAGGAAAGTGATCAGAATGAGTCAGCATGGATTCACCAAGGGCAAGTCATGCCTGACTAACCTAATTGTCTTCTATGATGAGATAACTGGCTCCGTGGATGAGGGGAAAGCAGTGGATGTTTTATTCCTTGACTTTAGCAAAGCTTCTGACACGGTCTCCCACAGTATTCCTGCCAGGAAGTTAAGGAAGTATCGGCTGGATGAATAAGATGGATAGAAAGCTGGCTGGATAATTGAGATCAATGAGTAGTGGTCGATGGCTCAATATCTAGTTGGCAGCCAGTATGGAGCGGAGTGCCCCAAGGGTCGGTCCTAGGGCCGGTTTTGTTCAATATCTTTATCAATGATCTGGAGGATGGTGTGGACTGCACCCTCAGCAAGTTTTCAGATGACACTAAACTGGGAGGAGTAGTAGATATGCTGGAGCATAGGGTTATGATACAGAGGGACCTAGACAAGTTAGAGGATTAGGCCAAAAGAAATTTGATGAGGTTCAACAAGGGCAAGTGCAGAAGAATCCCATGCACTGCTACAGGCTACGGACCGAATGGCTAGGCAGCAGTTCTGCAGAAAAGGACCTAGGGGTTAGAGTGGACGAGAAGCTGGACATGAGTCAACAGTGTGACCTTGTTGCCAAGGAAGTGTATAAGTTGGGGCATTGCCAACAGATCGAGGGACTTGATCGTTCCCCTCTATTCAGCATTGGTGAAGCCTCATCTGGAGTACTGTGTCCAGTTTTGGGGCCCACACTACAAGAACGGTGTGGAAAAATTGGAAATAGTCCAGCAGAGGACAACAAAAATGATTAGGGACCTGGAGCGCATGACTTATGAGGAGAGGTTGAGGGAACTGGGATTGTTTAGTCTCTAGAAGAGAAGAATGAGGGGGGATTTGATAGCTGGTTTCAACTACCTGAAATGGGGTTCCAAAGAGGATGGATCTAGACTCGGGGTCTCAGACTCAAACAGTTTCCTGGGAGGGAGGGGCCAGGAATGGTAAGCCTCCCGCAGAGGACAGCAGGGGGCCGCGGGGAGCTTGGCAGGCCTCCTCCCATCTGCGGGAGGCTTACCACTCTTGGCCCCTCCCTCCCGGAAATTCTAAGCTGCCAGAGAACTGCCTGGGGGTACGTAGAGCAGCAGGAAACAGTGTGGGGAGGGGGGAGGAGGCAGAGAGCTTGGCAGCCCCAGAAAACAACTCAGGAGGGGGCGGTGGGGCCTAGACTGATCTAGACTGTTCTCAGTGGTTCCAGAAGACAGAAAAAGGAGTAATGGTCTCAAGTTGCAGTGCGGAAGATTTAGATTGGATATTAGGAAAATCTTTTTGATTAGGAGGGTGGCGAAGCACTGGAATGGGTTACCTAGGAGATGGTAGAATCTCATTCCTTAGAGGTTTTTAAGGTCAGGCTTGACAAAGCCCTGGCTGGGATGATTTAGTTGAGGTTGGTCCTGCTTTGAAGAGGGGTTGGACTAGATGACCTCCTGAGGTCCTTTCCAATTCTGATATTCTATGATTCTATGAACACCTAACTAGCTAGCTAGAGCATGGAGCCGGCTGTCTCAAAAGAGCCTCCATTTGCCATCTCTGTCTGTCACAGAGCTCTCTGAGGACTGCGAGTGTCGGAACGGGGGCAAGTGTTTGGATGGAAACTTCACCATCTGCCAGTGTTCACCTGGATATTTTGGACTCCTCTGTGAATTTGGTAAGAGCAAAGATCTCCCAGTTTATCAAACTCCCATATTTCCTTCCTTTCCCCTTTCTTTTATAAGAAAATGAAGAGAGAAGCTAGGAGTCCTGCTGGTCCCACAGCCATTGATGGAATGCTAGCCTTTAGAGACTATTCTCTATCGCAGACATCTGCTCTTCCACCAATCTGCCTCTGCTCTGTTCTAGAGCCAAAGGAAGGTTACATGCCCAGGGAGGTTACATGCCCAGGTCCTCCCCTTCCCACTCTTCTCTACCAGAGCCCTTGGCTCAGCATCAGAGAGTCATCTGCTCTGGAGAAAAGGAAAAAGGACTATTTCCCATTTGTTCAGTCCTTAGCTCCACACTCTGCAGCCCATGAACCCTCCCGGAGGAGTGGGAGGTTTGGGTTTTCGTACACATTCACTCCTGGGCTCTCCACACCAACGCAAATAAAGCTGCAATAACCTCTCCTTGGCCGGGTGGATGGGGGCGTTTCGAATAGGGTCACTTCCCCCTCCAGTTCCTCCTTAGCAGAAAAAGAGTAAAAATCTCTGTAGAATTCCCTTCCCAGGCCCTGAGCTGGCTGAGCAGATGGCTGGACTCTGAGCTGTGGCTGGCACAGGAGGTGGTAGGGGGTGTCACTCACCAGCCTCTGTGGAAAAAGAAGTGGTTCAGGACTATTTAGAAAAGCGGGACAAGCACAAATCCATGGGGCCGGACGCGCTGCATCCGAGGGTGCTAAAGGAGTTGTCGGATGTGATTGCAGAGCCATTATCTTTGAAAACGCATGGTGATAGGGGGAGGTCCCGGATGACTGGAAAAGGGCAGTCTGAGGGAACTGAGATTGTTTAGTCTCCAGATGTTTTCAACTACCTGAAAGGGGGTTCCAAAGAGGATGGATCTAAATTGTTCTCAGTGGTAGCAGATGATGGAACAAGGAGTAATGGTCTCAAGTTGCAGTGGGGGAGGTTTAGGTTGGATATTAGGAAAATCTTTTTCACTAGGAGGGTGGTGAAGCACTGGAATAGGTTACCTTGGGAGGTGGTAGAATCTCCTTCCTTAGAGGTTTTTAAGGTCAGGCTTAACAAAGCCTTAGCTGGGATGATTTAGTTGGGGTTGGTCCTGCTTTGAGCAGGGGGTTGGACTAGATGACCTCCTGGGGTCCCTGATATTCTGTGATTCTATGATACTGGCCTCTGGCTAGCACACTTGGACAGGGGAGTCACTCACTGGATGCTGGCCTCTGGCTGGCACATTGAGGGGTCACTCACAGGACACTGGTTATTGTTGCTGTTTTCACAGAAGTGACCACTACACCTTGCAATATGAATACACAGTGTCCGGACGGGGGCTACTGCATGGAGTACGGTGGGAGCTACCTGTGCGTGTGTCATACGGACTATAGCACCAACCACTGTGAGTCCAGCCAGTCTGGGCACAGGGAGGGGTTAGGGTGTGATGGAATGGGTTTGGTGTGACCTGGGTGGGGCAGGCATTCATAGTGTGACTGAGGGGATTCAAGCTGCAGTGCCGGGGGATTTCAGCAGTGTCTACAGTGATGGAGGAGCAGCAGGGGAGAAGGCAGGATGGGGAATGGAGGAGTGGCAATGGTGGAGGTCAGGCATTTGTGACACGGCTTGATGAGCTGCTACAGCACAAGGCAGAGGCAGGGAGCACATCAAGGAGATGAACTATACCGGTACAACTGCACGGGACACCAGGAAGCCAGACTCCTATCAGTTCCTGTAGGGAGTAGATCTCCCCTGCCCCACTCGTTCAGGGGTGTTAGAGTCCCTCGTCCTCCCTCATGTCCCCTGGCCGGTGTTCCTGAAGTGGTGGTGATGACAACACCCAGTTTCTATCTGGATATGATGGTTCAGCTCCATTGCAACAGCTGGCACAGCAAGGTGCCAACTCCTGCAGAGAAGGCCTGACCCACAGCTCCATGGGGAGAGTCCTATGGGCTCTGGGTGATTCGCTGTGTGGGACCCAGTCATGCCACTGCAGGAATGCTGGAAGCTCACTCTAATCCTAGCAGCCCTGTGAATAGCCAGAGCGCAAATGCTGGTGTCCCACAGCAGAGTGCAGGCCACTGTGACAAGCTGGATCACAGAAACCCCTTTGGGAACTTCCAACTGATGTGCCAAGACTACTTCTGCCCCTGCTTTCCTACCCTGGCAGCTTGGGACTTCAGTGCCCTGCCTGGTTTGAGCCAGATCCGATAGCCTGCTGCAAACCCAGACCCAGGTCTTAACCATGTCCCCTAACAGCTGTAGGCTTAATTGAAAGCAGTGTAAGAAGTGTTCTTATCTTTAAAACTCAGATGCCCAATTCCCAATGGGGTCCAAACCCCAAATAAATCCATTTTACCCTGTATAAAGCTTATACAAGGTAAACTCATAGATTGTTTGCCCTCTATAACACTGATAGAGAGATATGCACAGCTGTTTGCCCCACCCCACCACCCCCAGTTTCTAATACATACTCTGGGTTAATTAATAAGTAAAAAGTGATTTTATTAAATACAGAAAGTAGGATTTAAGTGGTTCCAAGTAATAGCAGACAGAACAAAGTGAATTACCAAGGAAAATAAATAGAACACAGAAGTCTATGTCTAATACAGTAATAAAACTGAATACATATAAAACCTCACCCTCAGAGGAGTTTCAGTAAGCTTTCTTTTACAGACTAGTCTCCTTCTAGTCTGGGTCCATCAATCATTCACTCCCCATGTTGTTACTGTCCTTTGTTCCAGTTTCTTTCAGGTATCCTTGGGGGTGGAGAGGCTATCTCTTGAGCCAGCTAAAGACCAAATGGAGGGGTTTCCCAGGGGTTTTTATAGACTTTCTCTTCTGGGTGGACACCCCTCCCTCCCCCGTGTACAATCCAGCTACAAAATGGAGATTTGGGGTCACATGAGCAAGTCACATGTCCATGTATGACTCAGAACGTATAGGTAGCAGCCATTGTTCACATGCTACCTTGAACATCCTCAGGTAGACTTCTTATGTGGATTGGAGCCTCCCAAGTCCATTGTCCATTAAGTGCTTCTTGATTGGGCACTTAACTTGCACATTCCTTTCTCAAGAAGCTGACCAAATGCTTTACTAAGGCTACTTAGAAATCAAGCAAGTACATAGCCAATATTCATAACTTCAAACACAAAAATGATACATGCATACAAATAGGAGGAATAGATTCAGAAGAACATAACCTTTACAGAGATATGTTATGTGGTATATGTAGCATAAAACATATTCCCGTTACATCATATATATACATTCATAAGTATATTTCCATAAAGCCTTATGGGGATTCGCTGTGTGGGACCCAGTCATGCCACTGCAGAAATGCTGGAAGCTCGCCCTAATCCTAGCAGCCCTGCGAATGGCTAGAGCGCAAATGCTAGTGGCCCACAGCAGGGAGCAGGCCACAACAAACCCTGCAATGATACAGCCAGGGAACCAGCCAGCCCTGTCATAAGGAAGGAGCAGACTAGATGTACCTTTGGGGTTTTGCCATTCAGACCTGCTCTGCCTGGTAGGACTTGTATTGACCATCTTAACTGTGTGGTCCCATCTGTGGTTTTTCAGCTGTGCCATCTCCCTGCGACTCAGAGCCCTGCCTGAACGGTGGGTCCTGCAAAGCCCATGATGACTCATACACCTGTGAATGTCCCCGGGGCTTCAATGGCAGGCACTGCGAGAAAGGTACTCCCAAGGCATGGGCTGGAGAGACAGCACAGGGAGGGGCCCCATCATGTCCCATCTGCCATGTACTCTGTTTAGTCTGTGTTCAGGAGACCCCAGCCCCATGCAGAGTAGCAGCACAGGAGCAGAAAACAGCTGCATCCAGCATTCCTGTTCCCTTTCCTGTCACTGTGTTGGGTAGCTCAGTCGAGCCAGGGAATGGTCACCTACAAAGAGTTCCGGCTACAGCCCAGAGATTGGAGCAAAATCCAAGCCCCTTAAGGCAGACGAGTAGCCTAGAGATCCTTCAGCCATAAGAGCCAGTGCAATATTTCCTGGCTCTTCACAGTGGGGAAACTCCACTTCTGGCTATGGGGATAGGGGAAGGTGAGAGATCAGGGCAGAATTAACAGACTTGGGCTCTAGGAAGCCCCCAAGGAGCAGAGATGCTAAGTGGGGCAGTGAAATCAGAATGGCTCTTTGACCTCTTCAGGTCTCTTCCCTTCAGGACATCTCTTGAGACTGTCTGGCTCCTCCAGCACTGAGCAGATTCTGTAGCTCATTTCAGGACAGAGTGAAAGATGCACTAGTGGGTCCCACACCGCTTGCATTCCCCTCCACCATGGCAGCTTTGGTTTAGGGAAGCACAGATGGCTCTCCCAAAGCTATCAGCTTTAAATGGTTAATTAGCTCTGGTATCTGAAGCTGTGCATGACTCGTGCTATGCAATCCAGCCAAGGAGTCTTTGCCTCATTGGGGAGCAGTGAGTGACTTGCCCAGTTCACATGATAGACAGGTGGTAGCATTGCTGTGCGGGGCAGATATACATGGAAGTCGCTGCAGCTGCTTCTGGCATAGCACTAGCTCTGTCAAGGCATACAGCGATGCCGTGGAACAGCTTAGGCGAAGAATGGATGTGCTGATTTGTTAACACTTTCAAACCTAGGCAGGGCCTAAAGTCAGGCTCTCAAATCCATGTTTAGGTTCCTATGTTTAAGTGGCCTGTGTTGCCACGGTGCTGAGCTCCTACCTGCAGCGCCATTGGCTTCGGTGGGACTGTGCATTCTCTGCATTGTTGACAGTCAGGCCAATCAGGTGCCTGATTGGATTTCTTTAAACCTGACTTTGCGCCCCCAGGTAGGAGATTGTGGCTGTTTCTGAGCAACTGAAGAATGTAACCCCCAGTAGCCCAGCCAGAAGGGGGTGGTTGGGCTGTGGTAGAAGCAGCCATCCCTGAGAGGGGGTGAATAGAAGCCATCCCCACTCCTGTTGATGAAAGCACGAGTGACGCTTTCCCAAACATAGCACCTCTGCCTGTGTTCTCTTTCCTCAGTCAGGCCAAGGCTGTGCAGTTCCGGGCCATGTCGGAATGGGGGGACATGTAAGGAGGCAGACGGAGAGTACCACTGTGCCTGCCCCTACCGATTCACCGGGAAGCACTGCGAGATAGGTATCCACAATGCTGAGCGCTGATGAGGGGAGAGCTGGGAAGGCATTAGCTGCTGCTTAACATAGCTGTCTTTGTGCCCACAGGTAAACCAGACTCGTGTGCCTCTGGGCCATGTCAGAATGGGGGCACATGTTTCCACTACATCGGCAAGTACAAGTGTGACTGTCCCTCAGGCTACACAGGCCGGCACTGTGAGATAGGTACGAGAGTGGCAGACTGGCAAGGAGAAACTAGGGGTCTGGCTCCAATGCTCAGCTCAGAGCCACTGGCCAGAGACCCAAGGTCTGCAGTTCAGTGGTTGGCTACTAGGCCAGCAATCAGTGGGTTTGGAGGTATTCACAGGCTCTACATATTTAACCAGGGGAGCATCCTCGGCTGCCGAAGCCACAGTCAGGCATTTTGGGGTACTGGGTGCCATTGCCCAGTCAATAGTGTCTCTGGCCATTTAACAAAGGGTGTGCGTTCAGTCCCTGATTGCTGAAACACAGCAAGCAGAGAGCTGTGCTCAGTCTGTGGCAGTATCCACAGAGAGCCAGAGATTAGGTTCATTGGCTGGCTAATGTAATCACTGCCCAGTGAGTCCAGCACCCATCCATTCATAACCCAACTCCTCCGTGGGCCTGGCCGGGTGCCCTAGAAAATCCTATGAGAGCTGAGCAGGCTGGCACTGGTTTATGTTAGTGGGGTTGGAGGGCAGTTGCTTTAATGCTGCTGGGAGCTCATCCCTACATCCTCATGGCCTGGCAGCATCTTCAGGTAGCACTGTAGACACAGCACAGAGAAGTAGGAGGGGCTCCGGGCAGTGTGTTCATGGCCATTTGTGATACTCTTTTCCAGCCCCTTCTCCTTGCTTCCTGAATCCATGTGAAAACGGAGCCACCTGCAAGGACCATGGCAGCAACTACACCTGTGCGTGCCCTGTGGGATACATGGGAAAGCTCTGCCAGTTAGGTAATAGCCAAGAAGCCTCAGCACCAGGAGCAACCCAGAGAACTAACCTTGCTCTTGAGCAAGTCTGTCTTAGAGCATTTCGCACACCTGCCCATCAACAAGGCGAGAGTCCTGAACATCAATCCTCTGGTGTTAGACCGCCCAGCATGGCTCCATCATCCTGGCTGAATGCAAGGGATGGGGTGGGGGGTGATTTGCTGGTGGAAGAATGGGAGCTGGAAGATGCAACTTCTGTTTGCAGTTCGCCTGGGGATTTGTGCAGGTCTCGGGCAGTCCCTTAATCTGGTAGTGGAGTTCCTCTGAACTGATATCTGCATAACAAGCAACAGTTTGGCCTAGACTTCATACTAAAGGTGCCATCTTCTTAAAGAAGAAAACTTTTTAAAACAAAGGGATCATGGAAGCGAAAGGCCTTGTAAAGATGGGTCTCAGGAAGATCTCATGTTGGTCTCAACCCTGTTGGCACAGTAACTTCAGCCCTAGAAAGGCTGTTCTGTTATCCCCAATATATAGATCCTTCACTGTAGCAGGGCTCCCCCTCCCCCAAATCATTTATGGCCTGGTGCAATGGCATCATGTATTAAATAGTTTCTTCCCTGCAAGTGATGTCTTTGGCACCCATTGGAGGTGCTGGGAGAGGGTGAGAACCGAGGCCACTGGTGCTGTTCCTGGATCCCCACAACCCTACCAACAGCAATAGATGATTAGGAGCACTAGTGAAGGCGTGTGGGTTCTTAATGCCTGCTGCTGGGCTTTCCCATGCCTACCCCTCCACTCCCTGCTTGCCTTGGCATATTTAAGGGCATGGGCATGGTGTCAATGTTGACTTCTTTAAAGGGATGCTATAGAAATGTCCCAGCACTGGAGTCAGCAGGGTCATCTCCAAGCTCAAGCTGCTCTCTTAGGCCAGTTCTCGGGCATGGCAGGGTTTGTTTCCCCAGGCAGAGCCAAGGTTCTGTAAGCTGGAGCTGGAGAGCTCTCTGGAGCTCACAAGCACAGCCCTGGACTGCAGAACCATCATGCTCTCTGGACTTGGTCCAGCTTGCCACCTCTTGAAGAGACAGGAAGCAACTGCTGCTTAGATGACTGGGTTCCAGCATTGGCTCAGGGACACCCACTGTTCATATGCCTTGTCATTCACGCTTCTCCTCTTTTTCGCAGATGTGGACTGCGGCATTCCCAATGAGGTGAAGCATGCCCAGGTGCTGTTTAACTCCACTCGCATGGGCTCTCTGGCTGAATACCAATGTGAGCGAGGCTACATCTTGCGCCCTCAGAACAACCCCCGTGTCTGCAGAGCACAGGGCGTCTGGAGCGACCCCCCAGAGTGTGATGGTAAGTTGGTGCAATGTGGAAAGGCGCCTACACAACCAGAGCTATCCTACTGGAATGTCTGGTTCCTGGGGTCTGGCTGGGCCTGGAGCCCCCTTAGCAGCCACGAGATGTGGCCATTTCTTTTGTCGCACAGCCTGTGTGATGCCCCTGAGGATGCTCAGAAACACCCCTCTCTGACTAGAGCAGACTCTTTTCAACTTGTGCTATGATACCCAGGGCCCCATACCCCCTCAGAGGCAAACAACTCCTGGAGGGAAATAGGGTTTCAATGTGTACTTCATGCTGTCCTCAAGCCCTCTGCTCGATGTACATCTCTGCCTGGCAGCCACGCTTCTGGGACGTGCAGCACCTGCAAAGGACACGCAGCTGCTGGAGAAGGAGAGATCAAGCCACTATTCTGTGTGGTACCAGGGAGCGATAGGGGAGCAGCATTGTGGGGGCAGATTTGGATCAGCAGAGAGAGGTGCCTGCAGCACGTGAGACAGAGAATAGGGCTGACGGTGTCCGTCAGAGCTTCCAGAGGAGGGAGAGGACAGGTCTTCTGGCAGGAACACAGTCCAGATGAGCAGCACTGGGGGATGGAATATCACTCCAGACCAAAGGCTGGTTCACTGTCACTAGCCACACTCATCTATGAACCACCACCCTGGCCCACTCCTGGGCCAACTAGCTAGTGTCTCTGCAGTTGGCATGCATGCTGGGCAGCACTGTGCTTTACCCTCTGCTCTGTCTTCAAGCTATGGCTCTGACTTGGCCCTATCTTAGCTGCCATCCATATCCATGGTTAGTGTCACTACGATCCCTCAGTGATCCTGGTGAGATCCTCAGCCATATGTCCTGCTCCATTTGTGAGTTGCCCTCCCAATTTCTGTACTTCATCCAAGAGACAATAAACCAAATACGACATTGCCTTCCCTGTCCCCATCCCACACCTCCCACCTCCTTCTCCCTTTCCCTTGGCCCAGTGACTCCATCCCATCTCCTGATCTCCCTGTGCTCATTCTTATCCCCGCCCTCACTTTCCTCCGAAACCGCTCCCCCGTGGCTCTTCCACTTACAAAACAAACATGCTTTAGCCTCTCCCAAAGCCACCTTCCCATCTCCCTTATCTCTTCCACCTCTAAGCTCATTAAATGTGCTGACTACAATGGCTGTCCCCCTCTCCAATTCTACCCAGGCCTGTCTACATCTGTCCAAGCTAAAATCTCAGCCTGTGTTTCTGACATTTTGTCATGGGTGTCCAGCTGTCAACTCAAACTCAACATGGCTACAACAAAGCTCTTAATTTTTCCCCTCCCAAATCTTCCCCATCACCTCCTTTCTCAGTCACTGTGAACCACACCATTATCCTGCCTGTCCCTCAGGCCTGTAACTGGGGCATCCTCTTCAACTTAGCCTGGATGTGAGTGTGACAGGTTCCCCCCAGGATGCCACCTTGAACTGGGCTACCACTGAGCCCTCTGACCCACCAGCCTGGGCTCCTTCTTACACTTAGCTGCTGTGACAAACTGCAAAGCCCTCCAGCCTGCACAGATAGGAACACACCCAGCTGCAGTTACATGCAGACTCTCTAACTACCAGCTTCCCAGCCTGCCCTGGTCAAATCTGGCCAGTATATGAGTTTAACATCCGCTTCTCCCTCAATGTGAAGAAGACAATGCACACTTGTGGAGATTTTCCAGAGATTCCAGAGATTTTCCCTGAGCACTTCAGTCAAAGCCCACAAGTTCAGATTAAAACAAAAAAAGTTTATTAACTACAAAAGATAGATTTTAAGTGATTATAAGTGATAGCAAACAGATCAAAACAGATTATCTAGTTAGTAAATAAACAACAAATGAAAACTAAGCTTAATATACTAAATAGAGTGGATATGAATTAACATATTCTCACCCTGAGAAATTATACAAACAGGCTGCAGATTCTTAAGGTACAAGCTACGTTTGCTTTGCAGCTTGGAATTCCCAGGTTTCAGTCTTTGTTCCTCAAGTGTTTCCAAAGTCTTCTTGTGTGGAGAGGGAAGAACCCTAGATGATGTCACTTCCTGCCTTATATAGCTTTTGCATATGGAAGAACCCTTTTTTCCAAAGCTGTGGACAAATATTGACATCCCAAGATGGAGTCCAGCATCATGTGACCTGGTCACATGTCCATGTACAGTCATAGCAGCCATCAGTCACAAGCTGTCTGTAGTGTTCTCAGGAAGGCTTAGCAGTTGGGAGATAAGCTTCCCCTAAGGCTATTTTTAATGGTCCATTACTATGAATAGGTCCTTACAATCAGCTATTTAAACTGAAAGCATCTTGTCTAGGGGCTGTTACCCAGTTGTAACTACATCTGAAGTATAGATACATAGTGAGTATTTATAACTTCAGATACAATAATGATATATGTGTACAAACAGAATAATCATATTCAGCAAATCATAACATTTCCAGTGACGCATCTTGCATAAAATGCATCATTATTGCGCTATAACCATATCATAATAATGTCACTATGAAGACTGTGGTGTTCAGTGTCACGGTGAGGACCTAGAGAGAAGTCTAAATCTTCGTGATTCTCTCTGCATAACCCCTAAGGAACAGCCTGTTCTATGAGAACACAACTAAAGTTCTCATCAGCTCACGCCTCAGTTACTGCAACATCCTTTCTTGAGTGGAATCCTGCCCTGCTCATGTCCATTCAGACTGCTGATGATGATGATTGTTCTCCTAGCCCAGCCTTTGTCCATGTCATGCCTCTCTTTGCATCCCTCCCCTGGTTCCCTCTTCTCTAGTGCATCAAACATGAACTACTTCTCTTCACTTCCAAGGCTCTCCACAGCGTATCACCAGCCTGTGTAGCATGTCTCAGTCACTAATGAGTGGTCGATTCCCACCACTGTCATGCTTCTCTTTGCATCGCTCCCCTCGTTCTCTAGTGCATCAAACATGAGCTACTTCTCTTCACTTCCAAGGCTCTTCACAGCCTATCACCAGCCTGTGTAGCATCTCTCATTCACTAATGAGTGGTCAACTCCCACCACTGATTGGTCCAGAAGACCAATCTTCATTGCCACCGGTTACGTTTTCAAATTAGTCCCGTGGGGCTGTCTCCCTCCCAGGATACACAAGCCTCCCAGGCTGTCCCTTGCATGTGGGACAAGCGCCTTGTAAACATGCGAGGCATTCCATCTTCGTACCCTTCAGAGTCCTCCTCAAAACACTCATCTTCTGTGAAGCCAATGAAACACTTGCCGATGGCTAGGCCACGGCTGCCCACGGTGCTGACTCATAGCCTCTCATCATTCCTTTGTGCTCCTCAGTTGTCTGTCTACATCTGCTGGACTTGGTCTTAGATTCCAGCTCTTCGGGGCAGGGGCCGTCATATTGTTCTCTTTTTGTATGGCACCAGATGCAATAGGATCCTAAGTCATGACTGGAGATCCTTGGTGCTACCATAATATACCTAATAAATAATATACATCACCTGGTGCAATGGGGTCCACTCCTGCACCATGACTGGGGCTCCTATGGTCTACCATAATACACCTAATGAATAATGTAGACTACCTGGTGCAACGGGGTCCTGGGCCATGACCAGGCTCCTAGGGACTATCGTAACATATTTAATACATAATGTACACTAGCTGGTGCAATGGGGTACTGGGCCATGACTGGGGTTCTTCGGTGCTACTGTAATTGTTCTCACCCATGTGCAGAATGAATTTTGTTATGGGATGTGTGACACATCACCTACATATTGGTGCATATAACAAAATTCATGTGATGGGGGTGGGGCAGAGGGGTTTGGAGTGTGGGAGGGAGCCCAGGGCTGGGGCTGTGTGTTGGGATTCAGGGGTGTGAGGGCTTCGGCTGGGGTTGAGGACTTGAGGGTGGGACCGGGGATGACGGGTTTGGGGTTCCAGGGCTATGGCAGTGAGAGAGGACTCCCTTCAGCTTTCTCTCCCTGCAGCAGCACCTGGGCTTGGGAGAGAGGCGCCTCTCCCCACCACGGCAGCTCCAAGGCTGGGGCCGCAAGATAGGTGCCTCTCCCCTGGCTGCAGCAGGTTCGGGCCAGGGGAGGGACACTGCAGCAGATCTGGAATGGAGCTGGATTTGGACTGGGGGCTCTCTTTGCATCCCTCCCCCGGTTCTCTAGTGCATCAAACATGAGCTACTTCTCATGTTTGATGCACTAGAGAACCAGGGGAGGGATGGGTTGGGCCGTGGCTGGGTTCAGGCTGGGATAGGGACACCATGACAGGGATGGGGCTAGGGCCACAGGATAGGTGCCCCTCCCACATCCCCGGCAGGTCTGGGCTGGGGCTGGGTTTGGGCCAGGGAAAGACTGCCACAGCAGGTCTGGGCCGGGGCTGGGTTCAGGGAAGGGTGCCCAGCCGTGGCAGGTCCAGGAAGCGGCAGAGTTGGGGCTGGGAGAGCAGTGCCCTGAGCCGTGGCAGAAATGGGGGTGGAGGAGGGTGTCCCGCCACAGCAGGTCTGAGCCGCAGCAGAATTGGGACCGGGGGAAGGTGCCCCAGCTGTGGCAGGTTTGGGTACACTGCCCCTCCCCCTGGCCGCAGCAGGTGCAGCTTACAGGGAACTTAGGTCCTAGGCCAAGACTAAGGCTCCTAGGTGCTACGGTAATACACCTAATAAATAATGTACAGCACCTGGCACGAGGTCTTGAGCCATGCCTGGGGCTCTTCTGCGGTACTATAATACACTTAATAAATAATAATGATGCACAGGTAGGGAGGTTCCACCCACCTACTCCTCACTGTAGGCCCAGGCAGCTCTCTGGGAGGCCGTCAACATGGGCTGTGCTTGCTCCTTTAGGCACAGTTAACGGTGCAGCCTCCTTCTCTGTGTGGGATGGGACAGTCATGGCCGTCCAAGATGGTCCTGTCTGGCTGGGATATTTCACTGACTATAATCTCCTCTCTCTCTCCTCCCCACCCCCAAATGCTTCCCTCCCCAGAAATTAACGAGTGCCTTTCTCAGCCCTGTTTCAACAGGGGCTTGTGCAAGGATCGTATTGCCGAGTTCCTATGCCTGTGTGAAGCAGGATACACAGGCCCCCATTGTGAGTTGGGTAAGAGAATGTGAAAAATACACTTACGGGGACCCCATCCAGTGGTGAGCAAGACAGGAAGATACCGCTGCCTCAATTGGTCCTCACAGGTGCTTCAGAAATGACCTGGGAGGGAAGTGTTATCCGGGGATGACCTCGCCCAGCAGCCCATCTGAAAAGCATCACAACCAGGGCAGCCAAAGTCCAGTGAGGCAGCTCCACGGTCCGTCGCACTGGTGCTGCTCCTTAGAGTCATGCACTCCTTACAGTCATACCCTTAGAGTCATGCGAGAGCTACAGCACTCATCCAGTATACGACCCTGCTATCAGCTGGGGCAGAAGGAGTTCCGAGGTGCTTATCATCATGGATCTGTGCCTTACAGGGGAGATGAACATCCATGCCACCGTGCATGTCTGTGATTAGTCATTTAAAAGAATGGCTTTCAGCAACCAAAAACTGAAAAAAATTCAGTAAAATCAATATTTTTTTGCCCAGCTGTCCAAAATGTGTTGTTTTTTTCAGTGAAAGTCTGAAAAATGTGGTTGAAATTGGACACTTCCCATAGGCTGCGGGGGGACCCCAAGCTTTCCCCCAGCTCAGTTCCTTGTACCTGCCGTGCTTGTGCTCAATGCACTCATGAACAGCACTAGCCCTCTTTAATGGGTACCAGCCTAAGGGAGAAAATGCTTTCCATGTGGAAGAAGCTTTGGCAATGCCTTTTGAATGGGGCATGTGTATGTGTTATTGGCATGAATTACACACACAGCTGAAGGAGAGCTATGAAAAGGAAGAAAAGTGGCTGTGTTCTCTAGGTGCAGCATGGCACACAAAACCCAATGTCAAACCCACAGCATATACCAACAAAAATACACACCAATATTCACAGTGTCCCCCCTGAATAACAAAGTATGTGATTGTATTTTGGACCACTCCTTCCCTATGGAAGGCTCTTGTTATTCAGACAGTGTTTTAATGACTGCCCAAGCCTGAAATCAGAACTGGATTAATGCAAGTGCCAGGGTTTCCAGCACAGCAGCCTGGCCTTTCAGGGTGGTGAGTAAGGGCCACCCGATATAGCTCTGTGTTATCAGTGCGTGCTGTGCTGAGGACGGGTTTCTGATTTGTACATGAGTGTTTGTTTTCTTTTGCTTCTACACAGAGATTGATGAATGTCAGTCGGACCCTTGTAAGAACGGAGGAACCTGCAAGGATCTCCCAGGATCCTTTGCTTGTCATTGTCCCGATGGCTTCGTGGGAATCCAGTGTGAAACAGGTAGAAATTTCACAGGGTAAAGCTCAACCCAAGTCCTCAAAGCCATTGCTGGGTTTCCAGTCTAAGGCCCCTGAACTAGTCTGAGAGAGAGCCATGGAGGCAGTACTGGCCTGCCCAGCCTGGTCCATCCTCACAAACCTTGACAGGTTTGCCCTGGAGTTCCCAGGCATGCTTGCTTGTAGGAGGACAACCTTGTCAGAGCTGGGATGGGAATTCAGCAGCCCTGGCTGTCCTTCTGGAGCAGAAGACTCAGTTTCCATGCTCTTGAGTTCCACCAGCAGGCTCTGATTCTGCCCCAGGAGATACCTCTGCATCTTCCCTGAAGAGCGATGTAACCTGTGTCCAGTTAGCCTGTCCAAGGTCACCCAGGCAGTCTGTGCTAGAGCGGGGTCTCAAAGCCAGATCTGCAGTGTCGTAGGCTGGGGTCCTAACCACTGGCCACGTCTTCCTCCCTTGGGCATGGCACTGTCTTGGCTAGTGCTGGGCAGTCCCCAGAGCTGACACTTTTCACATTTTGTCACCAATGAGGAAATGGGTAATTTGGTGACATTTTTGTGATCCCCCCTCCCCCCGCCTATTTTTCAACAAGCCCTAGAGCTGGCCAGCATTCATTTTTTTAATTTTGAAATTTCAAATTTTGACCCAAAAAAGGGAGGAAAAATTTCTAAAATATGTGTGCTGATTTATGTTGATTAATTTTTTGCCACCTGTGGTGATAAGCATGAGTTGCTGACCGTGACCTTTCAGTGGCTGTCACTGTGCATAATAAGATCCATGTATCTGTACATCATGTCTGAATTGAAAGATACCTAGTCACCTTTTAAGCTGCCTTCTGTTTGGCTTTTTGATGGCAATCAAACATTCACAGTGACTTTTAAATGTCACCCCTGCCTCCATTCAGAAGTCACGGGCCTCTTTGGCACTCTTGTTCACATCAATGGGCACTTAATTAGGGGATCTGTTTGCATCAGTACGTGCTCACCAATCTATCCCGGTTAGCAGAAAGAGGCAGGTGCTGTATTCAGTGTGACTGCTGGCGTGCATTACCAGTTCCGTAGTGAGCTTTGATTGTGTGGGTTTGAAATTGACTAATCAAAGTGCATTAATAAACTGTTCATGTGTCAGCAGCCTGCGTTGCAGACAATCGGGGCACAGCAGGCTGGTGGTATTCGTGGAGACCAGCCTGCACTGTGTGATAATTTTGCCCTATTTTCATGAAAATGATTCCAGCGAATTCACTGCTGTGCTGTGCTGACAACAGGTGTTCTGTGCCAACCTCAGAGCCGCCGTCACCAAGTCCTTATTATCACTGTCATCAGCGGGGGTTTTCCCAAGAAATGACCCAGAGCCTGAGCCAGAGCCTACTGAGGTCAATGAAGAGAGTCTTTGGACTTTGGATCCTGCTCTGAGTAGGGACTTGAGGCTCTGGGCCACAGATTGTAAACAAAGTAACAATTACAGTCAGTAAATAGATTTAGTTAGTGATCTACAGGACATAGGCTCAATTATTTGAACAATTTGATGTTGATTCCAGCACATACCCTTCTCCCCACCACCACAAAAAAATGTTATAGAAAAATCCATACACTTAAATGGCTTGTCTGCATGTAAAAGTTAATCTGAAATAAGGTAAGGTGTGAATGGAATAAGAATGTCCACACATGAAGTTAAATCAAGAATAGCTATCAGAAATAATTCCCCATATAGACAAACCCTTAAATTAGTACAGTGACACTGGGTTGGCCTTTCTCCGTTGGAGTAACGTGAGTTCTGCAATGAGATTATGTATCACCAGCAGCCAATAGACAATGACTCTCCTGTGTCAGTGTGCTGGACTTTGGGCAATGAATTCTAGGAGCTGAAACCCAATAGTTTGGGGCACTGCTTCAGAACTTGGATATGCTGAATGTGAGGGGCTCATAGGAAGAATATGTGTCCATGCTGTCTCTGGCAGATGTTTGACTGAGTGTATCTGTGCTCTCTAGAAGTGGATGCTTGCGAATCAGCTCCCTGCCGTAATGGAGGGGACTGTGAAAACTATGCTGGTTCCTACCTGTGTGTCTGCCCAGAGGGTTTCTTTGGCTACCACTGTGAGACGGGTAAGCTTTGGCTAGGTGTGAGACATTTAGCTAACAACCTCCCAGAGCCCCCATTACTTTAGCACTGGCTGGTTGCATGCACTGAACCTGGCTACTGGTTTGCCAGCCTTGAGCGGTAATTAACATTTTTTATTCGACCTTCTTGGGCAGCATAAGCTGTAACCCTTGATCTTGTTCCTCTCCCGCAGCCAGTGATCCTTGTTTCTACAGCCCATGTGGGAGCCGAGGCTACTGCCTGCCTAGCAATGGATCCCACAGCTGCACCTGCAAGGTGGGCTACACAGGCAAGAGCTGCGAAAAAGGTAAAGGGGCTAGATGGCTACTCAAGTGAGTCCTGTCTGTCACCACAGACAGCAAAGGCTGCCGTATGCACTGCCAGCACACAGTGTGTGCCTGCTGTCGGGGGGATCCGTGCCTGGGCAAGATCCACTCACAACAGGCTGGCACTGCCGGGCTCAGCCATCAGGGCAAATCACTGCCTCATCTTAGAGTGTGGTGATACCCACAGACGGAAGGTGCCAGAGGGGCTTGATCTTGCTGGGTGCTGAGCAACTCCTGGAGGTGCTGAAGTCAGGCTGAAAGAGGAAGGATGCCACTGGACTGGCACTCGCAAGGCCTGGATTTTTCCCAGTTCTGCTGCACACTCCCTGTGTGAACATGGGCAAGTCTCTGTGTCTGGCCCTCAGATATCTATCTGCAAAATGTGGATTGATAACCTCTGTCTGGCTCATCTGCTTTTAAACTGCCAGGTTGTCAGGACAACGCCCATTTCAGGCTGGGTGGGCACTCCCTAGCACAATGGGGCACTGATCCCAGCTCATGCCCCAGGGTCCTTTTTCAGGACTCAAACAGGATAATAAGGAGGAGCAGGCACCAGCCTTTGGGCCTGTGTGAACTCCCTGGGAGTGCAGAGCACTCAGCACCAGGCAGGCTCATGCCCCAGCAGCACACACTCCCTGTACTGTGCATGACTGTTGTGCTGTATATCAGTATATATCCTTGACACAGTCCTGTCAGCATGTGTTTATGGGCTGGAGGGTCAGTCCCAGGAGTCTGGGGCCTAAAGATTTATCATGTTACTTCTTCCCTTTGCTTTGATTGATACCCTGAAGAACTGCTGCCACCAACATCATTAAAGGTGGTCAGAGTGGAGGACACAGGGGTGTCGATTTCTTGGTACCCCCCCGAAGACCCAGTCGCCAGGCAGATGATTGACGGCTACGCCGTGACGTACGTATCCTTCGACGGCTCTTACCGCAGGACAGATTTTGTGGACCGAAGTCATTCTGCCCACCAATTGCGGGCACTAGCCTCTGGCAGAGCCTACAATATTTCTGTCTTTTCAGTCAAACGCAACGTGAACAACAAGAACGACATCAGCAGGCCTGTCATGCTCATCACGCGCACTAGTGAGTAGCGTCGGAAGGGGAATACAAATGTGAGCATTCACGCCTCTGTCCACCACCTAGGTTAATGCTCCAACGCCAGCTGGGGGCTGTTACTACACAGACAGCTCATGGAGACCCACCAGCCAATGCTACCTCCTAACAGATGGCAGGACCTGCTTCTCGGTTATCCCAGCTTGCTTTCCACCACCTAATGCTACAACAAAATTTTCAGCTAGTTGTACACTAAACTAAAAGCCCACTCATCCTCCAGGACATTTGGTCCTGCACCACAACCCACTTTGGAGCGTGTTAGGCAACATGGTTGCTCGGGGGTGGCCTCCAAAGACCAGAAGCTGTATGAAAAACATTATGTTTTGCATACAAATATTTTCTTGCACATATGCTTTATTTGGGAAATATCCATTTAGATCTAAAACCAGCATCCTTATGTTTACATAGCACCCTCTTAATGAAAAAGGCCCTCCCACCAGCCTTATGGCCCAGTTGCAAGCCTCTGGCAAGGAAAATCTCATTCACTGAATATGTCAATAGACCAATGTCTCAAGGAGAACTGATTGAGGTCATTGAGTTGGGATTTCAAAGTGTCTGTTAAGAAAACTAAGTAGCCACAGGATGAGAGGTGACCTATTGAAATGGATCAGGAATTGGCTAAGAGACCAGAAGCAAAGGAGGACTAACAGATCAATTTTCATATGGCATAAGATTAGCAGTGGGCATCTACTGACTCCTTGCTGGGATCTGCGGTTAATATTATTTATTAGCAATTGGGAAAGGGGGCAGTGAGGTGGCACAGTTTATTAAGGTCAGCCAGGACCAGAGGGGACTGAGAGGAACACCAGAGACCTGAGCAAGTCAGGGGAATGGGCACCATATCAGCAGAGGAAATTCAGTGTTGATAAATGCAAAGTAATGCCAGTTGGAAGGAGTGATTTGAATTACTCCTACACAGTGCAGGGTTGTAAGGAATGTGTGCCAATTCAAGAAAGAGATCTAGGATCATGGTAGACAGGTCAATGAAGATCTCTCTGCTCAGTGTGCAGCAGCGGTCGAAAGAGCAACAAAATGATGGAGTGCATAAGAAGTGGGATGGTGAATCTGTAGAACAGTCTCATGCCTTTAGACAACTCAGTGGTGCAGCCTCACCTGCTACTGTCTCCAGGACTGGTCATCCCCTCTCCAAAAGGGTATTGCAGGACTAGAGGGGATTTCAAAGCTGAGCACTGAAAACAATTAGAGCCCTGGAAAGAATTCCCTATAAAGAGAGGATGCAAAGATGGAGGAGACATATCAGAGAAAGCATAGTAAAGATGCATAATGAGTGGTCTAGAGTGAGTGTCTCAGGGACTTCTGGTCGCTCTATCTCCTGGCACTACAACAACGGGAAGTTCAAAGAAACTGAAAGGCAAGAACTTTAAAAATGACTAGAGAAAATACTTTTACCCACCACATAAGTAATCTGTGGGATTCCCTGCTACATGATCTCTTGAGACCAAGGCTTTCCTAGGGTTCAAAACAGGCCTGGACCTTTTATGGACAGTGGGAGGATCAGAGTTACATTACACAGCATAACAGACTAACGTAGAAGGGATCAAAATCCCACTCTGTCAGGGCATAAGCGAACCACCAGCTGACAAGGGCAGGAAAACACTTCCCTGAGGGCAACTGATGCCCTGGTTGTCCATTCTGGGGTTTCCTGTCCTCCTCTGAAGCAGTTGTTGCTGGCCATTGTCAGAGGCAGAGTAAATGGGCCTCGGGGCTGATCCAGTCTGGCAATTCCTGTATTGCCCAGAGTTCACCCATCCAGCTGAGCTGGGGCACAGAGAATGACACCCACCTTGAGCTTTCACCCCCTGGCAAGCTGTCCGGAGAGAGAAACAGTGTAGCCGGCTCTGAGCAGGCCCTAGAGGGAAGGGCAGCCCTCCCAGCTGGTAGGGCGGGGGCACAAGACGATAGGAAAGGGTTAGCGACCATTGCACAGCACCCTCTTGCTTTCAGCTGACTGATTCATTCTGAGTCAGATGGGAGCCCCCCTCGGCACATGTTTAGCAGGGGCGAGGCCTGGGTTCCCCACACAGCCACTAAGTCAGTAGAAATGGGCATGTACTGAGCACACCATGTGTGCATTGGCTGGGAAAGGCTCCTGGTTGGTCTGGTCCCGCAGCAAGCTGCAGGACTCCTCCCAGCTGTGTGTTAAGTAATACAAGTACAGTTCTGAGCTGCATGTGATCATTAGCAGGGTAGAGCCTGGGTCTTCTCTGGGAACAGAGTATCAGGCCCCCTCCCAGCTGATTGTTGTGTTCTCACTCTGCCAGGCTCACAATGGACAGCTCCTTCCAGCTGCTGTGTCTCCCATTAATGTGAAGTCTGTTTTGCCCTGGGTCAGGCCTGTGCTCCCTCAACTCCTACTACGTATTTTACAATAGCACCTAGAGGCCCCAGCAGAGGTTGGGGTCCCCTGGTGAGAGGCAGACAGCAAAGAGCTTACTGAAGCAGCTGGGATGCCCAAAAGGTGGGAGGGGAAACAGAGGCAGGGGGAGGGGACGTACTCAGCTCAGCCAGGTGTCTTGAGTTCCAATCCAGTGCTCTACCCACTGGCCCATACCATCTCCCTTGCCCTGTTCTAGGAAACTCCTGGCCCTTTGAAAGACAAGTATTTCAAAGACTGGGAATAAGCTTTCCTAGCCTACAGCCGGTGTTTGGCACATGCACCACAAACCGTAGTAGCCTTCTAGGACTCAGTGAGGGTGATACCTACCTGATTAGCATTGCCATGTGCCCATGCCCAAACCTTATCCAACGCCCTGCTAGAGTGCAGAGTACCCCACACAAACACAGAGGTCCATGCCCTGGGCTGCTGGTTCCACTGCTCTGTCTCTCTCTTGCCTAGAGAGCTGAACTTGGTCCTGTAAGTCCTTGGGAAGCATCAGGAATGGCCACTTCTGGGTTCCGTCTCATTGGTGCCGTTAAGTGCCAAGCTGGCAGGCCCCAGGCCAGTGCTTGGGGGGATGGGTTTGGCTCCCTCGTGGGCACTAAGGGCCAAAGCAGTGGGGGATGGGAATCTGCCTAGCTGTGTCACTATGTGCTGGCCTGGCACCCAGCAGGAGTGGGCCTTGCACTCTGTCAGCAGCACTGCAAGTATTGGGAGGCCCAGAGATTTCAGGCCAAGCAGCTGGGCTGAGATGCAATGCTCTGACAGGAAGATCTCAAAGGGGCAGGAGAATATTGTGGGGATGCACACACAGGCACAGGCCCCGTAATGACAGGAGGCAGCACCATGTCTGGCTTCTGAGGGGCTCTCAAGGCTATTGTTCACCATCCCCTGCCTTCACTTCCTCCTCCCCACAGGACCTCGCCCAGTGGAGGGATTTGATATCGCCAATGTGACGGCCAGCACCATCACGGTGCAGTGGGCACACCACAGGCTCCAACACTCCTCCATCAGTAAGGTGCGCATCTCCATCCACCAGCCCGGGGACCTGGAGAACTGCACCGTGGAGCTGAACAGCAGTGTGGCCAAGTACACGTTCAGGTGAGGGAGGGCATGGCACAGGCTAAGAGAAGGGAGCTAGACCAGCGGTTCTCAAACTTTTGAGAACCGCGACCTTTTTTTACATTTCTCAGTGGCGCGGCAGACCCTTGTGTGTCTGTCGAAAAGCTGCCGAATTGATTACTTCTGCATTTGGCAGCTTTTCGGCAGACATGCCAAGTACTCCCGAGAGCGCTCGGCATGTCCACCGAAAAGCCACCGAATGTGGAAGAAATTAATTCGATGGCTTTTCAGCGACGGCAGGACCTTGCAACCCCCCTGGGAGCGCACAGCGACCCCCTAGGGGGTCGCGACCCCCAGTTTGAGAACCACTGGGCTAGACACTGAGTGAAATAAGGAAAAATAATTCTCCCAGTTGTGGGCTGTGACTGAGCTGAGCTTGGCACATACCTGGGGCTATGGGCAAAGGTGGCCATCCAACAGATAGATCAGTGCTCTCTAGCCAAACTCTTCTCTCCCTCAGCTGCTCCCCGGGCCCTCCATGGGAACTGCAAGTTGGAGGTGACCTAATGCTTTGGCTAGAGTTGCCCCTGGTGAGGATCTGCTGGCTTCACATATCCAGGATCCTGCACATGGGACTGCAGCCTAGGGCAGAGTGGGACCACTGAGAGCAGCTGGTTAATGATCCTAGGAGAGATTTAAAGGGATGCTGTTGATTTAAGAACCACCCTTCTGTCTAAGCATTGCTTAACTCACTTCTGTAAGAAGTATCTCTTATGAGCCCTAAAAATGGAGAGGAATTATAAAGGAAAAATCTTCAGTGCATTTGCTTCATGCATTTTACAGCACTTTCTGTCTAATCAGGCACACTGCTTTCTTGGGTAGTTAGTCACTGTTTGTGTGGGTAGTTCCTGTTGCCAGCCTGGCTGATTCCAAGGGGGACTCCTGTTTTGTATGGCCTTTTCACTCAGGAACAAGGCAGAAAGAGAGAACATGGCTGTAAAACAGAGGAACATGTGATTGTAAAACTCAAAACTGGCAGGGGCGTTGAGGTACCACCTTCTTAAACTGACCATACGCTTCACTGTGATGGACTCCCATGAGACACAAACTGAAATCAGCTTCAGTGTACAAGTGAATTTATGTCGTGCAGACAGGGAGAGATCAGTGCTAACCCAGGGGTTTATCTTCCACCAAGTTTCTCTTCATTAAGATTTTTTAACCTAGTTTTTAGTAGCTGTTGGCCATGTGAGGCTGTGAGCACTGTTGCTAGCCTATCTCAAAGGGGCATTGTGAATAAATGTCTCTCAGAGGAAAGGTGCTGGATAGCTACTAAGTATCAGCACTAGGCAAGTTTCAGGATGAGGTGAAGAACTAAGCAAATGCTGTTAAGCTGTAATTTCTGCCATGCAGGCAGATGGCTGTGTCCAGGGAGAGCCCCACCAACTTCAATGGGACTCTCTGCGGGTATGTTGTAAATTGCAGGATTGAGGTCCAAGCTATTACATCCCCTCAATACTGTTAATAAGCAGACTTGCTAATGTGCTGGTGATGCTGACAGCAGCCTCTCTGCCTACTAGTGACAGACACTTCAGACCCAGCAGTCAGTTTCGGTGCTTGAGAACAAATAATATGTGACAGATGTTAGTCACATTGCTCAATGCCCTACTGGAAGGTGCTCAGATCCTACAGGAATAAGTGGTGTATAAGAATGTGTATGCAACAGAAGAGGGAACCCTACAGTCAGACAGTTTTGCATGATTTCTGACTCTGACCTATTTGCTACACTTGGTTTCTGGAATGCCTCACTCAGCTAATCCAGCTCTCAGTGAGCTCAATGGAGTTCCAGTGGGGTCAGGATCATGCTGTGAATCGTGGGCTCAGGTTTTTCACAAATTTTATCAGTGTAAAGTCCTTCACAGGCTCTCATCGCTGAGGATCTAGAGACCTGTCCGTGATAAGTTAGCTATTCAGTGGGGTTTTATTGACGTGTTAAAAGCACTCTGAGATACTTCAGTGAAAGGTCCTGGAAGAGTAAAGTGCTGTTGAGGTGTTTCTGTTGTCATGGTAGTAATGGTGAAACCAGCCATCGCAGTCCCTGCAGCACATGCTCCCTGCCTTGTTCCAGCCATTGGTAACAGTTGCCAGAGGGAGCTGACTGGCTTCTGCTCTACCTCTCACTTCTTCACTATCAGCTCTGGACCCTGCTCCTGCTCCTCCATTCTAGGGGGATGTGTGACAGGCCCCCTCTGTCCACCCAGACCAAACCCACTACAGTGCAGGCAACTGCAGTGTGAACACTGCACCACATCTGCAGGGAGCAGCACACACCAGCAGAAAACTATATTCCATGTGCTCAGCACCTAGGGCCCTCCTCACGCCTTCCATGGGCTCTCATTACCAGGGGTGTACGGAGGACCATAGCTGACTGTGCTAGTTGTGATCACATGCCTACCCATGCTGATAACAGGGAGAGTGGGCAACCTGGCTCTCCCTGCAACACTATGGCAGTAATTTAAAATTGATCCCCCACACATACACCCCCATGGTGCAGGGTCTGGGTGACTGTGGGAACACTGACTGACACAGAGAGGTTGTGTAGTAAAGAGTCCATCACACTCTACAGTCAAGTTTCTTCCCACCACCCCAGGCTCCTTGGAAATCACATCAGTGCTTTCTTAGCTTGGAGGTCACAGTCACTGGGGAAGGGAAGCGTAGAGAGTATTTCTGTCAGGGGCCCAGTAAGGAGTAGGGCCTGTTGTGCTGGGTGCCATCCAGACATGGGGAAGATGCAATCTCTGACTGGAAATCTCTGCCATAATAGCTAATCAATCCTACTCTCCTACCCTCTGCCTCCTCTGCCTCAGGGACCTCCGGCCTGGGGAGAGGTATCTCATCCACATGTCAACCCTGAGCAGGCTGGAGACAGAAGATCATCCCTCAGAGAGCCTGGCCATGGCACCCTTCCACGTGTGGACTCGTGAGTGTAACAGACGGAACGTCTTTCTTCTTCCTCAGGGCCGAAGCCTAAGTGGCGATTCCCTGAGGAGGAGCCTGTGCTGTCCCAAGGGATGTGAAGGACTCATTCTAACACCCTGGCCCTTAGGGGTGCGCCCTGCCAGTGTAAAGCAGCCCAGCCCCAGATGGCCTGTGTGGCTGAGGCTCACCATGTTTTGGCTAGAAGCAGATGGGAGCATAAGGCTAAGACAGTGAGCCCATAGACAGCAGCCTCTGCTTCCAGCTGGAGAGCGTGTGCTCAGAAGACAGCATCCCTCCCAGGGAAGGGGAAATTCTGACCAATGTGCACATCCAGCATGGTGCACACACCCAGCCAGCACCCACTCATACCATCCCACTGCCTGGAGAAGCAGCCGCTGCTTCTCTGGGCTGTACCTCTCCCTAGACACAGCATGACTGCCTGCACTGCAGGGAGGCTGATCAAACCAATGTCATTGGGTCTGTGCTGCATCCTGACAAACCAGCCTTGGTCCCACTTCTGAGCTTGGTCTAGTGCTAGAGGGTGTCAGGAGCATTCTGTGACTGTGTATTGCCCATGGGCTGGTGGGGGCTAGCCCATTGACCCATGCTCAGAAGTACCCTTTCCTTCCCAAGACTCTGCTCCTTGACCATCAACAGGGCTGTTCCACTGGCTGACTTGCTGTGCCTGTGCCCAATCTCACACGCATGGTGATAGACAGAGACAGGGGCATCCTCTCCCTTCCACTGGCTGTGGAACCATATGACGCTCCCCGGATCCTCAGATCATGGCAAAAGCACATTGCTTGCCAACCGGCATAACATCAGGGGGAGCAGCCACTCCCTGAGACAACCAGCCCTTGGCTTACTACAGCCTCGCTGTCCTGCCTAGGGGCCCAGTTCACCCCTCAAGTCTGCAAGACCAGCTCCATCAGCCTCAGCGGAGAAGGCCCTGTTCGCAAAGGCTCTGATTTGACACTAAGTGTGGGGAGCAGAAGCAGGTCATGGGAATTGCCTTAAACTGGAAGCAGTGTGGCAGATTCTTCATATGCATTTGTTATTTGTAGTTAGAGAAGGGGAGAACCTCTCGGCTCGCTCCTTGCTGTGCCCAGTGAATGCCAAGTGCAGCTGCTTGCAGCTCTCTCCCTCCCTCCTTCCCTCTGCTTGGGGCTGATTCTGTTCTAACCCTGACTATAGAGCATGCTGGAGCTATGGCCAGCCTGCAGCTGGGCTGCGCATCACCCACACCCTTGGCCCCAGGATGGTGGTGTAGGAGCTGACTCCACAGGAATTCTGTGCCAGGGGTACTCGCCAGGTAGCCCTCTACCCTGGTTTTGCAGCACCATGGTGCGCTGGCGTGAGACTGAGGATCTGGTCCTGCATTTTCAGCTCTAGACTAGAGCTACCTTGGAGAAGGGGCTGAAGCAACAAAACAGGAGTGCTGCAGAGATCTAGAAATGGGACCCATCCTAGCAAGTAGGGTGCTGGAGGGTCTCCCTAGAACTGTCACCTGCTGGTTCTGTCAAGACACTTGCCCCATTGTAATTACATTGCTGTCGTTAGCCTGGCACAACCTGTATGTGGCCTGGCTGCAGCAGTACAGCAGGTTTATATCAGTGCTGCTCACTTCACTGCACCAGAGTCACCCTTATGCTAGGATCTGCCCCAGACAGTTACGCTGGTGCCCACTGCCGGCTCACAGCTAGACCGGGCCTGACCATCCAGATTAGCCTAGCCTGGGGTGAGCAGTCATGCTGCACAACCAGAGCCTGTTTACTGGGCCCTTGCTGCTGCTCTGTCCCCCTGGGGTGTCACTAGGACTGCTGGGGCCATTCCAGCAATGAGTTGTGCCCCTCTCTGAGTGTCCCAGTGAAGTGAGGGAGAACTGAGCACCTGGCAGAAATTGTAGGAAGGCATCAGCAGTAGAGTGACCAGATGTCCTTTTTTAAAAGGACAGTCCCATTTTTGGGTACTTTTTCTTATATAGACGCCTATTACCCCCCACCCCCTGTCCCGTTTTCTCACAGTTGCTATCTGGTCACTCTAACCAGAGGGCTTTAGCCAGTGTAAAACCAGCACATGGACTCTAAGCCCTGCCCTCCACCAGGCCAGTGAGCTGAGGGGTTTTGGGTGTGGGCAGGAAGCGGGTAATGGCAATGCCTGGGTTAACTGCTGTGAAGACAGACCCTGAGTAAGCAAAGTTAAATACAGGCAGGCAGGGCTAAGAGCACCAAGCTGTCCCAGGACCGGAGATCACAGGCAGCTTGAGCCAGGTAATCAGCAAAGGGACACTCCATGGAAATCATTCAGACTGACATTTCCTTCCCATTGGCACAGGGCCTCTTCCTCCCCAGAACCTCACTGCCTCCAGAGTAAGTGCCACCTCTGTCTACATGACCTGGGACCAGCCACTGGCGGGGTCTGTGGAGGGTTACATCATCAACATCACCACCAACCAGAGCATCAAGAGCCGCTACGTGCCCAATGGGAAGCTGTCATCCTACACGGTGCGTGACCTGCTTCCGGGTCAAAGGTATCGCTTGTCCATGACGGCCATCCAGAACACCGAGCAAGGCCAAGGGCACAGCGAGCCGGCCCATGTCTACATCTTGACCCGTAAGTCCATGATCCTGCCACGGCCTCCCCAGAGCCTGGCAGGGAAATGTTAAGTTAGGGGAACAGAGCGTACCCAAGGGAACAGGTGCTTCTGCTGGAGGAGTTTAGATGGAGAGAACAGGATTGAACTAGTGATGTGACAACGGGTCATGGGAACATCAGCTCATCCATGAGAGGCAGCTTAGCCACCAAGGGAAGTAAATGGCCCACGAGCTGGAACCGCCATGTCCTGCAGGTGTTCCACCAAGCTGGAGGAACTCTGCTTCCATGCAGTGTTCTGCACTCAAAAGCCAGCAGGGACCCTGCGTGGTTCTTCCTTTGCTATACTTGGTGTGTGTGACCCCCTTCTGTACCTGGGCACGCAGTGACTTGGGGAAGCTGTCTCGCATGGTGCAGTCTGGCCTGGGGTGGAGGCAGAGCCATCGTGGTGATCCAGGCATTTTCCAGACCATGCTGGCTGTACATACACTGATTCCCACAGATGCCATGGCTGCTCAGCAGAAGAATCCCTGGCCAGTTGGGGGTGGGCTCTCTTGGAGGCTGTGGCTTGATGGTAGAATTACACTCTGTTTACTCCACTGATTCACTGCTTCATCCTGGCTAAGCCTAATCCTTTGTGGCCTTCAGTGCAGAGGGATGGGACCCCGGAGAGGCGATGGGGCCAAGCAGGACGCCCACGGGTGCTTAGGAACAGGCTTCCCCCAGCATTGCTTCCGGAACTGCGCCTGCTTGCTGATCATGATATCCCAGAGGAACCCTCGCAGGCTCCCAGGTAGGGACCAGCTCAGCAATTGCACCAGCCCTGCTTGAAGCCTGAGCACTAACAAATAACATAAGGTGTTGGGAGCAGGAATGGGCGACTTCTGCTGAACCCTTGTGTTCCAGTACAAATCAGGTCACATGTAAGCCACATTTCCTGGCCTTACTCTAGTCCTCACTGTACATTTGGCCACATCACAAACCCACCGTATAATCGCATGATTGGCAGCTAGCACTTGGGAGGGACCCAGCACTAGAACAGTCTGGTTAGTGCATGGGGAATGCTCTCAGCAAATGCCTTGGCGCCCTGGCTCTGACCCTCAGGAGCTGGAGTGCATCTGCTTCTCACACGTGTACAAAGAGTGGGTGGGATGTTCACAGCTGGTGGGCGGCTCTGGATGCCTGATTTCCATTAGGGAACTGAGCATCCAGCCCCAATTCCATGGCAGCTTTAAACAGCCCACCCCTGTTCAAATGGAACCTCTCCATGAAGTTGCTACAACCTATGCAACCTAGTGCTCGTCAGTTGCTCTGCTGTGTGAGCATGGAATCTCCTCCCTCCACCTCACCACCATGGACACTGGCTGCCTAGCCCATGTTTCAGATCTTCAGCCATCTCCTTACTGCTGTGCCCATCCTGGATCCATCCCTCTGCACCCTTTCCTGAAGCCAGTAACACAAACCAGTCCTGCTCCTCCTGGTCAAGGGAGAGATCTGCATTTTAAATAGAAGCTCTTCAGATTTTTTAAGTGGGATGAGAAACTGGAGGAGACAGGACACAATAAACCAGGAGGGGAAAATGGATACTTGGGTATAGATTGGCTGAGTGCCCTGGAAATGCATGGTGGGACACAAGAGAATGTAGTAGATGTGCCCTCTGCTGCTCAACACATCTGTATCATGGCCACATGCACCCCTTCTGTTCATCACTGCAACTACTCAGACAGGAAACTGTCAAAGGCAATCAGACTCCAAAACCTGCATGAAATGCCAGATTCCACAGTGGGTTATGTGGCATGTGTAGGGCCCACCAGCTGAATGAGAAATCTTGTCAGCTAGCCATATAACTGTGTGCCATATGCAGCCATATAACTGTGTGCTGTAGCCCACTGATTTCTGTTGGGGAGCACGAACACCCTCTGGGCCGCTATACAAGGGCTAATAATTCTTTCCCTTTCCAGGTTTACTGAGCTGGTGGATGGCAGACGGAGGATCAGTGCCAAGTTCAGCAGCTTGCTGAGCAAATCCGTCACCATGAGAACACGTATGTACTCTCCATCCTCCCCAGCCCCTTGTCTGGCGCCCAAGCCCTGTCCCACAGAGGGTGTGAGAGCAACACCGGCATGATTGCCTTCTGGACTGCAGAATGTGTAACTCTGAGACAATAACAGGACTGAAGTGTGTGGCACCTGCCCCAGAGAGGTGTGAAAAGTCTCTGTCTCACTCTCTACACACAGCCCCCAGCTGGCTTTAGAGAAGGGGCCAATTCCACAGCCCAGCACAGTTGTGAGGTGACTCCACAAACAGGACAAAGTCAGTGGAAATGCTGGCAGGAGAAATGGCTCAGCTCTCTAGAAAAAGGATCCCTGGGTTGGAATGGCCGGGGGTCCCAGCACCGCATGTGTGAGGCCACAGTGTCCTGGCAATGAAGCAGCACAGGCTCATCCTGAATGCCATGGAAGAGTCCCAGAGCCATGCTGCTTTCCCACCAGTCTGGATCCATCCCTCTGCACCCCTTCCTGGAGCCAGTAACACAAACCAGTCCTGCTCCTCCTGGTCAAGGGAAAGATCTGCATTTTAAATAGAAGCTCTTCAGATTTTTGGGGCAGGGGTCAATCCCAGCTGACTGCTACAGGGCCTGGTTCACACCTGCAGCTAACACCATCGTCAGACTGGCACTGCCCAAGGTGCAGCTCTCCCTGTATCCTGTCTCAGACAGTGGCCAGCTCCAGCTGCCTCTCAAGGGAACCCTGCTGTAAGCAGCTGCCCCATGTGACTCCCAGCCATGCTCAGACATGGTAACACTCTAAATTGTAACCGATGCCCAGGATGTAGGTGCCATGACCAGCCCTCCCCCTTCCCTCCTCCAGCCCAGTGTGGGCTAAGGGATGGAGACTGGAGAATGAAAGTGGAAATGGGCAGGGTGCCCAAACACGCAGCTGTGCTAAATACAGCCCTGCAGCCATCACTTGACTCCCTGGACCATACACATCATCAGGAGGTTTTGCTGGCAGTAGCTGTGCTGGAGTTTACACACTGGGATTCAGATTCTGTGGCCCCATATGGCGATGGGGGAAGGAGATAATCTGTCTAGAAAAATGTAAATCCCATTTGGTGGACCCCTCTGAAATGGCACCTGGTTGTGTCTCCTGAGGGGAGAGCAGGGCATTGAATCACCTGAGTTCTAGTCCCAGTTCTGATACCTGATTCCCGGGGTGACTGTGGCTAAGTCCCTTCCTTTTCTGCACAATGGAGCTAGTCATACTCCCCTGCCCTGGGAAAGTGCTGAGTGATCAGTGTGGGAGAGGGGCTTTGGAGAGGAGTTGAATATGAGCGGCCATACCAAAGGCATGCAGCACATCAAACGGTATGTGAAAGTCAGCAAAACTAACAGCTGAGAAAAGGTATATTTCTGCCTCTCCCCCCCCCCGCCCTCCCCACACACAATTAGCCTTTGAAACTCATTGCCACAAGAGATTTCTGAGGCCAAGAGCTTAGTGGGGTTCCCAACAGACTGGACAGTTGTATGGATAAAAATTGGCAGAATGACAGGAGCCAGGATTCAAAATACAAAAACTAGCCATTTTGGAAGTAATGAATCATGCTTCAGGCCTTAACACAGACTGCCTGTTGGCGCTTAGGAAGAAAGTGTCTTTCTGGGCAGATTATAGCTGCCTCCTGTGGGATCCTTCCACCTGCCACTGAAGTAACTGGTGCTGGTGACTGGGCTGGATGGCCCTTGCGGCTGATCCTGTCTGGCACTGCCTAGGTTCTAATATAAAAGGAATAAATATTGTTCGTTGTTCTCCTAGAACCTGAGGCACCGGTGAAGCTGGAAAACATGGAGGAATCAACCAATCGGATTGGCCTGGCACTGCAGCTGCCAGAGTCTGAGAACCAGAAAAGAGACCGTAAGTCTGGTGAGTGTGGGGTTTATGTTCACAGTTGGGACCCAACTGTTAATGCTGGTCCCAAACCATAGCCCCTGCATTAGACAGCCCCAAACTTTGGGGAGATTTGAAATCCAAATTTGAATCCACAGTCACTTTGCAAATGATCCGAATGGTTATTGTGGGTCAGACCCAAATGCTGAGTAACAGCCCTGGCACCATGGGGATCAGCCCTTTACAGCGTGGCTGCATCTCCCCATGTGTGCATGAATCACTGTCTCTGGGCAGCAGCATGGCCCAGGGCAGCTGTCCTGAACATGAGGGCTCCAGCTACCAGGTGCAGGGCAGAACCAGTGGGATACAACCCATTACCTGGCTGGCGATTTCTGATCTGCGGCACAGGAGGCTACAGACTAGTCCTTGGGTGTGGGCAGCTCACTGTGAAAGCGCCTGCCCAGGGGGCACCCTTAAGTCAGGGCTTAATCCAGAGATGCTGAGCACCCACAACAGTCAGCACCTCTTGGGATCAGACCCTTCATGCTGCCATGGGGCTCTCTCTGAAGCTTCCTGCTTGGCTCCCTGAATCCCTGCATGAGGGGGTACAGCACAACATTTAATAAACTCCCCACTCCTGCACCCGATTCCCCAGTCCTCTGGCTGAGAATGCTGTGGCACTCTGTCCAGGCCATACACTTCGTCCCCTGGTTGTGCATCCTCTGCCAAAGGCTGGAGCAGCCTAATGCTTGGTGTTTGTGTTTGCAGACGATAGCCGGAACTGCTCCACAAACCCCTGCAAAAATGGGGGGACCTGCATCCCAGGTATTGAGGTCTACCTCTGTGACTGCATTCCTGGCTTCAAGGGCAGACACTGTGAACTAGGTGAGGCTACAGCTGCCCTGCTGCCCCTCCACCCTTTCCTCCCCCTGGGTCTCAGCCCTAGCCCTGCTGCCTGCCAGCAGTAATAGGAGAGAGTGGGAGGTGGGGTGAGCCAATGCTAGGGCTGCAGCAGTCAGTCACACCAGGGAGCAGGGCCCAGGCCAGCAGGGAGCCCCTGTCCTGCAGGCTGGGAGAAGGCACCAGGAGCAGCAGTGCCAAGGCAGGCTATGATGTACAGGGTCAGTAATGCCCAACAGCAGACTAAAGGCCAGGAGGGGCCCTGGTGACTGAAGACAGGCTGCTTTGGTGCCTGCTGGGCCAGAGGAAGAGAGAATTCCACCCCCACAAGCTCCATCAGACTGAGCAGCCGCCACTCTCATCACCTCACCTCCAAGGCAGCTCGAGGCTGGGGGCATGATGCTGCTGATGCCCGAGGGGAGAAGAGACTGCTCCCTGCTAGCACCCATTTGGGTGAGGGTGGATTTGAGACCCAGCCTGCCCCTCCTTCCCAGGGAAAAGCTTACTTGTATGCCCTTCCACTGCTGTCTGGTACAAGCAGTCACTCCCATGCTGCCCCTGGAGCACTAGTGTCTGGGATTTGCAGCAGCTGCTGCCTCCTGCCCTAGCTCTCCTCAGAGACAGCAGGGCAGCGCTGCAGCCCCCAGGCAGCGGGAGCAGAGCCATCACCTCTGAAATGCTCATCTCCGCTGAGAAACTGGGCCACGGACCTCAGCCCTTGTCAAATTGGCAAGCACTGGGGGAGATAGAGCAGCATTTCAGCAGAAGGGGAGGAAATCTGGGCCAAGACTAGGGGCAGGAAGTGCGTTCTGTCTGCACAGTGGGGCCTGGGTCCATAGCTAGCCTTGTGTGCTGCTGAAGGGGTTGGTTCATACCCCACACTGGGGTGCACAGCCCAAGGAGCTAGAGCTCCTGGAGATGGTGCCCATAAGAGCTATGGCTAAGCTTTTTCAAGAGTGACCAGTGACTTTGGGAATGGAGCCAGGGGCACCTCAGACAGGCCTGATTTTCAGAGCAGGCACTCAGCCCGTGCCAAAAGCCAGGCTTCCCTGAGTGCCCCAGGTCATGCGCTGCTTTTGGAAGCCTGTCGAAGAAATGATGAGTTACAGTTGGGAATTAAATGCGGGTGGGCCCCTTAAGCCTGTGCTCTAGGCACTAGCTCCTCTTCCCTGGCCTTGTGCCTGAAGTCTTACTTGGAGTCCAGTTCTATCCCACCACTCGCACCCTCCCAGGTACCACAAACCTCTGCAGCGGTAGCCGTCTCAAGCATGGAACTGGTCCTTATGGCAGTGTTACTATGGCACCTTGGGAAGTGGAGCAGTGCTTCAGTCACCATCAGCCACTGTGCTGTTAACACGCATATTATATGGCCCCCCCTGGCTAAAGAAAACTCAGCTAGCCTCACATAACAAACCCTGCTGGGCAGCAAGCCCCATTAGCTTATGGCCCTAGGAAATATTACAGGGCATGCACTGTGATCCAGGGCAGGAGCCTCGTGCTGCTAAGCCATGTTGCACAACCTCAAATGTCAGGCAGGCACTGGAATGGCCCAGAGTACAGCACATATGAGGGCAAATATTTCACAGATGCACAAAGGAAATTCAGTGGGGAAATAAACTCAGCTGCCTGATTTCTGGACTCCCTCATGCAGTGCTGTCACCAGGACTCTCACTCTCTGCTTGGTGTCGAGCAGAAAGTAGGAGCAGTTTTCCTGTCCTTAGCTGCATCCCACTTCCCCTTTTAAAACCCAACCTCCAACTGCCACGCACCCAGATGGGGGTTGACTGGGTGGCTTAGTGGTTTCCGGTGGCAGCGATGTGCCTTACTTGTGATAAATGCATGCTGCTAGGGAAGTGGGTTTGAGCAGTTAGTGTCATTCATTTAATGACAGATTTGTCTCCGTAACTGGGGTGTCCTGTTGCTAATAGGCCATCAAATTAACTCTTTCTCCCCTTATCTCTGCTTAGCCTGTAAGAAGCTGCCCCATGCCTGCACTCGGCTGTATTCAGAAACCAAGTCATTTCCTGTCTGGGAAGGCGGCATCTGCCATTACCTGTGAGTATAGCTCACCTCTTGCCCTTCCCTCTTCCTGTTTACATTTGGCCATGTGGAGAGTTCATGGGCAGTGGCTGAGGGCACACTTCAATTCAACTGGATTTGGAACCCCGAGGAGGAAGAATGAGGATCAGCTGCTTCCTGATGTATTTTGTCCTGGTCTCATTTCTGTTATCTTGTATGGCCATGTCTTATGAGGGGGAAGGGGAAGCTGCAATATGGGGGCAGCTGTAGCAGCCAAAAAACCATTCTACATCCTGTCCTAGCACCTTCACTGATGTTTGGCATAGGTGTGGTTCTGAACTCGAGGGTATTATACAGATAAAACTACACAGGATCATTTCACGGGACAAGAAGTCACGTTTATTATAACACAATTTGATTTAGTATCAATACCTAATATCTAATACCTATTGTGACGGAGTCAGACCAGAAGGATATAGGAGAGTGCTGGAAGGCAGGTATATTAGTCTCAGGATGTGCAGGTCCTTGTTCCCTGGATAGCCAAACAAAGGCTACTCCAGGCCAATCAAGACACCTGGGGCCAATTAAGAACCTTCTAGAAAGGAGTAGAAACAACTAGCCTAATTGGGACACCTGAAGCCAATCAGGGACTGGCTGAAACCAGATAAAAACTTCCCAGTTAGTCAGGTGGGTGTGGGTGTCAGGAGCTGTGGAAGGAAGTTATGCTGTTGGTGAGACTGAGTGTAGGACAACATATCATACTGAAGGAAGGAGGCCCTGAGGTAAGGGTGAAGTGGAGTTTGAAGAAGCAGGGACTGCTGTGGGGAAGTAGCCCAGGGAATTGTATTGTGTTTTGTGGATAAAAGGTCAGCCATCTTAGCTGATACTATTAGGGTCCCTGGGCTGGAGTCCGGAGTAGAGGGCGGGCCCGGGCTCCCCCCTTTTTCCATCTTCCATACTGGCCTGTGATGAAGGCAACTCACTAGGTGGTGACTCTTGCCAATTATACTGAGAAAGGGAGGTCACTCTGGGGCCTAGATGAGTTTCTGAGGCCCCTAAATCTGCCAGGAAGCGCAGACTTGGAGCTTTGTCACACTATGTATACACAACACACACACACACACATCAAATATTCTGCAGCTGCTGTATAGTTACCAGTCCTGAATATAGCTTGAATTCATGGCTTGGGTTTGTTGCTTGTGGCGGCTAACTGGCCAGGAACGCCAGGCAGAAGGAAGGGCTGGGTCTCCACTGGGCGCACACTGATGCCCTTCCATGTTGGCAACAGAATGTTACCCTTCAAAGTCTTCCATCTCACCCATCCTTTTTGTAGGCTTTAGTTTGAATCAAGAGTCTATAGGTCTTGCAATGTCACGCTGCCTCTGGGGTCAGTATGATTGATCACCCATCTATTGCAGACGTGATTTTCAGCCTGGGACCTGGCTTTGATGTCTGGGATTCCACGAAGGATTAGGAGTCCCTAATAGACCCTGCAGCTGGCAGTTGAGTGGCCAGTACTCTCTCTTCACTGGGCTTGTGGTGAGCTTGATCACCATTGGACGTGACACTAGTCTTTTGATCAGGACTGACCAAACCCCACTGCACAAGCAGCCTCAGGGATCCAGTGCTTGCAGCCGGGAAGGCTTCTACCCTTTTCACTGTCTGTCTACAGAAAATTGTTCTGCTTTGTCTTCTTTGTGCTAACAGGTACAAGAGGGTCTACAAAGTCCACCAGGACATCTGCTACAAGGAGAGCTGTGAGAGCACTGCTTCAAAGAAGACAGGCAGCAGGTAGGATTGGTTGACAGCTACTGCAGTGGTTCTGCAACATACAGATATATGGGAAAACAGGGCTCACATTTTCAATAGAAACTACTCATTAGGGTGCCCAGTCTGAGACATAGCTACAAGGGGCTGATTTTCAGAAAATGGTGAGCGTTTGCATTCTAGAATTCTACATTCTTTAACCCAGCTCAGGCTGGGTCCCCAAAATCAGTCACAGCTGAAAATTTAGGCCTAGATGCCTAAGGCTGTAGCAAGGGCTGGTACACTGAAATTGTTTGCATGAAGGGCTGGTTAGGATTAGTATGTGTGTGCTATTGTTCCTCCTCAAAGCATGAAAATACAGAGACAAGTCCTAGATTGTCTGGGCGTTAGTCACCTTGGAGACAACGTTTGTGGATGTCTGCCGTTGTGAGCAATATTAGTCCTTTAGAAATGATGAGTTGGGTTTATGGGGTAACTTTCAGAGTCATGAATACAGGAACTGAACTGCTGAATTGCACCTCACTTCTATGGAAACATACTTGTTAGTGTGAATAAAAAGAAAACGGTCAGCTGTCTTGTATACTGAGACCTCTCTCTTTCCTTCTTCTAGAAAACAAAGTAACAGTCACGCACTGAAGAAGCCATAGAGTAAGTGATCTTTCTCCCTGAGAGGCTTTTAGAAGGTACAGGAACTCCTCACTTAATGTTGTAGTTATGTTCCTGAAAAACACGACTTTAAGCAAAACAATGTTAAGCGAATCCACTTTCCCCATAAGAATTAATGTAAATAAGGGGGTTAGGGTCCAGGGAAATTTTTTTCACCAAACAAAAGACTCTCTCTCTCTCTCTCTCTCTCTCACACACACATACACACACACTCTTAATACTGGTACACAGGGATGATGATTGTGAAGTTTGCTTGAGGTGGAGAAGTCAGAGGGTGGGATATTTCCCAGGGAATATCTTACTGCTAAATGATGAACTGCTAAATGATGAATTGGCTGAGCCCTCAAGGGTTAACTCACACACTCTACAAGGCAGCAGGAATGGAGAAGGGCAGACAGAGACATACAGTGTGTGTGTGTGAGAGAGAGAGAGACAGACAGCAACGAACATTTCCCCTTTAAGTATGTCAACTGTTAAGTACACTGCCTTGTTAGTTAGATCACCTTGCAGAGACCAGCTGCTGCCAGCGAGCTCCCTCGGTTGTATGTCCCCCCTGCTTTATAGAAGATGGAGTAAGCAGGGTGCAGGAGCAGGGGGACACCCGGACATTAGTCCCCCACCTTCCTCCTCCTCTCCCCTTCCTCCACCCCCCCACCCTCACACAGCAAGCAGGAGTCTTGGGGAGCAGCTCCAAGGCAGAGGGCAGAAGCACACATGGCAATATGGGGGAGGGACAGTGAACTGCTGGCAATTGATAACCTGCTGGACAGCTAGGTTGCACAGGGAACTTAGGGGAGTGAGGAGCTGATGGGGGGACTGCCAGTCCACCTGGTTCCAACCACCCACCAGCTAGCTCCAATCAGCTGCTCTTCCTGCAAGCAGTGGACAAAGGAGGCAGCTGACAAACAACGTTAGAAGAGAGCATTGCACAACTTTAAATGAGCATGTTCCCTAATTGATTAGCAACGTAACAATGTTAACCTTGATGAGTTTAAGTGAAGAGTTCCTGTAGAAGGGTGCTGCACTGAGGAGTCTGCCATTATGCATAACACCTGCCAAAGACAGATGGTTTCACAACACAGGGTGGGGAGGGGTGGGCGTGTGTATGAGATGATCATTCCTCAGGGTTAAAAGGGCAGTCAGGCAGCCTCCTATCTGGCTGCTAGGGCCTGGCCCCAGTCTTTAACCACAGTGAGCATGTCCAAAACCCATGACATGCTGCTCATTCGTACCCACTATGGACCCCCAAACTACTCCCATGCAGAAATGGCACATAGGCAGGACCATCTCAGCTGAAGGCAGCAGAAAGCTGAAATCCACTGCTAAAGTAATGTGGAGAGCCCTGGACTGAACAAATAGCGTCCTGACTCCCTTGAAGTGAGGAGAGTCCAAGCTGGCATTTGCTATGGATTCTGACCCCCACTGATTTTATATGTTGATTTCCTCCCCCAACCGCAACACCAGGACCAGCCTCTCACAAACATTTTCTTGCTAGCTTCAGATAAGAGTTAAGCTCTTGCTTTCAGGACCTTAAACTTAAATCATAGAATATCAGGGTTGGAAGGGACCTCAGGAGATCATCTAGTCTAACCCCCTGCTCAAAGCAGGACTAATCCCCAATTAAGTCACCCAGGAGATTTTTTGCCCCATATCCCTAAATAGCCCCCTCAAGGATTGAGCTCATGATGCTGGGTTTAGCAGGCCAACACTCAAATCACTGAGCAATCCTTCCCCCTCTTCACTTATGTGTGTCTGTGCAAGGCTAAAGTAAAGGCATAGCTGTGGGTCAGGTATAGGGTAACCAGCAAGTGTGAAAAATTGGGACGGGGCAGAGGATAATAGTCGTCTATATAAGAAAAAGACCCAAAAATCAGGACTGTCCCTATAAAATCGGGACATCTGGTTACCCGTGTCAGGTAAGCAATGCTAGACTAGACGGATGACTCTGGGAGCTCTGGGAAGGGGAATGCTGACCATTGTGCTTAAGCTGGTTAAATATTGCCACAGGTACCATCCAAATGATATAAGTATGCAGTGCCTATGAGGAAGTGTGCACACTTACTTTATTTGGCATAGACTCAAAGTTTGACCCCTCAGTTCATCTTTATTTACTGTAATCGAGTACTGCATGGTCTTTGCTTGCTATTATCTTAGTGCTCTCTCAGCGCTCAGTGCCAGCCTCCTCGCCCTCCCAGGATGTGGTGATAGCAGCCCTGGCCCCTGTGCTCACGCAGGAAGAGTTCCAGGCCCACCAGGACCTACTGAAAAGGGTAGCCTCCAACCTTCACCTCCAAGCTCAGGAGGTGGAGAGGCCCTTGGACTCCTTGTTTAACATGCTGTCCTCATCTATCCTGGGCAGGGTGGCATTGACCCTCCATGATGGGGTAGCTAATATCACGCATGCCATATGGCTAGTGCCAGCCTCCTTGGCTCCCATTTCAAAATAAGCAGGTGGAAGTATTTTATACCGGCAAGGGGGCATAAGTACCTGTATGCCCACCCGGCACTCAGCTCCCTCGTGGTTGAGTCAGTTAACCACAGGCAGCGGTAGGAACAGCCAGCCCCCACCCCAAAGAACAAGGGCTTGAGGAGGCTGGACTCGTTCGGCAAAAAGCTCTATTCGACTGCGAGGCCAAAGTTTGAGGCTTCCCTCCAGGAGCGCGACAAGAAAGAGTTCCAGGCGCTGGTTGAGGAGGGTGTGGCAGCCGCCAAGGCATCCCTACAGGTGGCATCCGATGTGGCTGACACAGCAGCAGTGTCCATGGCATCTGCCATCTCCATGCAGCGGGCATCATGGCTCCTGCTGTCTTGCCTGTCCAGCAAGGCCCAGTTTGTAGAGCAGATGGATACTAAGCTGCACAGCATGAAGGACTACCACACGACCCTACAAACCCTGGGTCTCTATGTCCCGCCGTCAGCCAAACCCAGGTTCAAGGCGCAGCAGGCCCTCATGCAGCCCGTCCGCCAGAAAGTCAAGCCCGCCCATAAGAAGTTGCGGGACTATGGAAGGCGGCCCCAGAAGCAGTTGCGACCAGCCCCACAGCCTGGGTCGTCTAGGGGCAAGTAGTCGGGGAAGAAGTGGTTTTGAAGGGCGCCCTACCAGTTCCGCTCAGGGATCCCTCCTTAATAAAGCTCCCCTTTACCAACCGGTTGTGTGCTTTCCTACCAGAATGGTCGCAGATGACCTCGGACCAGTAGGTCCTCAATACCATCTCCAGGGGGTACACCCTCCAGTTCACTTCCTCCCCGCCCAGCTATCCTCCATTCCCATTCTGCCTGGAGGACCCCTCGTACGAAGCCCTGCTCGAGCAGGAAGTGGAGCACCTACTGGGCCTGGGAGCAGTGGAAATGGTACCCGAGATATTCAAGGGCAAGGGGTTCTACTCCAGCTATTTCCTCATCCCAAAGGCCAGTGGGGGTCTCAGACCCATTCTGGACCTGCATGGTCTCAACCGCTTCTTGGTAAAGCTCAAGTTCCACATGGTTTCCCTAACCTCTATTATCCCCTCTCTGGATCCCGGGGGCTGGTACGCTGCCCTTGACCTTCAGGACGCATACTTCCATATCCACATATTCGAGGGACATAGGCAGTTCCTCTGGTTTGTGGTGGGTCAGGAACATTACCAGTTCATGGTCCTTCTGTTTGGCCTTTCCACTGCCCCCAGGGTGTTCACCAAATGCCTGTTGGTAGTTGCAGCCTACCTCAGGCACCAGGGGATGCAGATTTTCCCTACCTGGATGGTTGGCTGGTGAAGGGCAGCTCCCGGTTGCAGGTGAGGGACCACGTGACGCTCATGTGCAACACCCTGGGCCCGTTGGTGAAAAGTGCAAAGTCCATAGAGTTTATCGGGACCCTCCTGGATGCCTCGTTGGCCACAGCCTCCCTCCCAAGGGACAGGTTCAAGACCATAAAAGGGCTCACACGATTCCCGTCGACCACAGCCAGGGCATGTTTGCAACTCCTGGGCCACACGTCGGCGTGCATGTATGTGGTTCATCATGCCGAACTCCAGATGAGACCCCTCCAGCTCTGGCTGGCCTCAAACTTCTCTCAGGCCAGGGAGAGGATGGACAAGGTCCTCACCGTCCCAGGCTCAGTCATTGCCTCCTGGAAGTGGTGGACCTCCCCTCGAGAACATGCTCCAAGGGGTCCCGTTCAGGGACAAGACCCCATCTCTGGAGCTGGTATCCGATGCCTCGGACCTGGGTTGGGGGGCCCACATGGGGATCTTTCAGACCCAAGGTCTATGGTCAGCCCAGGAGTTGGTTCTGCACACAAATGTCAAGGAGCTGCAGGTGGTACGCCTGGTGTGCATGGCTTTCCGCTCACAACTGACAGGGAAGGTGGTCCAGATCCTCATGGACGACATGGCCTCAATGTTCTACATCAACAGCAAGGCAGGGTTTGGTCCTCTGCCAAGAAGCCCTCAGGCTTTGGGACATCTGCCCATGGCATCTCCCTAAGGGCCTTCCACCTACCGGACTCTCGCAATGAGCAAGCAGATCACCTGAGCAGGGATTTCTCCTCCCAACATGAATGGTCTCTTCACCCAAGAGTAGGGAACTCCCCAGGTGGACCAGTTCACGACCCAGCAGAACCAGCATTGTCCCCATTTCTGCTCCAGGGCAGGTCTGGGGAGGGGCATGATCTCAGATGCCTTTCTCCTGTTGTGGTCAGGCCAATTCCTTTATGCCTTTTCCCTATTTCCCGTGATCAGCAAGATGCTGCGAAACATAAAGATGGAAAAGGCCAAGGTCCTTCTGATCGCCCTACCGTGGCCCAGACAACATTGGTACGGGACCCTTGCGAGCCTGACGATCGCCCAGCCGTGGCCGCTGCCGTCCTGCCTGGACCTGCTGTTGCAGGACCAAAGCCGCCTCCTCCACCCCAACCTTGCAGCCCTCCGCCTCACGGCATAGCTGCTCTGTGGTTAGGTAGGGAGGAAAGGATATGCTCAGAAGAGGTCCAGTGTGTCCTCCTGGAAAACAGACGGCCCTCCACACGCCGTGCCTACTCAGCAAAGTGGGCATGGTTCTCCTCTTGGGCAACTGAGAAAGGGGTTTCCCCGGTGGCTGCCCCGATCCAGCTGATCCTGGACTACCTCGTGCACCTTAGAACTCAGGGCCTGGCGCCCACATCCATCAGGGTTCATCTCACTGCCATCTTGGCCTTCCACCCGCCGGTGCAGGGCCATATGATGTTTTCCCATGCCCTAACAGGCCGGTTCCTCAAGGGACTAGACCGTCTCTTCCCGTATACCTGGCCCCCTGTTCTGCAATGGGACCTGAATCTGGTATTGTCCCACCCTATGGGACCCCCATTTGAGCTCCTAGCCACATGCTCTTGATCCCATCTCTCGTGGAAGGTGGCCTTCTTGGTGGTGATAATGTGGGCTAGGGGGTCTGAGATCTTAGGATCCTGACATCTGAGCCCCACTACACTGTGTTTCATAAGGACAAGGTCCAGCTCCGCCCACACTCTGCGTTTCTTCCAAAGGTGGTCTCCGCCTTCCATATGGGCCAGGACATCTTCCTGCCAGTCCTCTGCCCCAAGCCACATGCGTCCAGTGAGGAACGCCGCCTCCACACCCTCGACTTGCACAGGGCCCTGGCGTTCTACCTTGAGCGAACCAAACCCTTCAGGAAGTCCTCACAGCTGTTCGTGGCCTCAGCCAAGTGCATGAGGGGCCAGCCGATCTCCATGCAGCGACTCACACATTCACCTCGCACTATGCAATTGTCTCCCAAACCAGGGATGATGCTGGGTTCGGCAGGGCGGTACTCTGTCCCGGGAACTTGTGAACTCCTACCCACCTCCAACAGATACAGCTTGGAATCACCTACTGTGGAATACACATGAGCAATCACTTGAAGAAGAAAAGACAGTTACCTTGGTAGCTTGTGTTCTTTGGGATGTGTTGCTCATGTCTATTCCACATCCCGCCCTCCTTCCCCTCTGTCGGAGTGGTCTGACAAGAAGAAACTGAGGGTAGGGGAGTGCGTGGCTCCCCTTATAGAGCGCCAGGGTGGCATCACCCAGTGGCATGGGGGGGCACTCCCCCTACAGGTACTGCTAAGGGAAAAACTTTCCGGCACCAGTGCACATGGAGAGCACACACACCTACTGTGGAATAGACATGAGCAACACATCTCGAAGAACACAAGTTACCAAAGATAACTGTTTACCTAATATCCAACCTGAACTCCCCTACTGTAACTTGAGACCATTACTTTGTGTTCTATCATCTGCCACCACTGAGAACAGCTGAGCTCTATCCTCTTTGGAACCCCCCTTGAGGTAGTTGAAGACTACTATCAAATCCTCTCTCGCTCTTCTGCAGACTAAATACACCCAGTTCACTCAGCCGATCACTGTAAGTCGTGTGCCACAGCCTCCTAATAATTTCCGTTGCCCTCTGCTGGACTGTCTCCAATTTGTCCACATCCCTTCGGTAGTGGGGGGACCAAAACTGGATGAAATGAACTCGATGTGGACTCACCAGTGCTGAATATAAGGGAATAACCACTTCCCTTAATCTGCTGCCAGTGCTCCTACTAATGCATCAAATTCTTCCCTGTTTGTGAGCAGCAGGTGAAGAGGAACACAGCCCCTCCAGCTCTTGCATCAAGAAGTTGTCCCCAACACTCGCCAAAAACTTCCTGGATTGTCTGTGCACTGCTGTATTGCTCTCCCAGCAGATGTCAGGGTGATTAAAGTGCCCCATGAGAACCAGGTCCTGTTATCTGGAAACATCTATTAGTTGTCCTCAGAAAACCTCATCTACCCCATCCTCCTGGTCCAGTGGTCTATAGCAGATGCCCACCATGACATCATCCTTGTTGCTCTCACTTCTAAACTTAACCCAAAGACTCTCAACAGGCTTTTCTCCAGTTTAATATTGGAACTTGAACAATCATACTGCTCTCTTACATACAGTGCAACTCCTCCACCTTTTCTTCCGTCTGTCCTTCCTGAACAGTTTATACTCATCCATGACAGTGCTCCAGTCATGTGAGTTACTCCACCAAGTCTGTTATTCCAATCATATCATAGTCCCTTGACTGTTCCAAGACTTCAATTCTTCCTGCTTGTTTCCCAGGCTTCTTGCATTCATGTACAGGCACCTAAGATAACTAGCCGATCGGTATGAATTTGGAGGCCTCCCCTGTTCCACCCTCCTCCTTGCGTTTCCTGCCAGTATCCCACTTCCCCACTTACCTTTGGACCTAGGTCACCATCCCCTGGCGAACCTAGTATAAAGCCCTCCTCACTAGGTTAGCAAGCCTGCCTGCTAAGATGCTCTTCCCTCTCTTCATTAGGTGGATCTCATCTCTTCCTAGCAATCCTTCTTCCTGAAAAATGGTCGAACAATCCAAAGCCCTCTCTCTGACACCACCTGTGTAACCACACATTTACCTCAACATGGTCCCTACCTGGGCCTTTTCCTTCAACAGAGAGAATATGGTTCTTTCAACCCCAAATATGGTGATCAGTTAGACCAGGGGTCGGCAACCTTTCAGAAGTGATGTGCCGATCTTTCATTTTTTCACTCTAATTTAAGGTTCTGTGTGCCAGTAATACATGTTAGCGTTTTTAGAAGGTCTCTTTCTACAAGTCTATAATATATAACTAAACTGTTGTTTTATGTAAAGTAAATAAGGTTTTTAAAATGTTTAAGAAGCTTCATTTAAAATTAAATTAAAATGCAGAGCCCCCCCCCGCCCCCCCCCCCTCAGAGCAGTGGCCAGGATCCAGGCAGTGTGAGTGCCACTGAAAATCAGCTTGCGTGCTGCCTTTGGCACTCATGCCATAGGTTGCCTACCCTGGAGTTAGACCCAACAACCAGACATCAAGGAAAGAATTCTCTGTAGTAACTCACAGACCCTCCCCATCTAATCTGCCCCATTATCTTTATTTTAAATATTACTTCTCGAACAGGGAAGCAAAAATCAAAAGCTCCAGCTCCTCCCGCTTGTCCATATGAATCCCATAGCTTTGCCTTTCTCTGCTAGAGTAAATAAGTGTGCACTAACAAACACTAGGGGCCAGATTTACACACTTGTCACTTGCAACTAAAGAGCTAAACCCTATAAAGAGCAGTAGCTCAGAAATCTTCAAGAACCAAAGGGCCAAAACCACCACTGACTTCAAAAAGGAAAAGGGGATACACAGGAAAGCATTAATACTGTTTCCAAACTCTTATGGGGCAAGTACACTCCATCAGCCAAATCTCATGGGAACAAGAGTGTATGTCCCGCCCTCAGACCAAAGGAAATTGGAGTGCTTTCAGCTGATTCTAGTGTTCTCTCTTTCTTTCATAGGGTTCAAAGCACTAAGAGCTTCATCTTACCAGATCTAAGGGCTTTCAAACACCAGGAAGATCGGATCTACAAATAATGGGGGAGGGCTTCCTACATGGAGTCACTGCCCCTTCCCTCTCCTCCAGCCTGTTAGGGACACACTCAGACTGGCACACCACACAGCTGTTTCCCCTCTGGGCAGCAGGTGCAATGGAGCCCTCACACGGGCTTTCCTTATTGCGGACACCTTTCTTCCCATCACCAGAATCCATCTAAGGACAAGCAACATCACATTAGAATGGCTGACTAACTAGGGGGTAGCCTATCTTTGTAACCCAGGACTGTTCATGTGAGTCCCTCCTCTGCATGGGCACTTACAGGGCTGAAATCCAGCCCCCTCATACCAGCATATGCACCAATCTGTTAAATTACAAATCACCCACAAATCAAGTTTAATACAGCACAACACTCCTATGAACTGACACCTGACCTACACAGCCCCATCAGAGAAGTAAAATATTCCCCTGCACAGTCAGGTAAAAATAAATAAATAAATAAATCCTATTTGAACTGATAAGGGTGGAAAATAAAGTAGCAGACATATTTCCCCTTCTTTTGTACTTTAAATGTTTGTTTTTTAAGAACACTGTGCTGAATAGTAGCCAATATTGGCTATTTTCCTCAAGTTATTAATGTTTTAACTGAGTTTAAGTGTGTAGCTTAGAAAAACGTCTACAGCACCTAACAATGATGAAGTTTTTTCCTCAAAAAAAAAGGTGAAAGCTTAGAAATGGGTTTGCTCCCATACTCATTTTTATAGCACATCAACACACATAGACATTAGTCTATGAAATCACTCCAGGGCACTGTAGCAGTGTTCAGCAAAAAAAAATGTTTAAAGTCCTTATCTCCAGCTGAAACAGATTTAGCAAGTGTCCAAAGCATTTGTCAGCTGTAATCTATTTCTCTGCAGCTGTATATTTTAAACCAGACAGTACCAGAAAACTACCACACCCACAGATACAGCTGTAACACCAATGGGCATCCAAGCACTAATTCCCTGTATTACAGCAGAGCTGACTACAGTGGTGCTTAGGTATTGGCAGCACTACCAGCTGGACAAGATCTAGGAAAGCATGTCTGGCTTTTAAGATGTCCTAGCTTTTGAGAGTTTATATATGACACTAGTTACACATAGATTTGTGTATTACTATACACAGTGTATATGATAAATTAATACCTACCAGAGATATAGCTTAGCAATGATATAGAGTGTTATTTCAGAAGCAGTATATGGGTGCACCTCTAGGAGGCTGTGACTCATGGTGCAGGATACAGCAGCCTTTCCCCACTGCCTACAGCTAATAGTCAAGGTGCTGTAAAGTGTAAATAGTTTCTTTAGCAAAGGAAAGTGGTTCTGAGCAGGACATAGTACAGATGTTAAGCAGCTCCCCTTGGCAGGTGTCCTCCCCGTTCTGAGCACTTCACCAAACACCCCTCTGAGCAAGAGAACATCGGGGTGCTGAGGAACCTGGCCAGCCACAACAACCAGCTGAAAAATCAGGCTTCTCTCCAGGTAGCAGTGGTAGTGCCATAACCCACAAGGGATGAGGGAAAACCAGTTCACAGATTTCTGCTGCAGAGGAATATTCCCTTTGCCTCCCAACTTCATCAGGCCACTGCCACAGAGATCAGACACAAGCACGACCCACTTGAGAGATGCTGTCAGAGATCTAACTGGGAAGTGGACAGGTTGACAGGTAATAAGGCTTCCTAAGGGCCAGCCCCCAACTCTAGAGTCCCGGTTATCCTAAGCTCACATGAAAGCTTAGAATCACTAACCCTTAAACGCCCTTCATGTGGCCATGGGGAAAGGGTGGCACTGCATCTGGGACGTGGGAGGAGATGATCAGAAATCTGGAAAGCCCTTGTCATTACCTGGGGAGAGAAGGAAGTTGGGAGCAGAACACTAGGGGTCAAATCATCCAGCATTCCAAGTCAGGATGACAGGCCTCTTTCCCCAGGTGTTCTGTCACCTGAGTCCAAGCTGACGGCAGATGAGAAGGATGTGCAACCCTTCTGCAACGCTGGCTGAAAATAGGGTCACTGAATGCAGATGCAGACAATGTGGTTCAAAAGAAGTCTTCAGATTGTTAAAATCTCAAGTTTTCATGCAAACCTATCCCTTTAACTGGAAAATAAAGCAATCCTGCAAGCAGACAGTGCATATTCCCTTTCAGTCCAGCTATGGCACCCTTTGAGCTGGTGCTCCCACCCGCCTCATGTTCTTCCAGCAAGACCAGCATGTTCACACACACCATCAGCCTGAGAGCTGCTGCCCGGAACAGACTCACAGACCAGCAGCAGCAAGAAGATTGTAGCAGCTTGCTCCCCTTCTGCCATACAAGGAGTCTCCACTCTTGGTATGTGTTGTAACATAGCTACCTGAGAGCTAGCACAGCAGTGTCCAGGTCAAACCATATGCTACACAGAGACTAAGCACAGTATGTAACACAGCAGAAAAAGATTTTATCTTCTTCAGAAAAGTTAGTTATTTTGTTTTTTAAATAAAAATACGATTGCTAGCCACTGGGTCCTTTATTCAGTGGGTGGTGGGGAAGAGGCAGAGGGAAGGGGAGAATCAATCCCTACACCAGCCACACACATGTGCCTCACATCAAACCAGTCTCCTACCCCCAAACCTACTCACCAGCCTCCTCAGCCCACAACCAGCTCACTTCTCTTGAACTAGCAGTTCATCTGCTCACACAATCTGTCTCCTTTCCTTGGCCCAACCCCAAGCTCTCTCCTCCTCCTTTGACCACTTGCCCCACATCCATCTCTTCTCCTGCCTCTGAAGCTCAGTGGGCTCTTTCCTTCCACAGCCAAAAAATCCATCGTCTTGTCCTCCTAAACTCTGATCCCAAGCTCCCCCATTGCCTCCCCTCATTACAGAGACAAGACCAGGTGTCTCTCAGACTCCAACCCCAAAATCCAGCTTCTCTCCAGGACCCCACACAATCCAGCCCCTCTACTCAGGGCCATGCTAAACACTCCTAAGGCAGCAAACAGCTCATGTTCCTGGCTCCTAGCAGGGGCAGCCATCCCTTCCTCGCCTCACAACTATCTTTATGGGGGAAGGTTCGGGAAGGATAGACCTGTGCTTGCACAGCATTTGCTAGCACTGGCCCTGACCACTATTGCTGGTGTGGCAGTGCCATTGATAGGGCAGCCCCACTCCCCATCAAAGAAGGCTGTGCTGCAAAGAGTGACCAGGTGAGAGCTACCAATGCCCAGAACTGCCCTCTGATATGTGGCAACCAGGGCTCGTCTACCAGCTGCACCAGCTTTGGGCAGCAGTCCCCAGCCTAGAGTTGCCCCTTCCCCTCGCTGAGCCCATCTGGCAATCAAACAGCAGATCCCTCTTGAGCTGGGGTGTCCCATTGCACTTGGGTGGAGAAATCAGGCCAAGTGACAGAGAAGGGCACTTGCTTCCTGAAGGATCTGAGCTTTATTGGTTTTACACAGTCACCTGGAACAGAGGCCTCAGCTCAATGACGAAAACAGGGACAGGACTGCCTGCCCCCAGGCAGCAGTCAAACCTCATGCTATGGCCCAGGGGACCCGTGTCCAGTGAATGTTTCTGAACTAGTGATGTCATGGCAACACCATTAAACACATAGATCAGAAGGGAATGTCTAGGAGCAGCCAAGATGTGTGGTAACCCCAGCAGCTGGTTTCCACCAATGACTCTTTGGCCAAGCCCTTACTGAAGCTTGGGGGTAAGAGTTCAGTTTCCTTCATCGCTGTCAGACCTTTCCCCTTCCCTTTCACTGGCTGAGTCTGTGTCTTCAGATGCTATATCCTCATCTCTCTCCCACTCCTCCCGAGCCAGCAGCTTCTTAAAGACCTCAAACTCCTCCAGGGAGGAGTGGGCTATCTTGGCCAGGAAGTCCCCTTCCGAGACTTGGATAATTTCCTTCAGTTTTGGGTTGACGATCTGGGTCTGGCCTTTCTTGTCAGGGGTTTGATAAAGCCCCAGGCGCTCCAAGAAGATGTGCCGGTTCTTAACCTCAGCTATTGGAGTTCGGAAGAGACCAGATTTCACCACTGCTTTGTGCTTTACTCCCATTCTGAAGTACACGTACTGCAGGAAAGACAAAGGTAGATAAAAATAAACCCTACAAAGTGGAAGGAACAGACACCTGGTTAACAGATGTCAGCATATCCCAGAAAATATATTGGTTTGGAGCTAAGGGGCTATAAAAGTTGTGTTTCACTTTTTCTATAGACATACACAGGTAACTAGCAATTAAATTCTTCTAATGCATCTACTCCAAATGCTTAGTACTGTGCACACTGGCAGTACATTTACCAAGACACCGTCCCTGATCCATAGAGCACTAGATCAGATATACACTAGGTGATGGATGAACTCAAAAGCATAGCAGAGGTCGTGACGGGATCACTGCTGCTGAGAGTGTTTTGAGCAGAGTGGAAGAGTACATGCATTAAACACAAGTGCACTTCAGCTGTTACATTTTGGAGGTCATCCTTGTTTAAGGAAGGCTTGGGGGAGAAGTGGAGCAGACACCAACCAACTAAAATACTGCAACTCAGTCCCTCTAACCTGGCCTCTGTAAAAGATGACAGCACTTTGAAGTGTTAGCATCAACAGTACAATCAGACCCAGTAAAGCAGAACCTGTTTGCACACTGCATGGGTATCTCTACTGAATTCATATGCATTGTGCTCCATGCAGGCCAAGAAACTGGCCTCTCCTTCAGATCTCTCAGATTGAGAGGCCCGAGAGAAGCCAATCCCATGACACTCAGATGTCAATGTGCGGCACAGGATAGATACATATGTGGAGATAAACCTAGTGATACCCACTCTGGTTTGATTTCTCCATGTGCCACGGAGTCCAAAACACCAGTCAGACTTTCAGATGAGTTCATGCTACAGCAAGCCCTTAGGGAATGAGTTGTGCAGACTCCCACAGGCCCAGCCTCACCTGGAATTTGTACTCCAGGTCATGTGGTTCCTCCAACAAGACATTGGGGCAGCGATACAGAATCTCCGTCACTTGATCCACTGTGAAAATACACTTCTCCTTCAACACCCGCACCACTGCATCTATTTTCTTCCAGGACAAGGTGAAGATACTGGGGCAGTGGGTCATCACTTGCTGCAGGTTTTCTGGGTCAGACGAAAGGGCAAATAGTAAGATATTCTCAGCATGCAGGAGAGAATGATTTACGGGGACAGAGATTCAAGCAGTAGATCTGCACAGCCACATTTGAAGCAGAGGTGGATTGGTCTGCCTCTCCCTTATCACAAGCAGCATATGGGATCAGGAGGCTCATGCAGGACAAACAGCCGGAGCCACCTGCCTCTCCCAGCAGGGTGCTCTGTTGAGTAAAGATGCAGAGCTGTAAAAAGACCCCAGACTCTCTCTCAGTCATCTGCTAAGACATGGACCGCTTCCCCCCTCCTCAACACATTGGCAGAGAAGGTTTGCTAAACTAGGAGAACAGGCAGTTTGCTACTATGTCTAATTAGTGGCAGAACACATGGGGGAAATGTACAGCTATAGAAAATTAGTCTCCATCAAATGAAACACATTCCTGTCAGGGCGGGGGAAGAGTGGCGAAGAGCACTGCAACACACAAGTAACAGGGATTGATCTGCCAGCAGTAATTCAGTTGGGACAGAGATGCTTGGGACGGCAGAAACGGTATGATAACAGAAGCCCTGCTCCCTGGTACAGATCAGCATTTGCAGAGGGCTAGAGAGAGATTATATCAGGAGTGGGAAAACTTTTTGGCCCGAGGACCATACTGGGGTTCAAAATTCTGCAGAAGGCCGGGTAGGGAAGGCTGTGCCTCCCCAAACAGCCTGGTTCTGCCCCCATCCAACTCCCACCCACTTCCTGCCCCCTAAGCCCCTCAAAACCCCTGACCCACACAGCCCCCGCTTCCTTGTCCCTGATTGCCCCCTCTGGAGATCCTCCCCACTCTAAGTGTCCCCCTAGGACCCCACCCCTTATCTAGCCCCCCTGCTCTGTTCTCTGACTGCCCCCTCCCAAGACCTCCCCCTCCCCAAAACTAACCACCACCACCTGGGACCCCACCACCAAAGCCCCCGCCCAAAACTTGCTTACCTGCTCAGCCAGGCACGGGGCCCCGCAGCTTGCCATGCTCATTGCCGTGGTCGGCCCAGCACCCCGGGCTGAGAACGCTGGGCTGCGCTGCTTGCCATGGTCTGCCTGGAACCCAGGGCCGGGAGCGCGGGGCTCCGCAACTTGCCGCAGTCGGCCTGGCACCCCGGGCCAGGAGCACAGGGCCGCGCAGCTTGCTGCAGTCAGACCATCACCCCTGGCCAGGAGCGCAGGGCCTGCGGCTTGCCATGCTCAGCCCCACCCCCAGCTCGGGAATGCTGGGCCGCGCTCGGCCCGGCACCCAGGGCCGGGAGGGCAGGGCCACTGGCACTGCCTCCTTGCCCAAGTTCGCGGGCCGGATAAAAATGGCCGGCGGGCCACATGTGGCCCTCAGGCTGTAATTTGCCCACCCCTGGATTACATAGATTTCTGGGAGGTCGGGGGGTGGAGCTAGGATGGTGTTAATTAATCTGCTGACTCTCCTTCCCATGACCCTGACTGTGTGATTTCTGGCAGCAGGAACAACGGCTGAAACACTCAAAATGCAAGTACCTTCAGACTAGGTGATTTTATGATCACCACCATAGGCAGAGCGAGAAGCTGCCTGAGTTCTTATTCATCATTTTGGTAGGTAACATCCCTCAGGTCAACTTTCCTATTGTGTGGCAAGAGATCTGAAGGTGTGCTGCCAGGACACCAGAGTTAAACAGCTCTCACTCCAGAAGAGTGTAACTGCAGAGAGGGGATCATCTGAGGGCACGAGATACTTCTGGCAGCACTTCAGCATTGTAAGCATGCAACACCATGTTACCTTCTCCAAGGTCCAGTCTCCGCAGGTAATCTGCACGATGCCTCAGTTGCTGAGACGTCATCTTTAGCACCTCAGGACTTTTCTGCAAGGCCCTCAGCGTGGAGTCAGTATCCAAGCCCAACAGGAGGAGCTCAGAAACCACCACCAGCCGTGTCTGAGGAGCCACCCTGGGCTGCAACTGGAACAGCTGCATTATCTGGGCGTTACTGAATCCCATATCAGAGAATGAATCCAATATCTTCCCCAGCTCCAAGCTTCCTATATCATCTTGTCTCTGCTGTGATGCCAGATACAGACGGACAGCTTCCAGGAGCTTTCCATTGGGTGCTGGCTCATTGCTGTCCTTCTCCCAACCAGCACCGGACAAACTTCCACCACTCCATTCCGAAAAGGCCACAGACACCAGTCTACACCCACTGCTTAGCAGAGGGCAGAAAGAGGCAGATGATCCAGCAGATGGAGAGGAACACAACCATGACTTTCTTGTAACAGGGGGATAGGTGCTGGGGACCAGCCTGCATCCCCGCAGGACCTGCAGAAACACACCACAAAACAAGCTGATGGCAAAGAATCAGTATGAAAAGATCAGAGAGGTCAGAAACAGGAGAGATCTTGTAGATCACTGAGTCCATTCTAACCCAATTAACTGACATTAATTCAACACTCCACCTAGGACTAAGCACATACTCATTGGCTCTCTTGCTTGTCTTAAAAGGATGGGCAACTCTCCTTTCTGGATGGCTGTAATCTGAACCCAGGTGGGGGAGGGAGATCAGGTGACCTCCTGGCCCGAGAAAGAGAGAAAGGAAAAGCAGAGGAGGGGCTAGAGAGAGGGTTTTTCAGTCTGAAGCTGAGGGCAGATGGCTATCTGGCTCTCTGCCCCCCACACCCCTCGCCCTGCCCCAAATGGATCCAGCTGAGGGGTCATGTTTGCTGTACCTACAAGCTCTGTTTTTTACCAGCACAAATTTTAATTAGTCATCACTGGCTGCATTCCACTAGTGCCTAAGTGCCCCAGACAAAGATCTTGTTGCAGCTGATTTCATTTTTTTTGTTTTTTTAAGAAAACACAAAGTTACATAATTCTTCACATATCTGGGATGAAGAAAGCAGCAATGAAAGAACTCACTTTTCCTACGTTACTTCCTACGCAAGAGTTTCCAAAGACCCCCTGTTCAAAAATACAAAGAGGCTTTTGTTTAAGACAACAAAACTAAAGGGAAATAGAACCTCCTGTGGTTTGTTTTTCACAATTTTGTCTTACATGAAGTATCCAAGTCAAAATAAAATACATCATTTCTGAGGTCTATTATCTAATTTATGCAATTGGAAGTCCTATCAGACCAGAAGACCAACAGTTAAGATGACTGAAATTGTGCCAGTAAACACTAGATTACACAGACTACTACATTACCAAAAAAAAGTACCTGTTCAGGTAGCAAAATGAAACATTCATAAATTAGGAAATGCCTGGATTAAGGATGCCCTGCAACTTTAGTTTGGCCCCAGTGCACCATACATGTAATGGAAGTCTTTAATTCTATGATCACATGCTATTTTTTCCCACAGGACTCCTGCTTCATTCCTTGCACAGGATGGACAGTGCTCGCTGAAGAGGTAACTATTAGGGCTGTCAAGCAATTAAAAATATTAATCATGATTAATTGTGCAATTAAAAAATTGTGATTAATTGCACTGTTAAAAAATAATAGAATACCATTCATTTAAATATTTTTGGATGTTTTCAAATATATTGATTTCAATTACAACACAGAATACAAAGTGTACAGTGCTCACTTTATTTTTGATTACATATATTTGCACTGTAAAAAACAAAAGAAATAATATATTTCAATTCGCCTAATAGAAGTACAGTAGTACAATCTCTTTATAATGAAAGTTGAACTTAGAAACGTAGAATTATGCACAAAAAATAAGTGCACTTAAAAATAAAACTATATAAAACTTTAGAGCCTACAAGTTCATTCAGTCCTCTTCAGCCAATCACTCAGACAAACAAGTTTGATTACAATTTGCAGGAGATAATTCTGCGCACTTCTGGTTTACAGTTTACAGTGTCACCTGAAATTAAGAGCATGTCAGATGTGGTAAAGATTCAGATGCCCCTTCATGCTTCAGCCACCATTCCAGAAGACATGCGTCCAGGCTGATTATGGGTTCTGCTCAATAACGGCACTGCGGACCGACTTATGTTCATTTTCATCATCTGAGTCAGATGCCACCAGCAGAAGGTTGATTTTCTTTTTTGGTAGTTCGGGTTCTGTTTGCTCTTTTAAGACTTATGAAAGCATGCTCCACACTTCGTCCCTCTCAGATTTTGGAAGGCACTTCTGATTCTTAAACCTTGGGTCAAGTGCTCTAGCTATCTTCAGGCACCAATGTGAGATTTCTTCTTTGCGTTTTGTCAAATTTGCAGTGAAAATGTTCTTAAAACCATCAACATGTGCTCGGTCATCATCCGAGACTGCTATAACATGAAATACATGGCAGGAGGCGGGTAAAACAGAGCAGGAGATATACAATTCTCCCCCAAGGAAATCCGTCACAAATTTAATTAACACATTATTTTTTTAACGAGTGTCATCAACATGGAAGTATGTCTTCTGGAATGGTGGCCGAAGCATGAAGGGACATATGAATGTTCAGCATATCTGGCATGTAAATACCTTGCAATGCCAGCTACAAAAGTGCCACGTGAACGCCTGTTCTCACTGTCAGGTGATATTGCAAATAAGAAGCGAGCAACATTATATCCCATAAATGTAAACAAACTTGTTTGTCTTAGCAATTGGCTCAACAAGAAACAGGACTGAGTGGACTTGTAGGCGCTAAAGTTTTACATTGTTTTGTTTTTGAATACAGTTATGTAAAAAAAAAAAATCTACATTTGTAAGTTATACCTTCATAGTAAGGAGATTGACTACCATACTTGTATGAGGTTAACTGAAAAATACTATCTCTTTTATCAATTGTACAGTGCAAATATTTGTAATAAAAATAAAGTGAGCACTGTACACTTTGTATTCTGTGTTTAATTGAGATCAATATATTTAAAAATGTAGAAAAACATCCAAAAATATTTAATAAATTTCAACTGATACTCTTATTGTTTAACAGTGCAATTAATTTTTTTAGTTAATTGCATCAGTTAACTGTGATTAATTGACAGCCCTAGTAGCTATTCAATATTTTCCTTTGTCTTCATCTTCAATGTGTGGTCCCATGTCTTAATTGCTGCACACGATTCAAACCCTGCACTGAGTACAGAATTATTCCCTCAGAAGCTTTTTTGTAGTGCTTCACAAACACTAATGAATTTAACTTCCCAACATTCCTGTAAAGTACAGTTTGTATCACTATCCCCATGTTACAGACAGGGGCTTGAAGCACAAGGGAGTAAGGTCAGAAGTGTCTACTAATTTCAGGTGACCAACTAGAGAAACCTGGGACCTGATTTTCTTGGCATTACCTAGCAGTCTATATGTTCAAAGCCCAGCTCCCACTGATCAGCTGCAACAATGGGTGCTCTGCACTGCTACAAATCAGACCCCAGGGGTCTCAAGTTTGGCATGTGGCCTTTAGTTTTGGACAGGCCTAAATCCACCCATACCAGTACTTCAAATAGTGCACAATGCTGATTCATCCACAGCAGTATTGTTCTCTCCATGCCACCCACCCATGCACAGCATGCCCTTCCTCTGGCAGATCACTGAGATGCCAGCCCAGGCTCCCTGCTCAAGACTCACATCATATGTGAGAGTGACTAGAAAGGAATCAAATCACATGAACGATGTATTTTTAAAAGCCACAAGCACTCTGCACCCAGTGCACTCTCACTCAGACTTGTTTAGACTAGGAGCTCTTTGGGACAGGGTATGGTCTTTATATTGCAAGTCATGTCTAATGCTCCTGGGAATAACGTCCAGAAGGGTTCAATCCCTCTCTTCGATGGAATATCAGCGGGCTAGGAAGATGGATACATCTGCCATATGGGACAGAGAACTCATGAAGGATCCAGCAGCAGCGGTGGGTCCGGGTCAAGGACAAGATAGGGGCTGAGTTAGGAGCTGGTGCTTAGGGGCTGGGGCCAGGATGGTGAGATAAGGGGAGCCCACCCAAACTCTCACGCCCACGCGTTCAAAAACCAAGCCAGGAGAAAGTGACCTGCCCCTCTCTCCGCGCTGCACGGCCGGGCCGCGCCGCTCAACCTACCCCCGCTCCCAGCACTGCACGGCCGGGCCGCGCCGCTCACCCTGCCCCGGCTCCCCGCGCTGCACGACCGGGCCGCGCCGCTCACCCTGCCCCGGCTCCCCGCGCTGCACGACCGGGCCGCGCCGCTCATCCTGCCTCCGCTCCCCGCGCTGCACGGCCGGGGCGGGCCGCGCCACTCACCCAGGCTGCCTGACTCGATAACCCCCGTATCGGGCCCAAGCTACTGCTCTGCATGTCGCTAGGCGGAAGCAGCCCCCGGTCCACCTGGAAACCGGAAGCAGCGCGTTCCGCATCCCCGAGCCCAGCTCCCTGTGGCCACGGCTCCCCCGCGGCCCTGCCCTGCCCTGGGCCTTCCCTCGCTCAGTAGGAGCTGGCGCTGCTGCCCCACGAGGACGATGAACAGTTCAGCCAAGCTCGCTCAGCAGCAGGCCGGAGATACAGGGTGTGAGGTGCTGCGCTGAGATCACATTGAGCCATAGGCCATGGATCCGCCAGGCCGGGCCCGCTGGCTGCTAGTGGCGGAGAAAACCAAGCCATGCTCCGATTCCTGGCTAGGCACAACTTACAGCAGTGTGCTTCTCAACCTTTTCCTGCTGGCGACCCCCATTTCGATTTTTTTACAAAATTACCCCGCCCCCTGCAGGGTCACCATATTTCAACATTAAAAAAGAGGACACTCCATGAGGTGAGGGACGACCTGGTAGGGGCTTGCCTCACCAAACAGCCTAGCCCAGTCCTCTATCTGTTCCCTCCCACTTCCTGTGCCCCACTGCCCCCCTCAGAATCCCCAACCCATCCAATCCCCCTTTCTCCTTGTCCCTCAGCACCTCCTCCTGAGACACCCCCCCCATCTTCCTCCCTAGGAATCAGAACCCGCCCCCCACTCCTCCCTGAAACAGACATTATTTTAAATAAATCAATCAGAGAGGTTTAGTGTGTTCATAACAATGTTCATTGCTTTTAGAAAAAAGGAACACTATTGTGTGATCTCCATGTTTATGAAATGTCACCAACTTTAAAAAATGTTTCCAAAGATTTTAGGCATTACAAAAGATTTTATAGCTTACTAAAGTACTGATTTTGCTGGAGGTTCTCTTAAAATTAATTCATTAGATAGAAGTAAAGAAAGGGAAACTCTTTGTCCAACTGTCTGGAAGGAGAAAGGGTGGACAGAAAGGACAGGAAGACTTTGGAAGCAAGGTGTTTTTTTTAACTATAGTAATCAAAATGTGTATTTTAGATAAGGGTGGTCTTTTGAAAGATTTATTTTAAAAAATATATGTTTGAAAATTCAAGCATTTAAGGCTCAAGATTGTGCATTAAAAATCTATGCAAGGATTTTTTAGAGATGTGATTTTATAATCTTCATCAACCCACTAATTATTTTTAAAGCAAATTTTAAACTAAGGTCCTGTAGATTGACATGTTCTGAGTAAATATATTACAATAATGCCCAACTGTTTTTGTCAGTAAATTCAGTATATACCTTGGGATTGGCAAATGCCTGTTAAATGGCTTCATTAACACTTGAATGGCTCTCTAACTGTTTCAATGTTGTGCTAATAGGTCTGGCAAGCTGAGGCTTTTTCACTTTTAACTATTAGATCCCCAGACTCACCAGGCTGCAGCAGCGGTCTGAGAGAGCCTGCAGGGAGGGTCAGAACAGTGATAGGAGAGTCAGAAGGGTGGACACTAAGACCCAGTGGTGCCCTGGGTTTGGCTTCTGAAGGCTGCAGAGATGAGAGCATCTCTACCACTCTATGGGCTTGGTTACACTTACAGCTTTATAGCTGTTTTGGTTATACCTGCCCTCGTATACAGATATAGGGATAGTGCTATAGCGTGTCCACACTGAGACCCGCCAGCGGTATAGCATGGCCACATTTGCGGCACGGGGAGTGGTGCATTTTGGGCAGCTATCCCAGCATTCAGCTGGGTGCAACATGCTTTTCAAATGAAGGGAGTGAGGGGAATGTGTTGTGTGTATGCAGACAGAGATAGCGAGTGGATTTTCATCCTGCTGAGTGTGTGTCAGCAAATTTCCTCTGAAATACAGAGCCTGCTAGTTTTCTCTGTCACATAGGCTCACTCCATAAACATTTGCATTGCTGATTAGCCGAGTTAAGAGATAAGGTCAGAAAGCCAAGTTCAAAACAAAGGGAACAGAGGCTTAATTGGCTTAAAATGGCCTACGGGAATCTCCAGAGATCACTGAAAGTGATGTATTCTTAATACCCATTCACACTGGAGATAATACAGAGCACTCAGTACGCTATAGCTGTTAATCCTCAGGAAAGGGAGGATTACTAGGACCGGTATAAATGTGGATTTATAGCGCTCTACGTGCCTCGCCAGTATGGACGGGTAGGAGGTTATAGCGCTCCTGGTGGCTTTGTAGCGCTATAAAGTGCCAGTGTAATCAAGCCCTACGTCAGTTGATTGTGGATGGGAGGGAGAAAAAATCCCAGACATTTGCAGCTATTTAAAAAGTCCTCCCAGACAGGGATTTAACCCCCAAAATGCCAGGCATGTCCAGGAAAAAATGGACACATGCTAACCCTTCCCATTACACAATGCCTCATTTGAATGGCCAAGTTGAGTGTTCCCTAATTAGGATTTTTGAACCCAAGGCAGTCCAACCTAAGTGTCGTGCTCAGGCTACAAGTTTGATCTTCTTATTTGTGGACTTCTGAGCAGTTCAGAGTGCTCAGAACAAAGTCACACATGACAAAGATGACAAATGGGACAGAGCTTTTTGTTTCTTTAACCTTTTAGGTAGTCTTGAAAAAAAGAATATAAATCTAGAAATTCAGATCTATCCTACCCAGTTTTTCCTGGCAGAGTGTATGGATGACTAGCTGCTATTCTTAAACCTATTAAGTTTATGACATCACAAATAGTAAGTGGCATTTTGGTTGAATTGAGAGGGAAAGTAATTTTTAATTCTGCATGTTTCAATATTTGTATTATGGCTAGAAGGAAAGAAAAAAAAAAAACCACTTAAATTTAACATCTCACTCAGGTCCCTAGAAAGTAAGGGCTAAAAGCTTCCAGGTGAGGAGCCAGTGGAGTCATCTGGCAAAGAGAGGAAAAGAGAAGACCAGGCTTAATATAATTTTTTTTAAAATAAGAAAACAAGCCTTTCATTGTAAGTCAACAGATCACACAGCAACACAATTGAAAGACACAACCAAAGAGATACTTTAAGAACTAAAATATTTATTCTGTTCACTTTTAGGAAACAGTGATACAGCACAATTTTGATAAAATCATAGCAAATAAAAATATACTTTGTATTGCAAAAACTAAACAAGGTGTTAAAAATCCTATACTTTACATTTTAAAATGTAATCCACTCAGTAAAATTAGAACCACACATTGGCTATAGAATTTTCCTGAAGAAATCTTTCAGGTGCAGTTGTAGTTTGTGTAAACAGAGTGATTTTTCAACAGGAGAACAAGGTCCAAGCGAGGATTCTCTCTGGTACCCTTTCATTTGTGTGCACATCTCAGTAGCATCTGTCCAGAATGGTTCAAACCTGCAGCATCATACACGAAGTATCTATTAGTGAGGGCAGTTACACAGAGCAAGCCAGTACCATAACACTGGAATTATGTACTGCAGTACAGCATCAACAAATATGTATTTAGATGTATAAATCCTGTTACTGCCCTGGGCTTTTGTATCCAATCCCACACACAGTGCACTAAAAATAGGTCCTTTAAATACTCTCTCGCTTTCCTATCTATCGTACAAAATGACAGTTCCTGGAGGGATGGGGGAGAGAAAATATGAGTGAGATTTTGCAGCACAGCCAATATCTGGAAGGTTACTCTGAGGAAGTTCTGGCCTAGATGAAAAATTAAAAGAAAATTAAGAAAAAAGTCTAGTTCAGTAAAAGACTCGACTGATGGAGTTATATTATTAAACCCCCTTGCAATTTTCCTGAGACCTTGCAATCTCTTTTCAGTGCATGAGTCACACCTTGTTTACAGAGCAATAAACAAGCATTCAAGCTTGATTCGATTTTGTGGTGCAGTAAGGACTGAAAAACCAAGCTGCATTTCTGAAATCCTTAAACCAAGATTTACAAGAGAACTACAAACCAAGTAGGTGAGTTTCTAAGCTTGACATCTCAGTCTTTCTGTCTAGAGAAAAGCATGCAACAACCACCACCACCACATGCCTATAGTCCAAAACCAAGTGCTATTAAAACAGAGAAAAAGTCAAAACCAACTGACCACGCTGGGCCTTTCCAGTGTGTTTCTTGCAATATGAATTTTGCCAGACAGGGGCTACGATTTTTGCTGCCCCAAGTGTGGCAGTCAGGCGGACTTTGGCAGCACACCTGAGGGAGGTCCGCTGGTCCAGCAGGTTTGCCGGTGTTTCTGTGGGAGGTCTACCAGTCTGGCGGCTTCAGATTGCCTGCCACCAAAATGTCACCGAATCCCCGCAAGCGACATACCCGCCGAAGGCCATCTGACTGCTGCCCTAAAAGTGGCCGTCACACTGCCCCCCTGCAGCTTGCCACCCCAGGCATGTGCTTGCCGTACTGGTGCCTGGAGCTACCCCTGCTGCCAGAATCCAGACCCCTTGAAAAGTGGGCTGACTCAGCTTCCCACTGCCATTACAGCAGCGGTTCTCAAACTGGGGGTTGCGACCTCCCGGGGGGTTGTGTCCCGATTCCCCGCTGAAATACCGCCGAATCAAATGTTTCCGCCTTCAGCAACATTTCGGCAGACATCGAAAAACTCGGTCAAAAAACTGCCGAAGCCATAGTTTCTGATTTCGATAGATACCATGTGCATCTGTGTATGTCTGCTGAAGTGCCGCCGAAAGCGGAAGTACTCAATTCAGTGGCATTTCGGCGGACATACCTGCGTTGCAAGAGCTCACGGGTTTGTAAAAAGGGGTCAGTCAAACTAACTTTGAGAATCACAGCATTACAGGGATAGAAGATGATGATCAACTGGGGTTCTTTCAATCCTCAGCTTCAATCAGCAAACATTAGGACTCCAGATTCTAGACATGAATGAGCTAAGAAACAGATAGTGACAAAAGTAGTCTCTCCATTTGCAAGGGAATATTTGCCTCAAACCACATTCTAACAACTGCTGCAGGAAGGGTCATCCACAACCACTGTGCCAAGCCTTGTTCACGTGAATAGGATTTCATCCAGAGTCCCAGCTCCTGGGAAGAGCGCATGCCCTGCATTCTCCTGGCTTGATCTAATTTTACTTCCAAGCAGCTACCAGTGGGAGTGTTACAGTTTCAGATAAGCAGAAGTTTGGCCTTGACTGGAAACTGTATGCGAGTGTGTGGTGGTCTCCTGAATACGATTCAATTTTATACTAGGAAGACAAATCCTAAAGTCAGATGGGAAAATCTGGTAAGTGTACTGCTGGATTCTGTTTCATTAACACTATAGACTTCTCAGGTTCACAGGACCTGTCCGGATGAAGGGCTGATGGCTCAAGGACAGTAAGAAAGGAAAGGCACATTTGGATCCAATCACTGCTAGGGATATCCAGAAAAGCTCATCTGGAAAAAGTAAAAAGCTTCTGCATTTAAGAGTCTATAATGGATCAGCCTGAAGTCAAAGATTGGCTCTTTCATGTCACTGTCAAATCCCTTCATATTACAGGCCTCTGTTACAGTAAGTGCATGAGGCCAAAGGTGTACCAGTGGAGAGATTTCTCTCAATGGTGAGCAACTCCTGTCTTCTTGTACCTAAGTTTGACCTGTCTGTTAAAACAGAAGTGCTTAATGTGAAGCTTCTTTTAGTTCTTGGGAGGACAGTAAGTGCCGTCCAAGTGATGACTAATGAGCTGTTCTCCAGCAGGTGGGGAAATCTGCAGTATGCGTCCTCCGCATCTCAGTCCCAACGCCGAAGACAGGCCAACAGATCTTGTTCCAAAGCAGTGGCTGTTCCTTCCAATTGGAGATCTGTGAGCTCACTGTTACAGGCATCATGGCTCAGTCTCTGCTCACTCTGCAAGAAAGGAGCTGGCTGGCTGGCTCTATCACTGTGCTCAATACAATGATTTCTGAAACTATTGCTTTCTGAGAAGGAAGAAAAACAAAAGGTGTGGAACAGGAATTTAGGGATGAGCCATAAACACTGTTCATCAGCCAGCATGTACATAGGTGATGAGTTTTTCTTTTCCCTAGCTATGTTTTACCTCTGCTCTGCCCTAAATACCCACACCTAATCCATCCTTCCCCAAGGCTCCACCTCTTCCTGCCCCCACTCCTCCCCTCACCCAAAGCCTCACCGTACTCCACCTCTTTCTGCCCTCTGCTCTGTCCCCTCTCTGAGGTCCCTGCCTGCTCACTGCCCTCCCCTAGCCGCCAAACAGCTGTGGCTGGTGCATGCTGCACACCCACCCTTTTTTTTCCCAGGATGCTCTCCAGCCCCAGAACACCCATGGAATTGACACCTCTGCACATGTACCTCAAATACAGATGCATGGATTCCAGAAACTAAGCCTTAATCTTCAGTCAAGAAGCATGTAGGAGCCAAATCTGCAAGAACTAAGGTCAAGCTTAAAGCAATGACAATGTACATGGCCTAGTTATTAAAGCTGTACTAATACCAGCTATGATTCTAGTTGTACGAGCTTCCCCACTACACTATCTTCTCCATGCCAGCCAAGACTCCATTAACAAGATAACTGTACCTAGTCTGCACCATTTAGGATGTCACTGGCAAGTGTTTAGTAGAAGTTCATCTATCAACAGCAGCCGTATTTGAGACAATCCACACAACGCCTAGTCACATTTCCACTTCCTCTTGTAAAGCTTTTATACAAAAGATACTTCGGGGGAGAGGTGGGGAAGGGAGTCATTTTCAGAGCGATGTCATACCTGGCCTGGCCGAGACATACACCTCTTCCCACGTATAATTAGCCAAGTTCACAGGCTGCAGCACCCAAGGATCCTCTACTAGCTTTTCCAGGGTTGTGCGCTGCTCTGGAGCAGCATGCAGGAGTCCAGACATCAGAACCATCAGATCTGAGAAAAAAAATACATATATACATACATACATATATATATATATCTTAAAAAGTTAGAAACAATAAGAGGTGTGGCTCTGTCTTTGTCCTAGACAACGTCTACACTGCGCAGCATACATTGACGCAGATGTACTGCTAAAGCAGGCTTGCACAACTCGGAAAGCAGCGAGGGCTGTATTACTGCAAAAAAACCAGCTGCGGGCTGAAAACCCTCGCCCCCATCCACTTCCCCCTACCCTACCGCTTGGCTTGCCCCACCCCTACTCACTTTCCGCAGGCCGCACAGTGAGCCCGTGCGGGCCGCATGTGGCCCCCGGGCCACATATTGTGCAGGCCTGTGCTAAAGCCTTACAGGAGAAAAGCATGCAGTGTAGCCATTCATTGTCGGTAGGAGAGCTTTCCCGCCAACAAAGCACTGTCTACACCTGCACTTTTTGTCATTAAAATGTTTGTTGGTCAGGAGCACATTAAAGCAGCCCCGGGCACCCTAACTCATGACGCATCCACACAGAGTGTGTGGACTCTGCGGCTGGCGCGCTCCTCGTAATCCATCTCCTCAAGAAGCATAATGCTTGCTGCGCCCTGGCTGGAGTGCTGCAGTGCCAGTGTGGACGCCCAGGTCTGTTAATGTGCTCTGATCGGCCTCCAGAAGTGTCCCACACTGTTTTTCTAGCCACTCTGGTCATCACTTTGAACTCTACTGCCCTGTCCTCAGGTGACCAACCATCACACCCGCACTTTAAGTTCTCTGGGAATTTTGAAAGTCCCCTTCCTGTTTGCTCAGGAAGGCGTGGAGTGCTCTCAACAAATCTTTCCAAGTGAACATGCTTCCACACGCCAGGCAATCCCCAGTGTGGAGCAATGGTGAGGTGCTGGACCTCACTATTTGTGGGGAGGAAGCTGTCCAGTCCCAGCTGTGCTCCCGCCATAGGAATACTACTACTTTCGGGCAGATATCAAGAGACATGATGGAAAGGGGCCATGAACAGGTGTCACTTTACTGAAATTATCTGGGACCATATAGATCATTGGTGCAACGAAGGTCCTGTAGAGGCACCAAATCTTAGATAAAGGGGGTCATATAAGGTGTCTATGATCAGGTTATGGTCTGCTGATTATGAGTATGCTATCTGTATGTGTGTATCAATTTTGTAGCTAAAGCTATGAATATTGACTCTCTACTGTCTGTCTTTCCAAGTATTGTGCTATGCTGTTGGGGACATTTCAGAGCCCTTGGTGTTAAGTGTTGCTCGCCATGCTTGATGGCCCATTAAGGATTATCAGCTATCCAATGGACCCATTAAGGGAAGGCAGACACATCCTGTGTCTTAGCAAGGGGGGCAGGAATTGCCCAACTGACTCAAACTCCATTTTGCTGTAAGTTTCCACAGCAAAGGACAAAGAACATTCCTGCACCTGGGAAAGATATAAAAGGGTGTTATCCCATCCCCATTTCATCTTTAATCTCCAGCCTGGCTCCTACTTCTGGATGGGACTTTGCTACAAAGGGGCGGTCTGGCCAAAGGATTGATGACCCATTCCTCCTGGGAATATATTCCAGAGACACTGATTTGAACCTGCAGTTATTCTACAACTGATGCAAGCCATTACTGCATGTATTTGATTTTCTTTAACCATTTCTAACCCTCACCTATATCTTTTCCCTTGTATAATAAACCTTTAGATTTTAGATTCTAAAGGATTGGCAACAGCGTGATTTGTGGGTAAGGTCCGATTTGTATATTGACCTGGGTCTGGGGCCTGATTCTTTGGAATTGGGAAGAACTGTTTTCTTTTATTGGGGTATTGGTTTTTACAACCATTAGTCCCCAGGACAGGTGGCTGCTAGTGGTGATACTGAGAAGCTGGAGTGTCTAAGGGAATTGCTTGTGTGACTTGTGGCTATCCAGTGGGGTGAAACCAAAGTCTTTTCTGCGTGGCTGGTTTGGTAACCCTTTAGGGTGGGGAAACCCCAGCTTTGGGCTGTAATTGCCCCTTGCGAAGCAATTTGTCCTGATCTGGCACTCTCAGTGGGACACACCAGGAACAGCACCGTCACACCAGAACACACAGCAATGCAGGGTTAAAGTGAAGGAACTACAGAATGCCTACCACAAAGCCTGTGAGGCAAACAGCCACTCCGGTGCTGCCCCTGTGACCTGGCTGTTTCTACCTCCACTCTGAGGACCACCATGGACACTTCAGAGCCCAGTTCAGCAAGGCAGGAGGAGGAGGAAAGCGGGAGCCAGGGTGCTAAGGAGAAGGGAAACACCCCAGAATCCCTAGATGCATAAACCCAGGAGGAAATTAGTCAGTCACAGTGGACAGTGCTTGGGGACGGACAAACACCAGAGGAGGTGCCTGGTAAGCGGCTTTTATTTGGGGAAGGAAGTTGTTCAGTGCAGGCTCTTGCATCTGCCTAGATGCAGAATAGGGCATTGATGTGTTCTCTCACAACATAGTAAGTCAGCCCTAGTGAGCTCTTCAAAGGACTTATGCAGAAGATGGGCAACATGCTTGCATAGGTTCCTTGGCAGAGCTACTGTACTCCTTGTCCCAGTAAGGCTAACATGTCCATGCCACTGTGCCATGAGCGGGGGTGGGACCATTACTGCACATAGGCAAACTGCATATGGACCAGGGTGGAAGTCGCACTGTAGGAGCAGACCCTCCCTTGCTTCCCAATTCACTCTCGGCAGCAAGATATCTTCCAGGACAAACTCCTGTGGAAAATGTGGGGACAGTGAGTTCAGTAAAGGGGCTCCCTGCAGTTGTTAGCTCTCCTCAAGGCACAGAAACCCAGAGGACAGTACAGCTGTAAACTAATCAGTCCTCCTTTGCCCATGTGCTTACTCACCATTTTAGGGCTGCTGAGGGTTAGGTGTGCTCAATTTGGACAGGTGAATTTTGCTATTGTGTAGACTGTACTTGTCTTTAAGTACAGCCAAATCACTGCTCTGTCTGGTGTGAACAATGCTGCCTCTGAGAAGTTTTGTATTTTGCCTTTACAGATGCAACCTTGAGATTTCAGCCACCCATGTGATCAGCAGCTGAAAAACTCCAAAGAATTAGGAAGAGGCCATGTAGAAGCAAAGAGGACATGCTTCATGAAGTCAGGCAGCAGTCCCTTAATGAAAATCAAAAAATGCAGGAGTGGCGAGACAGTGAAAGGAGGGTTTACCAGCAGAATGTGGATCACTGGCACCAAAGCATGGAGCGGTCGATAAGCATTATGGAGCATCAAGTGGACTCAATAGAGGTGCTTGTAGCCATGCAGGTGGAGTTCCATTGCACCCGCCCATCCTGCAACCCTTGTCCAAAAACTTTCCCGTGTGCCTCTGTGTAACCTCCAATCCACTTTCCCTCACATCCGGGTTCTTATCGCCACCAGCTGCCTCCAAAACCTGTGGCTTCACCATCCAATCCTGCAAATGCCTACTCTTACCCGCTGCACTCAACCCCCATCACCATGCATTTTAGCCATCCTGAAGTGCAGCACTTATTGCAAAGCACTCCAGACAGAAGGCAGAGTATGGTAACAGGATATAAGCAAATCTGTGATTGAACCGTTCCCCACCCCACCCTCTTGCCCTGTTTCCCAAGCGGTTGTTTCTTTTCAATAAATGTTTTCAAAGCCAAAAAATCCATTCTTTATTATTGCTTTAACTAAAACATACCTTAGCTCAGGAAAGCAATAGGCACTGCAAGTCAGTGTAGCAAACACAGATTCCTACTAACATTGGAACCACTGCTCTTCACTCCCGTGCAGGGTACCAATCATCATTGGTGGCTTTCAGCCTCAAATTACTCCATCAAGGCATCCCTAATACTTGCAGCTCTGTGCTGGGCCCCTCTAACAACCTTGCTCTTTGGCTGTTTAAAGTCAGCCTCCAGATGTTGAAACTCCAAGTTCCATGCTAGAGTGAAGCTTTCACCCTTCCCTTCACAAATGTTATGGAGGATACAGCATGTGGATGACCACGGGGATGTTATCATTGGCCAGGTCCAGCTTCCCATACAGACAGCACCAGCTGTCCTTTAAATGGCCAAAAGCACAATCCAGTCATTTGACACTCCTTGCTCTGTCAAGGCTCCCTGTGTAGGATTTCATGAGCCACAGCATTAAAGGGTAAACAGTGTCTCTAAGGATTACAATGGGCATTTCAACTTCCCCTACAGTGACTTTTTTGGTCTGGGAAAAAAAGTCCCAGCTTGCAGCTTCTTGAACAAGCCAGTGTTCCGAAAGATGCATGCATCATGCACCTTTCCAGGCCAGCCAGCATTAATGTCAATGAAATGCCCACGGTGATCCACAAATGCCTGAAGAGCCATAGAGAAACACCCCTTCCAATTAACGTACTCTGAGGCTAGGTGGGCTGGTGCCAGAATTGGAATATGCGTCCCATCTATTGTTCCTCCGCAGTTAGGGAAACCCATTTGTGCAAAGCCAGCCATAATGTCCTGCATGTTACCCAGAGTTACAGTTCTTCTGGGCAGGATGTGATTAATGGCCCTGCAAACTTGCATCGACACAATTCTAACAGTTGACTTTCCCACTCCAAACTGGTTTGCGACCGGTAGCTGTCTGGAGTTGCGAGCCTCCAGATTGCAATAGCCGCTCGCTTCTCCACTGGCAGGGCAGCTCTCAATCTCGTGTCCTTGTGCTGCAGGGTGGGGTGAGCCCATCACACAGTCCCATGAAAGTGGCTTTTCCTCATCCAAAAGTTATGCAGCCACTGCTTGTCATCCCAGACTTGCATGATGATGTGATCTCACCACTCAGTGCCCAAAAGCAGCATTCCATTGTGGGAAGCATATCATGAATGGCAAAAGCAATCTCGTATCATATGCGTTACGCGAGTCATAGTCAGACTCCTCACTTTCTGTCTGTAACTTAAGGAGTAACTCAACTGCCAAACATGATGTGCTGGCAAGACTCATCAGCATATTCCTCAGCACTTTGGGATCTATTCCCGTAGACCGAAAGGAAAGAGAGCGTGCAGTAAAAAACCCACAACTTTGAAAGCTGATGCCAGATGTGGACAGAAGCACAGGGATTGCGGAGATGCGAAGCAACGTATCACAGAGCATTGAGATAGGACCCAGAAAGCCTTGGCCCTCACCTCCTTCCCACAAGCCACAGTGCCAGAATGGGAAGAAGTGCTCTGTGGGATAGCTGCCCATAATGCATTGCTCCCAATGCTGCTGTAAGTGCCACAAATGTGACCACACCAGTGCACTTGCAGCTGACAGTGTGAACACACTGCAGTGCTTTCCCTACTGCATTCTACGAGGGCTGGTTTAACTTATAACGCTCTACATCTGCAAGTGTAGCCATGCCTTAAGGCCCGGTCTTTACTGTGCAGAAGCTTGCCAGCATAGCAGCTCTCTGCGTTGTAACTCCCAAGGTGTACACACTGCCAAGCCACTTAGTGTGCAAAAACTGCGCAGTTGCAGTGTGATATAAAGAAACCACACCGACAAGAGGCATACAGCTTTCTGCGCCAGGGGTACAATACCGCATTGCCAGTGTAGAGACCCTGGTTGATTACAGCACTGCGACTGGCCTTCGGGAGGTGTCCAACAATGCCTGTTCTTGCCTCTCTGGTCATAAGTTTGAACTCTACTGCCCTGCCCTCACGTGACCAACCATCATCTCCACTCCACCCCCACTCCCATAAATTCCTTTGGAATTTTGAAAGTCCCCTTCCTGTTTACTCGGTGATGCGTGCAGTGATCTCAATGAATCTTTTCAGATTACCATGCCTGCTCCACTCACCAGGCGATCCCCCACTTGGAGCAATGCCGAGCTGCTGGACAGCATGAGCATCTGAGGAGAAGAGGCCATGCAATCCCAGCTGTGGTCCAGGCTACGATACCTACGGACAGATTTCACATTGCATGACAAAAAGGGCCCATGACTGGGATGCACTGCAGTGCAGGGTCAAAGTGAAGGAGTTGTGGAATGCCTCCCACAAGGTGCGGGAGGCAAACCGCTGCTTTGGTGCTGTGCCCACAAGCTGCCAGTTCTATGTGATACTGAGTGGTGACTCCATCCCCATTGCAAAGGTCACTGTGGATACTTTGGTGGCTCACGTGCCAGTCAACAGCAGACAGAGCCAGGAGGAGGAAATCTTGGATGAAGATGTGCAGGGGCACCCAGAGGCAGAGAACTCAGAGGTCAGGGATGCATGCAGCTGGGAGCTCTTTTCTACCCCAGAGGAGCTAGCCAGTCACAGCTGTCAGATCTTGGAGAAGCGCAAACAAGAGAGGAGGCCCGTGGTAAGTGGATTTAATTTTGGGAACCACTGAAACGAGTTGCTGGGGGCAGGAAGGTTGCAGAAAGCAGGCTTGTCCCTGTATAATTCACGTACCACTACGTGCCTCTTCTGAGCGATGGAACAGGTTGTTGATAGATTCCCTCACTTCACGCAAATCTGCGTCGGATTTCCAGGAAACTCATGGAGACAGAGGAATCCAGATTTTTTGGCAGATCTGCTTTTTTTCTTGCCCCATTAATGGTAACTTTCCCACACCACTTGGTCGTCACAGAGCGGCAGGGTGGAGATGCACATCATTGTAGCACACAGGAGAGTTGCATAAGGGCCAGGGTGGAAGCTGCAGTCATACAATCATAGAATATCAGGGTTGGAAGGGACCTCAGGAAGTCATCTAGTCCAACCTCCTGCTCAGAGCAGGACCAATCACCAACTAAATCATTCCAGCCAGGGCTTTGTCAAGCCTGACCTTAAAAACCTGTAAGGAAGGAGATGGCTCCATGTCTAGTTGGAAGGAGTATCAAGAAGAGTGCCCCACGTGTTGATCCTGCAGCTGGTTTTGTTCAATATCTTCATTAATGATCTGGAGGACGGCGGGAATGGCAACCTCAGCAAGTTTGCAGAGGACACTAAACTGGGAAGAGTGATAGATATGTTGGAGGGTAGAGATAGGATACAGAGGGTGTAACGATACTGGTACTGGTGGGACCCAACTGAGAGTGCTAATTCAGGACAAATTGCTTAAAAAAAAGGAAGTTACAGCCCAAGGCTAGGGTTTCTATGCACACCAAGGCAAATGAACCAGAGACAGACAGGCAGAGAGGACTTTGGTTTTACCCCACTGGCTAACCACAAGTCACAAAAACAATTTCCTTAGACACTCCAGTTTCCCAGTATCACCACCAGTGCCACTCGTTATGGGGCAAATGGTTATGAAAACAAATACCCCAGTAAAAGAAAAGAAGTTCTCTCAATCCCAAAGGACCAAGCCTCAGACCCAGGTCAACGTATAAATTAGATCTTACCCACAAATCACGCTGTTACCAATCCTTTAGAATCTAAAATCTAAAGGTTTATTCATAAAAGAAAAAAAAGAGGTAGATAAGAGCTAGAATTGGTTAAATGGAATCAATTACATACAGTAATGGCAAAGTTTTTGGTTCAGGATTATAGCAGCGATGAAATAAACTGCAGATTCAAATCAAATCTCTGGAGTACATCCACAGCTGGGATGGGTCATTCAGTCCTTTGTTTAGAGCAGGTGTGAACAAACTTTTTGACCGAAGAGCCACATCAGGGTTGCAAAACTGTATGGAGGTCTGGGTAGGGAAGGCTGTGCCTCCCAAAATAGCCTGGCCCCGCCCCCTATCCAACCCCCACCCCCTTCCCGCCCCATGACCTTCCTCCCTCAGAATCTCCAAGCCATCCAACTCCTCCTGCTTCTTGTCCCTGACTGCCCCCCTCCCAAGACCCCCCCCGCCATAACCTCCTCCCCCAGGACCTTACCCCCTACCCAACCCCCGCTGCTCCCTCTGTCCCCTATCCATACTCCCGCCCCCTTACAGGCTCCCGGGACTCCCATGCCTTCTCCAACCACCCACGTTCCCTGTCCCCTGATCCCCCACCCCACCCCCAGAACCTCCACTACATCCAACTGCCCCCTGTTCTGTTTGCTGACTGCCCCCTGGGACCCGCTGCCCCTTATCCAACTCCCCGGCTTCCTTACCCCATGCTGCTCAGAAAATTGTGTCTGGCAACTCTATGGCCCTGCAGGAGCATACAGCCACGCCGCTCTAGCACTGCCCAGGAACTGCAGGCCAGAGCGCTGCCCATGCAGTGTGCTGAGGCTGCGGGGGAGGGTGGATAGCAGGGATAACCTCCCTGACCAGGAAGTCAGGGGCCGGGCAGGATGGGCCCAGAGGCCGTAGTTTGTCCACCCTTGGTTTGAGCTTCAGCTTGTAGCAAAGACCCTCCAGAGGTATGAAGCAGGATTTAAGACAAGAGAGAGATGAAGCATCAGACTTTCATAGTCTCTTCCAGGTGTAAGTGCACCTCTTTGTTCTTACTGTGGAAAATTACAGCAAAATGGAGTTTGGTGTCACATGGGCATCACTCATTTCTTTACAGGTGGCAGCAATTGCTTACATGCTACTATGAACGGTCCTAGGAAGATTTCTTATGTGGATTGGAGTCTTCCAAGATCCATTGTCAGTTAAGTGTTTCTTGATTCGGCACTTAATTTGCACATTCCTTTCTCAAGATGCTGACCAGATGCTTTACCTAAGGCTACTTCAGAATCAAAAAATACATTGATATACAAGTACGAAGCTAATATTCATAACTTTAAACTACAAAAATGATACACCCATACAGATGGCATAATTATACCTAGCAAATTATAACCTTTCCATAGACACCTTACACGACAACTTTTGTACAATATTTGTTGCAAATATATAACAGTGGTTGCAACAATGATTTGTACAGTCATAGCTTATATCAGTAACATAAGAGATGGACCAAGACAAATTAGAGGATTGGGCCAAAAGAAATCTGATGAGGTTCAAAGACAAGTGCAGAGTCCTGCACTTTGGAAGGAAGAATCCCATGCACTGCTACAGTCGTGGTCTGAGCGGCTAAGCAGCACTTCTGCAGAAAAGGGCAGGGATTACAGTGAATGAGAAGCTGGATGAGTCAAATGTGCCCTTGTTACCAAGAAGGCTAACGACATTTTAGGCTGTATAAATAGGAGCATTGCCAGCAGATTGAGGGACGTGATCATTCCCCTCTATTCGGCACCGGTGAGGCCTCAAATGGAGTACTGTGCCTAGTTTTGGGCCTCACACTACAAGAAGAATGTGGAAAAACTGGAAGGAGTCCAGCAGAGGGCAACAAAAATGATTAAGGGCATATGACTTATGAGGAGAAACTGAGAGAACTGGGATTATTTAGTTTGCAGAAGAGAAGAATGAGTAGGGATTTGATAGCTGCTTTCAATTACCTGAAAGGGGATTCCAAAGAGGATGGATCTAGATGGTTCTCAGTGGTATTGGATGTCGGAACAAGGAGTAAAGGTCTCCAGTTGCAGTCGGGTAGGTTTAGGTTGGATATTAGGAAAAAACTTTTTCACTAGGTGGGTGGTGAAGCACTCAAATGGGTTACCTAGGGAGATGGTAGAATCTCCTTCCTTAGGAGTTTTTAAGGTCAAGCTTGACAAAGCCCCTGCTGGGATGATTTAGATGGGGATTAGTCCTGCTTTGAGCAGGGGGTTGGACTAGATTACTTCCTGAGGTCCCTTCCAACTCTGATATTCTATGATTTTAAGTGAAGCAAAGCCTGAATATGCATTCAAGCCTTCTGAGGACCACTGGTAGTCACTGGACTTTAAGCCAGGGCTAGGCAAACTATGGCTCATGGCCACATCCAGCCCGCGGGACCGACCTGTTTGGCACCCCGGCTGGGGAGGCTTCCCCCAGCCCCTCCCTTGGAGGCACACCACAGTGTGGGCAGCGCTCTGGGGGCTGGGGTTGTGTGCTCCCATGGGGCAGCATGTCTGGCTTCACGCGGAGCCAGGCACACTGCTCTGAGCAGCAAGTAAGGGGGTCGGGGTGGTTGGATAAGGAGCAGGGGCTCCCAGGGGGCAGTGTGAGTTGGAGGTGGGGTGGGGTTCCGGGGTGGTGGTTGGGGGCAGGGAGTCTCTGGTGTGGGCAGTCAGGGGACAGGGACTGGGGGGCAGTCAGGGTGGGGTGGGGGTCTCTGGTGTGGGCAGTCAGGGGACAAAGAGCGAGGAGAGGGGTTTGGATGGGTCAGGGATTTTGAAGGGGGGCAGTCAGGGGGTGGGAGGGGGGGGGGGGCCGAATGGGGGCGGGTCCAGCCTTCTCTACTCGGCCCTCCATACAATTTTGTAACCCCGATGTGTCCCTCAGGCCAAAAAGTTTGCCCACCCCTGCTTTTAAAAAAAAAAAAAAAACCAAAACAAAAACAAAAAAAAAACCACCAAAACCAAAAAACTTACCTAGTAGGCTGAACTTTCCCATTACATTATTGGTTCCAGCTCACTCAGTTTTTAACTCCTTGGTGGTTTGGGATAATGAATGAAGTAGTGAACTCACCATAGTGAACATCTGGAACTTGAAATACTGCCAGTGCAGATAGTACATAGATACTTCCATATATGTGTAAAGAACTACAGTATTTTCCTTGAAGCAGGTGAATATACAGATTTGCATGTCATAGCCCTTTTTCAGATGAGAACTGATGTTTAATAAACTGAGAGCAAAACCTGGAGAAATTAATATATATTGTGTACTTCCAGATACACAAACGTTCTTCCTAGAGCAGTGGTGTTCCAACTTTTTTTTTCTGGCAATCCAGTTGAAGAAAATTATTGATGCCCACAATGCAGTGGAACTGGAACAGAGGGGTTTGGGAGGGGCGCAGGGCTGAGGCAGAGGGTTGGAGTGCAGCGGCAAGGGCTGTGGGGTGGGGCCGGGAATGAGGGATTTGGGGTGCAGGAGACGACTCTGGGTTTGGGGGAGGGGCTATGGGCTGCGGCAGAGGGTCGGGTGCGGGAGGCAGTCAGCTGGGCTGGCAGTGCAGGCTCTGGGTTGGGGCCGGGGATGAGGGGTTTGGAGTACAGCAAAAGGCAGGGGATTGGGGCACAGTGTTGGGGTGCAGGCTTACCTTGGGTGGCTCCCGATCAGCAAGGCAGTGGATGTGCTAAAGCAGGCTTTCTGCTTGTCCTGGCACCGCGAACCATGCTGCGCCCCAGAAGTGGCCAGCAGCAGGTCCGGCTCCTAGGCGGAGGCGCACAAGTGGCTTCGCACAGCTCTTGCCTGCAAGCACCGCCCTCCCAGCTCCCATTGGCTGGGAACTGGCCAATGGGAGTGTGGTGCTGGTGCTCAGGGCAGAGGAAGCACACAAAGGCCCTTGGACCTCCTGCCTAGGAGCCAGACCTGCAGCTGGCCGCTTCTGGGGTGCAGTGTGGTGTTAGAACAGGTAGGAACTAGCCTGCCCTAGCCGGGCAGCATCACCAATGGGACTTCTAACAGCCCGGTCAATGGTGCTGACCAGAGCCACCACAACCCAGTGCCTTACTTTCTGCAACCCAGTACTGGGGAGCAACCTGCAGTTTGAAAACCATTGTTCTACAGCAATCTCTTCCACTATGGTCAGTTCCACTGGCAATGAATGGCATGAATAAATGAAAAAACTCACCTTCTGACACCTTGAAAGGAGGATTTAGTACAGCCTCCATGGTCTCCTCTAATTCACAGAAGGGATTCTCTCCAAATACTAGGGTATAAAGGGTGATGCCAAGTGACCACATCTCCAGCTCTGGTCCCTGATACCTACACAAAAACAGAGATGCCCGCATAAACGCAAAGTACAAATACACTAAGATATATGAAAGAACATACATTTAGAATGTGTATATGTGTGGTTCTGAATTTCATTTTAAAGGTAGGAAAGATAATATGCAAATATTTTAGGAGTTCTAAACAAAAATATAAACACTTAGTCCTATATTGCCTTCATGCACATGAACACAATCCCTGGCCCTCTCCCACCCTCATTCCCCCACAACTTGGTATTCAGTTTCGCAAGTCAGTGCTAGCAAAAGAGAGAGCACTTATCACTGGGAGCCACCACACAAGCTTCCTTCATGCAGCTCTGTATTTTAACTCAAATACAATACTTCCAGTAATTTTAGTCTTGGGCCTCTCCTAAACAGGAACTGATAAATTGTGCCAAACTGCAAAAAAATTATGCAACATGAATTAACAGCCACTAAAGGAACAGCCACCTCATTACACCTAGTGTCTAGTGAAATCAGAACCTAGTCTTCCTGAACAAAGAAGGCTAGTATAGATACAACATATATCTGGTGACCAGAAGAATAGTGCCCATATATCTATTGCCCATATTTAAAAGTGAGAAGAAAGAGAACCCAGGGAACTACAGACTGGTCAGCCTCACTTCAGTCCCTGGCAAAACCATGGAGCAGGTACTCAAGAAATCCATTTTGAAGCACTTCAAGAGGAAGTTGTTCAGAAACAGTCAATATGGATTCACCAATGGCAAGTCATGCCTGACTAACCTGATTGCCTTCTATGATGAGATAACTGGCTCTGTGGATATGGGGAAAGCAGTGGATGTGATAGATCTTGACTTTAGCAAAGCTTTTGATATGGTCTCCCACAGTATTCCTGTTAGCAAGTTTAAAAAGTATGGATCCGATGGACTATATAAAGGTGGATAGAAAGCTGGCTAGATCATCGGGCTCAATGGGTAGTGATCAATGGCTCAATGTCTAGTTGGTAGCCGATATAAAGCAGAGAGTCTCAAGGGTCAGTCCTGAGGCCGGTTTTGTTCAATATATTCATTAATGATCTTGATGATGGGATTAATTGCACCCTGAGCAAGTTTGCAGATGACACTAAGGTGGGGAGGGAGAAGTAGATATGCTGGAGGGTATAGATACGGTCCAGAGTGACCTAGACAAACTGGAGGATTGGGCCAAAAGAAATCTGATGAGGTTCAACAAGGACAAAGTGCTGAGTCCTGCACTTAGGAAGGAAGAATCCCATGCATCGCTATGGGCTGGGCACCAACTGGCTAAGGAGAAGTTCTGCAGAAAAGGACCTGGGGATTACAGTGGATGGGAAGTTGGATACGAGTCAGCCGTGTGCCCTCATCGCCAAGAAGGCCAACGGCATATTAGGCTTTATTAGTAGGAGCATTGCCAGCAGATCAAGGGAAGTGATTATTCCCCTCTATTCGGGGATGGTGAATCCACACCTGGAGTACTGCATCCAGTTTTGGTCCCCCCTTTACAAAAGGAATGTGGACAAATTGGAGAGAGTCAAGCAGAGGGAAATGAAAATGATTAGGAGGCTGGAGCACATGACTTATGAGAAGCTGAAGGAACTGGAATTATTTAGTCTGCAGAAGACAAGAGGAAGGGGGGATTTGATAGCAGCCTTCAACTACCTGAAAGGGTTTCCAAAGAGGATAGAGCTCGGCTGTTCTCAGTGGTGGCAGATGACAGAACAAGGAGCAATGGTCTCAAGTAGCAGTGGGGGAGGTCTAGATTGAATATTAGAAAACACTATTTCACTAGGAGGGTGGTGAAGCACTGGAATGGGTTACCTAGAGAGGTGGTGGAATCTCCATCCTTAGAGGTTTTTTAAGGCCCGGCTTCACAAAGCCTTGGCTGGGATGATTTAGTTGGTGCTAGTACTGCTCTGAGCAGGGGATGAACTCCTGAGGTATCTTCCAACCCTAATATTCTATGAAGACCAGACTAATTACTGAACCCAGGCCAAAATTAGGGTTTGTCTGCACTTATAGCCATGCAGGTACACCAGTGCCACTACCCAGTGGAGACACTGCCTATGCTAGTGGGAGAGCTTTTCTCGTCATCATAGGTACTCCACCTCCCCATGAGGTAGTAAGGATAAGTCCTGTCATTATAGTTCTGTCTACATCAAGAGTTCTTCCAGTATAGCTGCATTGCTCATTCCACACCCCTCAGTGACATCATTATACCTACATAAGTTTGTAGTGCAGAGCAGGGCTTACCAACCAGAGTTTCAAACTACAGGTTAGACAGCTCAGTGGACGCCCCACACATCATTCTGAAGCACCCTTGCCCAAGAGAGAGTCTCATCACTTGACATCCCATCTGCAAAGGAAGGTAACTTGCTTCACACACAGGGCTAGAAGCATGTGACACTCTGTATCTCGAGGGAACCACCCTGCACCCCTATGTTCATCCTTATAATATGATTGTGTGGTATTCAATGCAAAATTTGTCATGTTGGGTGTCTCTGGAAGGCTCATGATGCACTGAGCATTGTTGTTACAATAATGTTATACGTTGTAATTTCATGTATATAGTTATGAGGCTGAAAATGTGTTCTCATGGCTCAAAACAAGCCCAAGCAAAACTCTCCAGGAGCAGAGGGGCAGTTCACACCTCACCAGGGCATGTATGGGATAAACCCAGCCCAACCTCACAGGAACAAAGGACACTGACCTAAGCAGCAACAACGGATCTGTTAGACCCTCAAGTGAGTCAGTCCCCTTCCCTTAGGGAATTTGGGACTACGATGAGGTAATGCTCACCTGATTCTGAAGGGGTGTGTGCACAAAGTCAATAGGGTAAAAAGAACATGATAAAAGAGAGAGATGTTTGCCATGCTCTTCCTCCTCCATCTTCAGACACTAACACCAAGTGACTGAAGCGTTGATCAAAGGGGAGAGCCTGGCTGAAGGGCAATCAGCCAGCCTTTGGTGAGAAGCATTTAAGTTTGTAAAGGCACTAAAAGTGTTAAGATCAGCTTAGAATGTTTTTTGCTTTTATTTCATTTGACCAAATCTGACTTCTTCTACTTTGACTTATAATCACCTAAAATCTATCTTTTGTAGTTAATAGTTTTTTGTTTATTTTACCTGAAGCAGTATGTTTGGTTTGAAGAGTGTCAGAGACTCCCCTTCGGATAACAAGCCTGGTACATACCAACCCATATAAGCTTGCAGCGTACAGTAGGCATAACTGGACACTGCAAGACGGAGGTTTCTAGGGTTATGTCTTGGACCGGAGACATTGGCTAGTGTCACCTGATTACACAATCCAAGCAGCAGTTGGCCAAAAGTGCTCACTCAAATAGCTGTGTGGGAACAGACCAGGAGTGGGGGTTCTCACAGCAGAGCAGGGTAAGACTGGCTTTCAGAGTCAGGGATTTCAGTGACCTAGCAGATCACCGGTCCAAATAACACGAGGGGAACATCACAAAGTGACATTTGTTAATTCACTGGTAACACAACTTAGTCATCAGTCTACTCAAAGCAGCTGTTCCTGAACTGCACAGAACGCTTGCTGATGCCCTGGAAAAAGGACTGACTCTCTTCCTTTTTTCCAACTGCTGCTACACATGTCAAGTTTTTTCATTAGAAAGAAGAACCAGGGAGGGGTCCACAGTGAACAGACAGAAACAGAGAGGAAGAGCTAACCTACATGTCCCTAATAGTTGTCCTTGCTCCCAGGAGGAGGAACCATATTTCTTCTTCAGGAGCTGAATCCTAACCTGCCAATCTCCACTTGGAAAGGAACTTTCAGTGGAGATAGGGAATGAGACAACCTGATCCCTGGACTGTGTGTCTGGGGGAGCAATGACCCAATCAGCAGAGAGGTACACATAGTGGGAGAGGAAGCCCAGACCATAGGACAGCATGATCAAGGAGAGGACAACAAACTGATCAAGCAGCAGAGTAGTATATGCCAGGGCACAAGTAGAGAAGGGGGACAGAACAGATGGGAGTGAAATGATAAGGTTTCATTCTTCAAAATAGGGCAAAGGACAGCTTTTAAAGGACACCTACAACACAACTACTTCCCTGATATCCTGTTTCTCCATATAAACAATTGATGTACTTGCCAAAGAGACGTGTGTTCATAAACAGTCTTGAATGGGAGGTGTGGTGGGTCATCAAGACCCATCTATTAAGATTTAGATATAGACAATGGGAAACTCAACATATTAAGTCGTGATATGACTCACCTTGACCGTACTGGCCAAGAGATAAAAATCTTAAACCCTTTCCTTAACTTGGTTGTACAGCATGGCAGCCAAAAGTTCACCTGGCATGCTGTTTTTAATAAAGCACTGCATGAGCACTACTAGTTCAGCTTGAAGTGGCACTTGCACTCTAGATCACACCAGGCAGTTAGTCCCCATGTGGCTGGGAATGTTCATACTTGTGCTGAGTACAGAGGAGAATTCCTTTATGATCTTGATAAAAGATGTAAGGAAAATAATCAAGAGATTTTGAGATTCTTAGATTGTGTTTTGACAACTGACAAAACTTAAAGCAGTATTTTCCCAACATGAGGGTGCATCCCATTGAGGGGTCAAGAACTACTAAATGGCAGGGACCCACAGATAGATTTCTCAATTGTTCCTCAGTCTCAGCTTTCATCTGAAAAAAGAGGAATGAAATCTCTGAAACAGTAGTGAAGAAAATCTTCAAAAGATGTGAGCCAAGTGCAACCCGTGCAGCAATGTCTGTGAGTTTGCAGAGTACCTGAAAGAAGAGCTCTGAGGTGTGAAATACCCATTGTATTTCAATGGGTCTAGCATAGATGCTGATGACAATAGTTTAAGCATCATTCTGTCAGCAATTCTTCCACCCCCAGCCTTACAAGTGCATTGCTAACAAGGAACACAAGAGCAGTTTTCACTCAGGTCCAATACATACGGATTGCCCGAGAGCACTTCCGGTGAGCAGTACTCAATTGTCCCACAGAAGGTGTAAAACAGCTTGCCAGGTTCCAAGTAAGCAGCTGAGCCAAAGTCCACCAGTTTGATTGTGAAATCTTCAGCAATTATGATGTTCTCATCCTTGATGTCTCTATGGAGGATATTGCTGCAGTGGAGATATCCCACTGCTGACACTAGCTGAAGCACAAAGATTGAGGTCACAATACAAAGAAGTTTACATAAGGGACATTTCACCAGAATAATCCAGAACACGACAGAATTCTGATAGTCATATTTTGGGGGTTTGTTTACATCCCATCTATACAAGATAAGGAGCTGCATCCAACCGGGGATAGCTGTTATCGTATTGCAGTAATGCTCTCTAGGAAATATATTTGGAAGCAAACTAAGGTTTTGTCTTCTCCAAAAGTGCCTTTTAGACAGGTTGTTTATTTATCCCCTGGGGTTAGGAGCACCAGTGATTAGTCACAATCCAGCAAGTTAATTTTTTTTTTTTAAATCCAAACTTTGACCAAATAATAATTTAGTCTTCTCACATTTCCTTCCCCAACGTTGCAGGCATATATAAAGGTCTGAGTATTTGGGAGTGAACTTTCATATAAAAAAAAAGATAACTCACTCCTAAATACTGAGGCCTGATCTACACAAGAAAATTAGGTCACTATAACTATGTTGCTGAGGGGTGTGAAAAATCCACATCCCTGAGCAACACAGTTAAGCCAACCTAATTCCCCATGTAGACAGCACTAGGTGGACAGAAGAAGAATTCTTCATCACAAACTACGCTGAAAGGAGAACCCCTCCTGTCGACACAAGTAGTGTCTACACTCAAGAGACCCAGTGGTGCAGCTGCAGCTCTGCAGCATTTTAAGGGTAGATAAGTCCACAGTTATTTCAGTCTGCACAATTCATTCTGTGATGCCATAATTAAGTATAGCATCACAATCTGCAAACAAACAATTCTGATAAAGTGTTAATTTTGTGACACCACAGTCCAATCAAGCAGGCAGAGCAGAAAAGTAAGGGGGAGTTTCAGTTTACACAAACCTTTCTGTACCAGCAGTAAAGCAAAAGTACATGAAAATACCTGATTCATTAATGAAACTTGGGGAAACCTCACTTGTGGCAGTAGTCTTTTAAAGGTTACTATGGCTGACATTTCAGACCACTAGAAATCAGCCTTCCAAAACATTCAAGTGGTACTCTCTAAATACCACACACTATCATAGAAACAGAGTAGTGCACATAGATTGACTAATCTTATCTCAACTTTCCAATGAAATGGGATTTTTCTATTAGCCATTCTTCCCCCATCATAACTGTCAAACTGGCACATTCTCAGAAACACGCTTTACTTCAAAAGTAGTTCTCACCTGCCTGAATATATAGCTTGCCAAGGGCTCATCCAAGTCAGGCTGATTATCAATGAATGTGAAAAGATCTAAACCCAATCCATGCTTCTCCATCACTAACTGGAAAAAATGTCCATTTTCAAATACATCCAGCACCTATAAATAACAGGCACTTTTATAATGCTTTTTATCCTTACAGCATTCTACACACATTAACCTTCAAGAAGGGCAGTGAAAAAAGCATATTATAATCTTTAGGGAATTAAATCTTTCTAAACATACATCTTGTCAGCTTAATTGCCCAACTTGTAAAATCATCCAGGGTAAGTGGGGCAAGAATTTAGAAAGGAAGCATCAGTTTCTGGTCTATGTCACCAGATCAAGTCTCCTCTGAACACTTAAGTATACAAGAAGTTCAGAGGAAGGCTTCCTCAGTCTTGTGATGATCAGCTTGAACCTCCCAAGAAAGGTAAGTTTCAACAAAATAAGCTTCCCATGTCTTGTTGAGAATTAGCTGCTATATCCTGCGTACTCCCAAAACCTAAACAGCAGGTAAAGGACTCAGGAATTCAGTCCTGAATCCTTTACAAGATAAATCAAGACCTTCTGTTTAATAGTATTAGCTACAGTTCTCTTTAACTGCAGGGACAACCAGATGAAGGCTTTGATGATCGTGACAGCCATCTCAGACTAATTAAAAATCCACTCTTCATTGAATATGGTCTCTTTCATATCACCAAGCCATGATGTCCTGGAGAGAATTCTGAACACTGACAGAATCAGAGAACCCCTGTATGGTCTGAACATAAACACCACAGAATTCAGTAAGGCAATATTATAATGCCCCTAATTTTCCAAAGAATGTTGCAACAATCTGTCTCACATCTATATCATTGCCTCTGAGTAAAGATTGCAAGCCATGCCAAATCTTGCCAAGTTCTTCCTACCTGAATAGTTAGAACGCAAGATTTTTGAAGTGAGCCATGTCTAAGAAGTCTGTAACAGACTTCAAAGGATTTACTGTGATGAGAGTGGGTTTGGTCAGTTTGCAATAATCCTAGAATGATTTAGTAAAGCTAAGTTAATTATATACAAAAATGTAAACACTATGATCATTACCAAAAAAAAAATCAGGAAGGATACAGAGTTCCACATATGGAAGACTTATTCCCCAAATACTCGCTTTTCTTTGTGGGGGGTTGAAATGGTATTTAAAAAGAATCAACTATTAGTTATCTTTCATTGATAATTTTCATTAATTAAATTTGACCAAATAAGTTGATGGGTGTATTTTAAAAAGAGTCAATACTATATATGAAACAAGCAATTTTAGAACATTTATTGTATTATATACTTTGCATTAAGAAAATGTCAGTAAGAGTTATTAGCTACAAGACAACAGCCTGATGGAAGATCAGTTTGAAAGGTGGGAGGAAATGAAGAATAATTCAAACTATGACTGTATCTTAAAAGCTGTGTGCTTTGAATTATACTATTGTGACAGTGCTGTTTCTAGTGGGATGCCACTGAGAGTGCCAAGTTAGGACAAATTGCTTTAAACAGGACATTTACAGTCCAAAGCTGGGTTTTTTTCACCCTAGAGGCAAACCAAACCAGCCACATAGAAAAGATTTTGGTTTCGCCCCACTGGCTAGCCACAAGTCACACAAGCAATTTCCTTACATACTCCAGCTTTCCAGTATCACCACCAGCAGCCACCTGTCCTGGGGACAAATGGTTATGAAAACCAATACCCCAATAAAAGAAAACGGTTCTCTCCAATTTCAAAGAATCAGGCCCCAGTCCCAGGTCAATATACAAATTAGATCTTACCCACACGCTGTTGCCAATCCTTTAGAATTTAAAATTTAAAGGTTTATTATACAAGGAAAAAAGATACAGGTGAGAGCTAGAAATGGTTAAAGGCAATTAAATACACGCAGTAATGGCTTGCATCAGTTGTAGAATAACTGCAGGTTTAATTTAAAGTCTCTGGAATACATTCCCTGGAGGAATGGGTCATCAATTCTTTGGCCAGAGCACCTATTTGTAGCAAAGTCCCATCCAGAAATAGGAGCAAGGCTGGAGACTGGAGATTGAAGACATGATGGAGGTGGGGTACCACCATTTTATATTTTTTTCCAAGTGCAGGAATTGTCTTTGTCCTTTGCTGTGGAAACTTACAGCAAAATGGAGTTTGAGTCACTTGGGCAATTTTTGCCCCCCTTGCTAAGACACAGGATGTGTCTGCCTTTCCTTAATGGGTCATCAAGCATGGCAAGCAACACTTAACACCAAGGGCTCTGAAATGTCCCCAACAGCATAGCACAATATTTGGAAAGACAGACAGTATAGAGCCAATATTCATAACTTCAACTACAAAAATGATACACACATACAGATAGCATAATCATAATCAGCAAACTATAACCTGGTCGTAGACACCTTATATGACCCCCTTTACCTAACATTTGGTGCCCCTACAGGACCTTGGTTGCACCAATGATCTATATGATTCCAGATAATTTCCGTAACGTGACAACTGTACCTTAATAATATTGGGGTGCTGCAGCTTTAGCAGGATTGCGATCTCCTGAGTAATTTTCCCCAGCTCAGGATCCTCTACCCAGAAGTCTTCCAGCACCTTCTCCTTCCAAATGAACTTTACTACAACCTACACAAATAATAGAATGCAAGAGAGACCTGGATTGTTAAAATGAAAATTATTTTCTCTACAAGTTTACTAAAAAGCCATTGCCAATAGCCCAGAAAGTTGTGGATAGTTATAAAAGCCAGATCTATACTGGATTGGCAGCACAACTGCACCTGTTGCTCTTAACACACCTATTTTGCTTTCAACTGGTTCACTGAACTCTGTAAAACTTCTCGCATGGATCAAAACTAGGGCCCCAGGACTTCAATAAGTCTACTCCAGTGTGTAAAGCTTAAGCATATTCTTAAATCTTTGCAGGATCTGAGCCATCATTTGCAGTTTGTCCTCTCTGGTTATCGATAACATCACTCTACAGCATTGTTAAGATCTGCAATAGCACTGCCCTCAGACTTTCAGTGGAATGAATTAGACACAGAATGGTTACCAGCCACAAAATGAGGCTGGCCACATAGAGAGAATAATATATCCTTTTCAAAGGACCTATTACATCAGTGTCAATACCTTTCTATGTTTCTGTTTGTCTTTTTAAAGAGTTAAGACCTTCAGATTTAGTTTTATGTTTTTGATAGTCTGAGGTTGACATTTCATTACAGAATAACCTTTGCTCTTTTATAATATGACCATTTATTACAAAAGAAAAAACTAGAAGAGTAAATTAAAGAAATTTTTCCTCCTTAACCTCTTTATTATCTTTCTTGCATTTGGCAGTCCAGACAAAGCCAAAAGCTCCTTTGCCAATGAGATTGACAGTGTCATATTTCTTTGCGTATTCTCCCTCACACGCCCTCAATCTTTCCAGATCTTCAGCTCTTTGGCAAATTTCAAACAGTGGCATTGTCCTGATCACCTGGAATAAGGAAGAGACACACAAAAAACTGAAATGGGCCAGTGAGTGAGGTTTATAAAATAAAGAGATATACAGAAATACGATATTTAGAGGAAGATGCTTTAATCAGTGTAGTTGTGAAAATGTGTTATTTTTAACTCCAATGCCAAAAGTTGTCATTGTCATCAGAATCACCACAATGAACTAGAGTGCTGGTTCATCTAGCTTAGCAGCCTAAATCCAGCAGTTGCCAATACAACACACTTCAGTGGAAAAAGAAGAAACAGAAGAAAATGTACCTAGATAACTGTGTAAGCTGCTGTGTATGGAGAAAGTTGTCTTCAACTACCACCAAGCATAGATGATCATGTTACATTCTGAGCAAGAATTTAGATTATTTTTCATGTTTTAACTTGACCATTAGGATCAGAGTCACACAAGTTTTTAAACTCAGTCACAATAGTTTGTCTCACTGACCTAAAACTCAGCAGTGAATTCCACAGATATAAACATCACATCAAGAGTGTTCATAAGAACGTCCATACTGGGTCAGACCAAAGGTCTGTCTAGCACAGTATCCTGTCTGACAGTGGTCAATGCCAGGTTCTCCAGAAGGAATGAATAGAATATGTAATCATCAAGTGATCCACACCCTGCCACCCATTCCTTGCTTCTGGAAAACAGAGACTAAGGACACCATTCTTTCACTGGTTCTAAGTTTAATGTCCTTTAAGTTTCATAGACTTGTTCTCCTTGGAGACAGCAAGTGACAAATAGAAACTGATGAGTTTTGGGATACATTTCAGAATTCTGAATAGCTCCATCAAGTTAATTCTATTTTCTTCTTTACCACATGCTCTCGACACCCCAAAGGCAGAGAGATTAGAATGCAAGTCCCCCAGTACTCTAAACTATGGAGAGAGAGAGAAACTCAGGAGAGAGTCATTATAAGTGACTAGTAGGTTTCCTCTTTCTTAAGAGGACACAAATGGAAGTGGATATAGTACTCCACATGAAGGTATTATTGTATTTCTAAAAAGAAACAAATATTCTATTTTTTTTAAAGTGTGAAATGCTGCGTTACACTGACGTATCCATGCCAAATAGTGACAAGGACAGATATCAGCAATGTAAACTATTTTCAAAAATGGAAATTTCATGAAACATTTTTCTGCCTAACTCTCCACCATCATGAAGGAAGATTGCAAGAAACTCCAGATAGTTAGATTTGCTAACAAACAAAAAAGTATCATTGTAAAAATTAACTCATCCTCTTTCTCTTCCAAGTAAGAAGAGAAACTTCTGCAAATTTCACTTCTGCAAATATACTGTACTATTTCTCTCTGCTCTGAGGAGCAGTTATTCATTAAGACATTTTGTTTATCATCACTGAACCAGTTTTTAATTTAACCCTTCAACTCTTAAAATAACCTCACCACAACCTTTTGAAATGCAGGTAAACAACATCCGTAAGGTCATCATCATCATCTATTTTAACTGATTACACATTAATTTTCCCTTATAGGAACTGCACTGCTTGGAGCATATCAGATTTATTATTAACAGGTCCTCAACAGAATTTTTTAGGGATGATTTTAGTTTAAGATTGCCACTGTTCTTCTCACACACATTTACTTTGTGCTTAAATACCGTGATACTATGCCAAATGCAACACCTGGAGTGGCAGATGAAACCTGCCATTTAATTTTCTTTTGTCAATACAAGTCAGTCCATTAATATTTCTTCAACCTAATATTTGCTTTTAAAAACGAAACCCTGCAAAATACAGAACGTGCAACACTAAATCAACCTTAAGCCACAATTAGATGAGATGACAGAGGTTCTATGTGTCATGCAAATCCTAGCTTTTGGGGGTAGGCCTTGTGTATATTAGTCAGTAGAAGCCAGTGAGATTAAACTGATTTAAAAAGTGGTCTAGTTACACTGGTGCAAACCTCTAACAGATATACTTAAAATGGTTTTAAGGAATTTATACTAGATGCACTTAGATCATTTTATGTTATCCTTACTGCATTAAGCTAAATTAATGTAAGTTACCAAGTCTGAACAAGAGAGGTCCTCTAAAGCATTAAGATGCACCAAGAAAAAATCCAAAATATGAACAAGTAGTTGAAACTATTAAAGGGGTAGCCGTGTTAGTCTGGATCTGCAAAAGCGACAAAGTCTGACGAAGTGGGTATTCACCCACGAAAGCTTATGCTCCAATACATCTGCTGAGCGCTCCCGGGGGGTTGCGAGCTTCCGGCGCCACTGAAAAGCCGCTGAACGCGTTACTTCCACAGTCAGCGGCTTTTCAGCAGACATATCGAGCACTCTCTTCGGCTGCAGTCGGGAGCGCTCGGCATGTCTGCCAAAAAGCCACCAAATGCGGAAGTAATGCGTTCGGCGGCTTTTCGGCGGACATACAAAAGCCAAAGCACCAAAAAGGAGTCACGGTTCTCATTAGTTTGAGAACCTCTGCTGTAAGGCGCCACAGGACTCTGTCGCTTTTAGTTAAAGCTACTTTGTCTTGTCCCTCTCATGACAATTAAATACTTCCTGCAATACACACTGCATAAAAAAAAAAAAAAAAAAAAAAAAAAATCTCACTTCAGCTTCACCCTGAGAAGGGTGCATGAAGAACTGAGAAGCATTTTCAAACACTAAGTCGGGGTGGCCAAACTTACTGGCCCTCTGAGCCTCATATGACAATCTTCAGAAGTTCGAGTACCGGGGCACATCTGCCAGAGCTTGGGGCTTCAGCTCCATGAGAAGTAGCTGCTCAGTCACTCCATGAGGAGCAAATACCTGGGAGAGCACGGAGGGGCACTGAGGGCAAAGAGGAGGGGATATGCCTGAAGGTTGTGACTCAAGCTGTTGGGGGAGCTGAACCTTTAAATTGTGCCCCTCACTCGCACTCTGAGCAGGCACCAGTCATCTCTGGCAGAAGCCCCTATCACCACCATCCCACCACAGGGCAGAAGCCTTGAACTCTCCCCCCGAGTCCAGTAGGTGAAGAATGAGAGAGAAGCAGGAAGGCAGGGCTCCACAAGCCACACTTTAACTGTAAAAGAGCCACATGTGGCTCATGAGTAGCAGTTTGGTCAACCCCGCATTACATGATGGCAGAAATACTCACTTCTCCTAGGCTGAGAGCGGAGAGATCCGCTATAGACTGCGAAGAACTGGCTAGACTGGAGAGCAGAAGCTGAGTCCTTGCTGCTGTTTCTTTCTGGCTCCAAAAGAGGTCTTTCACCACCCAGACACAGAAGAGAGCTGCAGGGTCCTGCAACTCTACACGTTTCACTTCAAAAAGTATTCCTTCAGAAACACAAATCCCAGCAGAAAGATATTCAGCCCATTTAAACAGTGAACATAGGTAAAGAAAAAAGTACCAATGCAGAGAAAGCATTGAGGCCAGATTTACAACTTGCACTCCTAAATTTAGGAGGTTTGAAATGATGGCTTCAGATGCTCTATTTTAGGGCCAAATCCTGAGGCCCCTACTCAGAGAACTCTCATTGACTCCACTAGGAGTTTGCCCAAGTAAGAATTAAGTTAAGCCTAGTGGTTTGGCCATTAGAAGGTGACAGACAATCGTGCAACTGTTCTAAAGACTCTTTGACTAACCATCCACAGAAGTGCAGTTTGACTGCACCCTTAGAAGTGGCAGGTTAAAGAAAATGCCTGTCAAAGGGGAAGCCATGTATGCAGTTTTTAGGTGACATATAAATGGGAGTGTACATCAGAAGCTGTTGGATCAAACTGTAGGAATGGATGAAAGATCTCCAAGCACACAACTCGGGTGCTATATTAAATGCTAGCAGCTTTCCAATTAAGGGGTATTGTCACATACAATATCCGACAAACAAAAAAACCCCCAAGATTCCTTAATTGTGTTTTGACCACCACCTGAGGTTATTAACTCAATGAATTTTAAGAGAAATTCACTCTTCATCATTTATGCTACTTAGCCCAGGTCTACACTGCGGGGCAGAAGGGGTCGACCTAAGATACGCAACTTCAGCTACGAGAATAGTGTAGCTGAAGCTGACGAATCTTAGCTCAACTTACTTCGCATCCTCATGGCGCAGGGTAAACTGCCGCTGCTCCCCTGTCGACTCGCTTCCACCACTCATCTCGGTGGATTACAGGAGTCGAAAGCAGAGTGAGCAGGGATCTATTTATCACATCTAAACTGTGATAGATAGATCACTACCCGCCAATCCAGGTACCCTTACTTTGCATTTCACTCCATTTGGACAATGGAAACAAACTGGCCCACAGATCAACCTTTTTCTTCCTGCAATTCCAAACCCTCTCCCATCTTCTATCCCTGAATCATTTGCATTCTTTCAGAAAGGAAAAAAAAGAGAGTGTCTAGTCAAGAGCTTCAGAGGGTCAGAAATGGTCATTAGTTTAAACTTACTTAGTTTTGAACCATCTCTGTGATAGCAGTTCCCAGCATAGCTGCCTTCCAGGATCTCAGAGATAAGCAAAGGAACTGATGGAGATAATGTAGCTTCTGGTTTCACAGGGGTGGATGTTACTTGCATTTTCAAGTTCTGCTGCTTGAACAGGAGAAAATCTTCTTGGGGATTCACATCATTGTTCTGAGGGCTTCCATTCAGATGATCCCCAAAGTTCTCTGCAGCACTTTTAGGCGCTAAAGGAAATATTCTGGAGGAATCTTCTTGAATATTTTCCAAATGTCTGCTGGAGTTCAACCACTCCCGGCCAACCTTTGGGGAAGTGCTACTCAACAGGAGCTCTTCCCATTCAATTGTAGAGGAGTTAGTCTTCTGGGCCAGGAGTCTGCCCATATCCAAGTCACAATCCACCACATCAGGCAAGTATGCCCTTAGAAGACCTGAAGTAGCATCTGAACAACTGTCTGAAGTCAGCTCAGCACCAATGTTCAGGTCCAGTTCCTTAAGGTCTTCACAAATGCAATTTACTTTAATGCCTTGTTCTTGGATTTCTTTTAAATTAATGACAGCCCCCAAAGCAGAAGCATCACAAGCTAGTAAACTTCCTGAACAAACATCTTGGATATTACTCTCTACAATAGGAAGGAAGGATGAACAGTCAGTCAGTTTGGAGTTTTCTATTATCTGCTCAAAGCTGTAGTTTCTTGTCCCACTCATTAACTTTGTATTTGCAAACTGCTCTGTACTCACATGGGTTTGCATATCTGGTCTGCAGTAAGAGGTTGCCCCAAGCCATGGTTCATCTAGTGTTGGTGTCCCAAATGATAGACAGGAAGCATCACACAAAGACCTATTCAAATCACAGGTCTCGGTTTCTTCTAATCTGCAGGGAACAGGCATCTGAGGGTCCAGTAGTGAAGTAGTCTTTCCCTGAGGTTCAGTGGAAGATTGACACTTCATGGTTTCATATGGTAACCTAGAACTTCGTTGCCTATCTAAATCCACAAGGACTTGATGCTCTTTCTGCAGTAGGTCAGACAAGCTATCGGTTACATCAACATTCACCTGCCGAGTCTCAGATGGTACTGGACCATCATGGTCTCTCAGTAAGACTTCTGTATCCTGACCAAAAACTGATTGTTTTGAATTAGGTTGTTTGGGAGAGTATGCTGCAGAGAGGCTCTGGTGTGAGTTATTAGTTTCTGCAGTTTTCATGACAGTGAAGACTCCATCATGCTGGCTCTCAGGCAATGGCTGTTCAGCTGTGGCTGGCAGGCCACCAGTAGCAATGCAGTCCACACTATAGGGATTCAAATGCGTCATTCATGTCAGGGCCAGAAAAGAATGAGAAAGAATTCATCGATACATAACTTGCACTTATCCTTTTTATAAGATTTAGAAGGAAACTCTTGGTGCAGACTTCCCAGTTCATGGCAAATCCAAAGTCTTAATGCAAAGGAATGGCTAAAGTTACCATATGGAACAGACTGCTAAACATTGTACCAATAGACTGTCTAAGAAACAGATCTAGATGAGGAGTGAATTTGCCACAATGAAATGGAAACAAGCTGCAGGACATATTAATGAAAGATCTGTGTTGCGTTCCCAGACATTTTTATATGCAGTTTTATCTATGATAATACAAATGTTCTTTAGATTACTGTAAATTTACAAAGGCAGTAACAATTCTAACTCAAGTTAACCATTAAATGAGGGATAGAGTAGATATAAAAGGTTTTAGAGTCTGTACTCAAACAGTGGATGACAAATACAGTTCTGTTTATGGAGAATTATCATTCTTGTAGTGAAAAGAAAAAAAGAGAGAAGACTGACTCACAGTATTCTTGCTAGCAAGTTAAAGTAGTATGGACTGGATGAATGGACAAGGTGGATAGAAAGTTGGTTAGACTGTCGGGCTCAACAGGTAGTGATCAATCGCTCCACCTCTAATTGGCAGCCAGTATCAAATGAAGTGCCCCAAGGGTCAGTTTTGTTCAATATCTTCATTAATGCTGAGAGTGCTATCCATGCCATCCTCCAGATCAAGTCTGCTGATGACACTAAACTGGGAGGAATGATAGATACACTGGAGGATAGGGATAGGATACAGAGGGACCTAGACAAATTAGAGGATTGGGCCAAAAGAAATCTGATGAGGTTCAACAAAGACAAGTGCAGGGTCCTGCACTTAGGATGGAACAATCCCACGCATTGCTACAAACTAGGGACCGAGCGTCTAGGCAGCACTTCTGCAGAAAAGGACACAGGGGTTAAAGTGGATGAGAAGCTGGGCATGAGTCAGTGTGCCCTTGTTGCAAGAAGGCTAACAGCATTTTGGGCTGTATAAGTAGGAGCACTGCCAGCAGACAGAGGGACATAATCATTCCCCTCTATTCGGCATTCGTGAGGCCTCATCTGAAGTACTATATACAGTTTTGGGCCCCACGCTACAAGAAGGGTGAGGATAAATTGGAAAGAGTCCAGCGGAGGGCAACAAAAGTGATTACGGGGCTGCAGCACATGAGGAGAGGCTAAGGGAACTGGGATTGTTTAGTCTGCAGAAGAGAAGAATGGAGTGGGGATCTGATAGCTGATTTCAACTACCTGAAAGGGGGTTCCAAAGAGGATGGATCTAGACTGTTCTTAGGGGTACCAGATGACAGAACAAGGAGTAAAGGTCTCAAGTTGCAGTCGGGTAGGTTTAGGTTGGATATTAGGAAAAACTTTTTCACTAGGAGGGTGGTGAAGCACTGGAATGGGTTACTTGGGGAGGTGGTGGAATCTCTTTCCATAGAGGATTTTAAGATCAGGGTTGACAAAGTCCCTGCTAGGATGACTTAGTTGGGGATTGGTCCTGCTTTGAGCAGGGGATTGGACTAGATGACCTTCTGAGGTTCCTTCCAACTCCGATATTCTATGACCTAAAGAGTTCCAGCAGAGACAGTTAAGGTGCCCTGCTAATAAGAGTGCAAAGTTCTGTGGGAAGACAAAGTACTAAATAAACTAAAACTTTTACATAACATATAGTGACTCTCGGAAGGAAGGAACACTGTTTAAAACATAGGTCCAGCTAGAGTGGTTCCCAGAACACTTTTGTTGGATAGCATGAATAGGGCCAAGCAATGTTAGAAATTGGTTTAACTGGAATTGTGTTTAAACACTTTTTAAAATCTGTTCCTGACCTTGTGCAGACAGAAGCTAGGTATGACTTCTATTTCTGGGGAAAATGACCCTTACAGATCTGAGTGGTGGCAGTGGGTGGTCTAACAGGCTGAGTATGGGTAGGACTAAAGAAACAGCAGAAATGGGCAAGATACTTTACCTGCCTTGCAGATAGCCACTCAGCTGCAAAACACCAAGTACAGGAGGCTAACACTCTCCTGACCCCTCCTAGTTCACTTTTACAAATAATGAAACATTATTTCTTGCAGTTGTTAAGTGGCTTGGTTTATAGAAGCTGTGACAGTGCACATATAAAACCTACCCATTGAAATGTGTGGATGTCACAGCACATGAGAGAGTAGATGGCAAACTGCTCCCACAGTCAAGCCAGGTCTCTGCACTAGTGAAAATCTCTTCTGCCTGGTTCCTTGCTAGTTTCTGCTTCTCATGTAGCAGGAGGACTGCATCCCCGTCAAGCAAGAGGCTGGTACCTGTACCAAACGAGATGAGACAATTCTTCAGATTTAGTCTTTGTTGCAGATGTGTCAGCTTTCATAGCTCAAGAAGCCTGGAAATGGCCCTGCTCTGGATCTAGTACTTAATAGTTTAAAGAGTCAAACTGACCCAGGTGACAAAGTGGGGGTGGGGGGAAGGTCACAACTTAACTTCCCAGAGAAGCATGGTAGAGTGCTAAAGCATATAGGTGGAGAAAAACAGAAGAAAGCAGCAGCCCTGAAACCACCAGGTAAGTGAAGAACCTGAGCACTACTTTTGGATTTACCATTCTGTTCAGACCTGGGTCAGTGAATCTGAGCCCATGCGCAGATCCCCAAGAAAAGCCTATGACAAATGCAGTACAAAAGAATTTAAATTATTTAACATTAGAGTTATTTCAAACCACTCCAAAATCAGGAAAAAGAAAACAAAGTTCAGTTTGCTATTGTAACTTTAAATTCACCAAAATTGCACATCTGGATAGAAAGAAGAACAAAGCTCAAAAGGTTTAAGAACAGAAAAGGGGGCCTGTTACAGGGTGCTAGCAGGAGAACTACTACCAAACCTTCTGCCACCCCAGCTACGCTGGAGCTGGAGAGGCCACCTGGCCCTGATTGGCAGAGCAGGAGCAGCTGCTGGCTCTGCAGGCTGGGGCTGGTTAAAAGCCTCAGAGGAAGTGGGGGTGGAGGGGGCTGGACAGGAAAGTACCTGCAAAGGAGGTAGAGGAGATAGGGAAAAGGGAAGCTGCTCTGAGGAGAAGCAGGAAAGACTAGCCTGCCCTCCTCTCCTGTTGAGGGGAAGAGAGAAGGAACTTTGTATATATTGTGCTGTGAAGGTGGTGGGAGCATGTCTTGTACAATAAAAGACAGGTGAGCACTGCAAACTGGGTCTCCTGAGTGACTTTCTGGGACAAAACAGGGGCAGGAGCCACAAGGGCCCTGCAGGAACCCTGTTACACAGGGCAAAAATATCCAAAAGGGAATCAGAATGCAAGGGAGGATGTGAGGTAAAATAAACAGACATTGCCAAACTACATAAAGTTAAACCACACTGTAAACTGCTACAAAGTGACTGAATCTAGACTATAAACATGAAAAGTTCCTCCCAGAATCTATTTGGCAAAGACTGAAAGCACTGTCCATCGATACCTTTTTGTTCCAGTCACCACATCCAAAAAGGAACCAAAAAGGACAAAAGCTGAGACCTGGAGGGAAATGTGAAGCCAATAACTGTAAGTCCTCAAATAGCTGCCATTTGTCTTGTGCAAAATGACAAACATATAATAGTTCACTCATCTCAGATCTCATTTAGAACCAAAATTCTCTGCTGGCATAACTCCATTGTAGTTATTCTTGTAGCTAATTTGGTAAGACATTAAGGGCTAAAGGGTGTAGTGCCAAAATACCCAAACACAGACTACTACTATAATTTGAACCTCTACAATTTGCAAAAAAGGAGAAATAATCCAAGACAAAGGACTCTGATAACATGGAATCAATCTGGTATTTTCTGTAGAAAAGCCAGACTTCTGAAACACTTAGACTTTGGTTTGCTTAATTTCTAAATTACTTCTCACCTGTACAATACACACACAAGGTCCTATTTATCCACAAAAGTTGTATTATGCGCAGACGCTCCTTAAAATATCTTCATCTATTTTTGTATTAAGACCCAGCATGGAAAATACCCATGCAGAGGGAAAAATATTTCTAAAAATCTGAGATTATGAAGACAGGGGTTATAATGGAAACTTCAACATTACCTGATCCAGAATCCTCTCAGAAGTAAATGCTATCCAGAGCAGCCAAACCACCAAGTAATTCTATACGTCAAGTTCACAGCACTAATAAAAAGCTACATGTATTGGTGGTCATATCATAGAACATCAGGGTTGGAAGGGACCTCAGGAGATCTAGTCCAACCCCATGCTCAAAGCAGGGCCAATCCCCAATTAAAGGATCCAACAGATTTTTTTCACCATATCCCTACACAACCCCCTCAAGGACTGAACTCATAACCCAAGATTTAGCATGCCAATGCTCAAACCCCTGAGCTAGCTAGGCCCTCCCCTTATAGCACCCAGTATTTCCTATAGGTCTCCCATCCAAGCACTAACCAGGCCCAACCCTGCTTAGCTTCCAAGATCAGACATGTTCAGGGTGGTACGGCCATAGATGCTGCTGCCTTAAGATTTCTTTTCTAAAGAGAATCGGTTTCCTTTAAAAAAAGGCAAGCTCTAAGTTATTTCACCAACAGATGACAACAACACTTTTGAAAAGCCACTGATCTTCATCCACACATACATATTTGGTACCAGAGAGCAGCAGCTACAAAAGGTAAAAGGAAAAGAACAGAATGAAAGGAAAAGAATAGAGACAAAAGAATGAATGGGAAGATATACTACTGAAATGTGATCAGAGTAAGCAGCCTGAGGTACTTTGAAATAAGAAATTATACAGAATGGTTGTGTGCATCAGTGACAGCTAGAAGTTTGCTGAATACAGTAACCAAAATCATTCCTCTCTCCTTTTCTTCTTCAAAAAGAACTATGCAAAATAAGGCCACATACTGTAAGAATTTATTATAAGAATAACAGTGTGATTAGCAAGAATACCCTAGATTATAGTAATTGTAAAATTTGTTAGATAAAAAGTATTTCAGCATATTCATAGAATCATATTAAAAGTGAATTTCCAGGAGAAGTTTTAGAAATACTCGCCACTGTTTCCAGCTGAGAGTGATCACAGTGGTAGCTGCCAATGCAAAGTTATTTCTCAGAAGGAGCTCATTTTGGAAGATGTTGACTATGACTTTGGAAATACAGCTTTGATCCGCCTCCTCAGTGGCTGCCAAGGATCTGGTCGCCGAGAGCAGCTTCCAGGTCCAGAGGAGGTCCTGGTAGAAAACCTCTCAGAGGCAGATAAAGGAGCTTCTGGTCATATTCGAGCCCTCAGAAGCAGTGCAGGAAGGCATGTGCCAGTGCGCTCCATGCTGGACTACCCGCATCATGAAGGAGCCTCTGCAGGGCCTGGAGGAGGAAGATATGGACCTGACAGAGCAGGCACTTCAGGCTCTGTCCTCCCTTCTCCAGGGGCAGAGGGAGAACCCCTGAAGAGACCCAGTGCAGTCCTGGCCAGAAAAACTCCAGAACTAATTTCCAGAGGTTGGCCACGAAATCCGGGGCTGGGACAAGGGTGTTGAGCCAGTGCCAGAGCATAGACAGGACTAGCTGACTTAGCACCAGTGCCCTCCCTTGGAGTAAGAGGCACTGGAGTAGTCCTGTCCATCTCCGCAGTTGCTCTACCACCCTGCCCTCTAAATCTTGCCAGCTCTCTGGCAGAGATGGATGCATTGCAGAAAGGTTAATACCAAGATAGAGCAGTGGACCAGCACTCCACCGGATGGCCTGAAGCGCAGGTGGGAGGGATGCCATTCATCTCCAACCACCAGGCCAGAGCTCTTGACCCAGGCAGAGAAGGCTGCCGAGTAGATAGCCTGGCAAGCATTCACCCGCACCAAGTTGCCTGGATCCTGAATCGTCAGTGTACGCTGACAGGACCAGCTGCAGCTCCGGCTCTTGCAGCACCAACCCCATCAGCCTCTGGCGGAGGAGACAGGAAGGGCTCGATCACCAGAGCGTACAGCTGGTCTGAGAGGGGGAACTCCCGCCATACTCTCCACCTAAAGCTGACTGGCTTGGTCAGGGTCCATTTGAGCCTGACTAGACAATTCGCAGAGGCATACAGCACCTGGAGAAAGCCCATAAACCGGGGTCCAAAGTCTAACAGTCACAGAGTGCCCAGCAGATACCCGTGGTCCACCCTGTTGAACGCCTTCTCCTGATCCAGACACAGGAGGGCGAATGACAGACTATCCCTACACCCAAGCTCCAAGAGATCCCAGACCAAATACTGATTATCAAACATGGTACAGCCCGGGATGATGTAGGTCTGGTCTCAGTGGACCACATCCACCAGCACGGACCCCAGTCACAGCGAGATGGCCTTTGTTATGACTTTATAGTTTGTGCTGAGGAGCGAGACGATATGCCAGTTCTGTAAGTTGCAGAGTCCCCCTTCTTTGGCAACAAGGCAAGCACGGCTTGCCTGGACAAGAGAGGAAGGACCCTGCTCTCCAAGGACTTGGCCCAGATGGTGACTAGGTCTGGGCCAAGGACGTCCCAGAACACGTGGTAGAACTCCACTGTCATCCCAGTCCATGCCCGGAGATTTATTGGTGGGAATGCAGCGAAGGGCTTCCAAGAATTCAGCCAGAGTGAGAGGCTGCTCTAGCTGGTCTCAGTTGTCCATGCTGACCATTGGGAGGCCATCCCAGAGCACTCTGCAAGCGTTAGGATTGGTCAGATCCAGGGAGAAAAGGCATGCGTAGAAGGCCCTGGCCGTCTTGCACTCTGCTGGATCTGTGAGGGGGGTGCCATCCCCTGCCAGAAGGCAGATGTGCTTCTTAGCCCTCCTCCTTTTCTCCAGGGTGTAGAAGAAGCGGAAGCTGCAATCCATTTCCCGAAGGAGGTGGATGCAGGATCGAACAAACGCACCGTAGGCCCTCGAGGGCCTGGAGCTCCTCCCACTTCTTCCAGCAAGCTCCGCAGAGGGATGGATCCTCAGGGCTGGCAGCCTCTCCAGTTTTAAAACCTCCCATTCCAACTTCTCTATCACCGCATCCCTCCATCGGCTGGCACCCTGGGATAAGGCAGGATGCACATCTTCCCCACATCCCACCACTGCTGCTGCCCTTGCCAGACCAGCCAGAACTCCCAGAAGGATGCCATGAAGCCCACATCCGCCAACAAGCTGTTATTAAAATGCCAATAGGCTGGCCCCGGCCTTTCTCTGCAGAAAGAGGCCATCACAGTTGCTAGGTGATGGTCCGAAAACGGGACCAGCCAGATGCTGGAGGAGTGGGCCCATGAAAGATGGAAGCGTGGCAGGTAGATGTGATCCAACTGGGAGTAGCATGACTGACAGCCCTCCAGCTGGACAAAGATGAATGTTAAAGTCATCCAAATGGTGGTCGCGTCAGAAGTCCATCAGGGAATGATGGTCGACAATGTCCCAAAAGACGTCCACGGCAGCGGGCACTGCTCGGTCCCCAAGTGGTCCTGCTCATCAAGGATGGTCCCAGGACTAGGCATTTGCAAGGATCCAAAGAGCTGAGGAAGGCGGACACGTGCTGATAGAAGCGCAGCTGCTCCAGGCCTGATGTCAGGGCATAAATGTTAATGAGGTTGACCATTAGCCCCTCCATGCAGACCCAGAGGTGCAACAGACGGCCCAGCACAACCTCAGTGACCCCCAGCACTTCAGACCGTAGGTTGGGGGAGAACAGAGTAACCACTCCAGCCATAAGAACTGTGAGATGGCTAAAGTAGACCTTATCTCCCCCACTCCAGCTGCCAGCTATCTTCTCCTGCAGGAAAATCCCTGAAGGAAGGAGTTCATCTGGCATCCATCCTAAAGCGCCGGGTGTTTAACGTTGAAAAGACGATAGGTGACAGGAGCAGGGCTGGAAGGATCCTCCCCGGCAGGGATGTTCATGACTCCCGTTGGGCCACGCAGCAAACCGTGACCTACCCCGTAGGAGAGCAAAAAGAGTCACAGAAGCTGCAGGCCTGCCTCCAGCTCCTTTTACCCTCCCCTAAAAGGGCCCTCACAGCCTGGAGGATTCAGTGGAAATCCCCCCCAACGCTGAAGAGCAAAGTGCACCGAGAAACTCTCTCAGCTCTTCTCGCTGCATATGGGGAAGCGGGGGCGGTGGGGCCCCTGGCACAGCCCCATGGCTTACCAAGAAAGGCAGGCAGACAGAGGACCTTGACATGGCACCTGATGAGCCAGTGCCATGTAACCCGCTTCAGACCCCGGCTCAGTGGGGAAAATAGCACCCCCTAGTGCAGCGGTGGGCAAACTTTTTGGCCCGAGGGCCAGGTCAGGGAAGGCTGTGTATGGAGGGCCAGGTCAGGGAAGGCTGTGCCTCCACAAACAGCCTGGCCCCACCCCCATCTGACCTCCTCCCACTTCCCACCCCCTGACTGCCCACCTTAGAATCCCATTCAACCTCCACTTGTCCCCTGATTGCCCCCTCCCGAGACCCCCCCAATGCTAACCACCCCCCCAGGACCCCACCCCCTAAGCCCCTCTGCTTTTTGTCCCCCGACTGCCCCCTTCAGAGACCCCAAACACTAACTGCCCCCCCCAGGACCTTACCCCCTTCTCAACTCCCCCTGCTCCCTGTCCCTTGACTGATCTAACCCCTATCCACACCACCGCCTTCTGAAAGGCCCTCCACCCCGGGACTCCCATGTCCTATCCACCCCACTCCGCTCTGATCCCCTTCCCCTGACCACTCCTCGCTCAGAACATCCATCCCTCCCACTAACCCCCTCTCCCATGACTGCCCCCGGGACTCCCTGTCCCTTAACCAACATCCCTCACCCCGCCCCCTTACCACGCTGGTGGCTCCGTTGGGCTCCAGGAGAGCAGGGAAGAAGCCGGGAGCAGCCTCCCCTGCCGGGAGCTCGGGCACATGTCACTGAGCTCCAGGAGAGCAGGGCAGGGGCTGGGAGCAGCCCCCTCCCTTCCCCACCTCGGAGCTCAGGCACGCTGAGCTCCAGGAGAGCAGGGAAGGCGGGAGCAGGCCAGGAGCAGCCTCCCCCACCGGAGCTCAGGCAGGCCGGGCTGGACAGTCTCGCGGGCCGGATCTGGCCCGTGGACCATAGTTTGCCCACCGCTGCCCTAGAGGATTGGGACAGGGAAATATGAAAGCTGCTCCCTGGAGGATTCTTGTAGACAGGGCCCTGGCTGGAAAGGTATGCTTGGAAACTGTGAGCAAAGAAATAAATTGTCTCCTCTTTGTTCCTACTGTGTTCAGAGGAACAGGAATGTGTCTCCATTCTTTGTAAATGGACAGGATTGCACCAAATAATATACCTGACTCATCAGCACTTTCTCCTCTAAACAAACCAGCAAAACTCCAAATAATATTGTTCGGCCAATATTAAGGTTCACCTTTAAAATGCTAATATCGTAGACTTCTGCATACTGACACCTCTGTCAAGCCAGATACATTTCAGACATTTTAAAGTGCTTTGAGATCATTGAAGGAAAAATGGATGCTACACATGCAATATATTACTTATTCCTGGTATAATTATTTCTGAACTGGCATGTTTTTGGTTTCTTGCCATTAGAAATGCAGAGGGAAGAAAAATTAAAATAAAGTTTCCATCCATGCAATGTGATTATTTCAAACGTGGTTTCAGCTATATAGAAATCCAATGATTTCATAGCACACACAACCATTTCCAGTGACATTGTTTCAGGTCATTTTACCTTCACTACTATCTGCTATACAACAGTCTCCCTGCTGGGCTCTTTTAACATCTCCAGACGTTTGTCCATTTTCTGTCTCCATGCAGTCCTCAAGAGGGGGAAATGGCAAGGAGGATTCATCAATTCTATCCATGCGGTTACAGAAACCAGGAATCAGGAAAGTGATGTTCTAAAATATAGAACACAACAGTATGAACCAGACTGATTCCTCACTAGTTGGTGACAGATGCCAATAATCTGTGCTGGTGGAGACAGCAATCCAATCTTGTGGGAAGTCACACAAACATAACGCACAACAACAAGGAGTCTGGTGGCACCCTAAAGACTAACAGATGTATTTGGTTTTTATTTTATTATAGTCTTTAAGATGCCCCCGGACTCGTTGTTGTTGTGGATACAGATTACCACGGCTACCCCGATTCATGATTCACAACATGTGATGGAAAATGACAGATTACACAGTCTGCTCCCGCATTCTTAAAATATGTTACAATCCTTTGACAATCCTTTATTCAGAAGTTAATTTATGAACCAATAACCACCTCACACTTATTTGTTGAATACAGCAATTCTAACTGAGCAAGTGGAATAGATTCTTTTGCTGGCAGACTTGAGATCATTAAGACACACCAATCATTTCTGGGGGGACGAGGGGGGAGAATTCAGACCTCACCTTTCCCAGCAGCTCCCTTTTCTCATAGCCAAACAGCATTAACGCAAAACTGTTGCTGATGCCATAGATGGTCCCATCTTGTTGGAGTGTGATAAGCCCACTGATGGCAGTGAAAACCCAGACAGTGGCAGAGTAAGAATAGTCTGTGGAAGATCTTGTCTTGCACTCCTGTAGGAATCCATCCTCAACCAGTGAGACTTGGTCCTCATCAGGAAGACTAGCCCTAAGCTTTAAACTGAGAGGAAATGTTGTGCCCTCCCTGGCTCGACCTACAGATCTCTGGATCTTGAGATTCTAAAAAGAGAAACACTGTTTACATTACAGCACACACATAAAATTATGCACAGGAAAGCTTTCCAGGGGGTAGAGGGGAGAATGTGTTGTTTCACGAGCAGAGATCTTGCAGTGAAAATCCTAGCTCGTTACCTAGCTAGGAAACACCTGAACAGCAAACAACAACTCCATAGCCATTATCAGGAGACTTAGGTGCTAAATCTGCCACCAGAGGCTCTATTTGTTACCCAATACATATGAAATAGGAAGACGATGCAGTATTTATATCACACATGAGAAGAGCAAGGAATAGCTTAGTTGACAGACCACACAGTACCTTTGGAATTTTCTTGCCAAGAGGAGGGATCTGTAGTGAAGGAATCAGATCTGTTATGTAGTGCCCAATTATTTCTTCCAATGATGTGTAACCATGGAGATGAGCAAAGAGAAGGTCACACGATGTAATCTCTCCCTTAAAAAGAGTTCACATGACTCTCACAATTGTAATGTTTTAACCACAGGCCACACCATTCCCAAAGAGCAGTTTATGCTAATATCAAAACAATACGGCTGGAAGTTCCCATGAAGAAAGACAATACCATCATCAACAACTGATTCAGTAAGCAGATACAGCATAATACAGTGCCACTGTAACACTATTTTTATGCATGGAAACCACATGTAGCTAAAAATCTATGCGAGGCAAGTGGAAAAACAGAATCTGAGATTTCCCCCAACAAAAAATATTTTTACACAAATATTTACAACCATGTCTGTTAATTCACCTGAAATATTCCATCTATTCCACTGCAAAGTGTTCCTTGAGGAGAGACCACTCAGCTAATCACGTTAGAAAGTGCAAGTCAAAACTGAGATGAACTGGCACAGCTGTGTAGGAGAAACCTGCAGAGTCTGCCCACACATACATCTTTCATATTCACGAGTGCTAAATTGTCTGTTAAGGCTTTTAAGGCCCCCTCACTTGCACAAAAGCTCTTTTGTCAAATTGCTCTCACATTCTGTGACTAATAGAAGAGAGCACTCACATTACTTCTGAAGGAAACAGAGGCAGAGAGTCTTTCCACTGGTTCCAGCACAACCACACAGCATCCATTATCCTTGCTTCTCACTCTCCTCATCCAGACGGAGACAGGGATCGTCTCATTGCTACGTCGTATAATATCTACCTGTTAACAGAAATCAGTATTAAATACAGTATATCGACATGTCTCTATCTACCAATAGCTTTATGAAATGAGAGCTGAATAAGATTTCAATCTCAGATATCTTTCTCTTTCTGTTAGAAATGCAAGATAAGGGATCTTTCTATTAATTTTTCAAACAGGGCTAAGTGAATGTCTTCTTTATGGTGGCAATTCCTCTTGCCTTCAAGACATTCAGTTAAATGGGAATCTCCATTTATACTATAGGGTTTCTGACAAACAATTCTGGGCATAACTATAGGATTGCAAAGCAAAGCTGAGCTGTCATATCTGAGATGAACTACAGATGAGACAAAGTGGCAAACTTGGGACAATCCCACTATACTTAAGACACTAACACATGAAAAACATTTAAATTCGAGCTTCCTCTTTTGTGTAAACTAAAAACAGAAGAAAGCAGATTGCCCCACACAACAAGGCACTCTCTGGCCAATGTTACTCTACCCTTCTTGGGGGCACTGACAACTGGAATAATTTAGAACATCTTTGAGGCTGTTCTAAGTTAGAACAGGAACCTGGACCAGCGAAGGATTACAGGAGACAAAAGCAACTCCTTCGAACAGACTGTTCCTATGCTGCATTTGGTGCTCTTTGGCTGCAGCCAAAGATCTGACCTCATGCCTTTATATTCTGAACTATTTCCTATCTTTCCTTTCAGTGTATAAGCATGTACACAGACACTAAAAACAATGAGACCACAGCACATTCAACACATGCATAATACATAAATATGCAACTTGCATATTTATATGTTTGTATCTGCAATATTGCGGCTTTGCTGAAATGCTGTTACAAATGTGAGTTACTCAGCCATTGAAAGAGCATGTAACATTAAAACTTCTCTGTGCTTGGATAACAGCTTTGTTTTTAAACCTCACACCTGACATGCACAATTAACATGGAGTCCTCAGTAAGATCCAGTGCTTTTGCTTTGTTAGAAGAAATATGGCTTTAATATAAAGGGCTGAAGGCTTGTAACTAGTTCACTGATCACACACACTAGGTTGTTCTCTTCAACCTCAGAAAAATGATCAAGGTGTTTCCCAACTTTTGCATGCCTTTTTAAAAGTGACACTGTAACATCATACATTCAAAGATGCATTCCTTATGGGAATCTTACTAAGTTACAATAACCAAAAAACAGCAGCTGGATCCTTGCAAGAAGTGTTATCGCTGCGGAAATAAACCAGCAGACTCAACTTCAACAGTAGCTTTATTAATTTAAACTGCAAAAATGCCAGTTTCATTTCTTGTTGGAATAGATTCCTCTCAAATAAGAAGATACTTCATATGAAGTTTACTCACTTTTCCCCTGCTCTGTTCACATCAGGCCCTACTAGTTTTGTGATAGGAAGGGTTTGTGCATTTACACTACACCACAAGAAGTCTCTAAAATAAAATTTGTGCTATTAAATGTGAGTTGAACAGATGTCAGAAATGCTAATTTTATTCTGGGGCCTCAGCCAACCAAACCTTCACTCTTCTCCCCAAACTTCTTTTAGGACTGAGAAAGCTGTAGTTCTGAGGTGCTGTAAATCTCTTAAAATGATGAGCATTTTTTCCCCTCCAGAATATTTGCACAAACAATAGCTGGACAATAGCAGCAAAAAAAGACGTTTTGAGAAATTTCTCTCAGATAGTTCCACATACTTTATGGTTTATTATATTCCCTTGAAGGCAAGATATCAATTGTTCTTTCATTTTCAGTTAAGTGTTCTGCCATATACATCTTCAGATATTTTATGCCATTTGACTGCTATAATAACTATTATAATTCATGGAACACAATTTAAGAGTTTAATTTTTTTTAATTACATTGAGATAACACTTGAGAATCTTGTGTTAGTGTTGAACTGCTCCAAACTGGGCCATTAACATTGGTTCTCTATCTAGCATCATTATGAATCCATTGAGCAAAAGTCATTCTGATTATACAAGTTGACACAAGGAAGAATCTTATGAGTGCCTACCAAATGGACCTCATAAGCAAGAATTAAAAAAAAGCAAAAGATATTTATAAGCTTCTTTTAAAAAATAAATGCCTCCACTGTCAAACAGTGACAAAAGGTTCTCTCTAACGCAGGGACATGTACTGGATAACACTGAAGAGTTAAGTTGAAATAATCACACAAGTGTACTTCTGTAAGGGATTATTTGATTGAACATCTCACACACCACTGTTCCAGAAACCACAGCTGCATATCCATCAGCCTCCACATGTTCCTCCCCCAGGGCCTCCACTATACCCTGGGTAGATTTTGATATTAACTGGGACAGCTTCTGGCCAATAAGCTCATGACTACTGTACCCAAGGAGCTTGCAGGCTGTGTCATTGACAACAAGAATCTAGGAGAGAGGAAAAAGAATGTAGTAAGAGTTTTATTTCTAGTTATCCTACAGAGGCTGGTCTAATATTTCATTATCTCACATCTTCTCTCAATGGAAGTTGGAAATGATAGGTCCTACTTTTATTCTGAAAACCTGCTATGTTATTTCACTTCATACGTCATAGTATTCCTATGGCTGTTTCAATTTTATGACAATCCGCTGCTTTGGACTTTGTCTAAACTGCCAACTGAACAACAACAAAAGTGCTTTTTTTAAAAAAAAAAAAAAAAAAAAAGCAGCTCTCCCCCCTCATCCCCGCCCAAGACAAAAGTTTTGCTGTGGCAAGTGGCAGTGTAAACAGCTCATTGTCAGCAGGAGCACTCTCCTGTCCACGACCCCCTCGCAGGGGATGGAAGTATTTTGTTGGCAAAAGTGCTGACAAAGAGCGTTTACACTGCCCGACTTTTAGCAACAGAGATACTGCTTTCCTTTTATCTTTCCCCCTTTATTGTATACTATTCGGCACCCTCCAGCTGTTTGGCTTGTTTTCGCAAACCAATCTAGTGGAATAAATTTGTTATATTTACAAGTAAATCCCAAATAGGACTATAGTTTTAGATATATCTAACAGCAGAAACAACTGATCAAGCAACCTGCAGACTAGTATCCAAAATCCAATTAAATAATTCTTGCTTTTAATTTAACTATAATTCCTTTAAATTGATTACAGTAGAATAATCCAGTTAGCACAGTGAAAGGGGCCTTCTTTATAGCTACATCAAGCCACAGTTCAATTTCCAGTTTACTGCGGCTGCAACTGCTGGTTCCAGCTGACCAGTCTTTTTTGTTTTAAATAAAATGACCTGCTCCAGACCTTCAAAAGGTGCAATTACCACAGTGTCTACAGTTCTTAAAGCAATTTTGCACCACAAAGAGCATTGTACACACTCAGTGTAGGACTTACATCTGCATGAGGAAAGCCTAAACTTTTGGTCACCTAGATACACCGGCCAAAAGCTTATATGAACACAGCACTAAGTGCAAAGAACTCCAAATATATTTTATAATTTATATTAAAGTTCGCCTTAAAGCAAGGGTAAGCAACTGATGGTATGCATGCCAAAGGCAGCACACGAGCTGATTTTCAGTGGCACTTACACTGCCCGGGTCCTAGCCACTAGTCTGAGGGGCTCTGCATTTTAATTTAAATTTTAAATGAAGCTTCTTAACATTTTAAAAACCTTATTTACTTTACTTACAGCAACAGTTTAGTTATATATTACAGACTTGTAGAAAGAGACCTCTCAAAATGTATTACTGGCACACGGAAACTTTAATTTAAAGTGAATAAATGAAGACTCGGCACACCACTTCTGAAAGGTTGCCAACCCCTGCCCTAAAGTCTTTCCCCCCCACATTCTCTGCTTGAGAAGAGCTCAAGAGATCAGTATTCTGTCTGATCTGTTCTTGTGTGCATTTTGCCAATTATATACTACACTTGGGATACATTAATCTCTCATATTTTTAAGACATGATAACGACTACAAGTTCCATTACATATACAAGAAAAAATTACACAAGTCTGAATCTACATAAAGCTAGGTAGTTTATAACAGAACTATACAAAGCTCATTTTTATTGGGTGGTCCTGCTACAGCCATGATAAAAGGCTGGTACAGGCAGCCCTGGGACTTAAGACACAATTGGTTCCTGAAAATTACGTCTTAACTCGAAACCACAATCCACTCCACTGTGGGACCGATTATCATAAAGGCGAAAGCAACTGTCATAAGTCAAATCAGGGTGTCAATTCATAAATGTCGTAAGTGCCATTTGTCATAAGGCGACCATCATAAAATCAAGGACTCCCTGTACCTCTGTTGTCCTGACATCCACAGTGAAGATGGCTTTATTTGGGTTGCGCACAGCAGCTGGGAGTGACTGGAGGGATTCCTCTACACTCAGGACATTCAAGAAGGAGCAAGAAGAGGTGCTACCGACTGAACAGGATAAGGAGGCAAGTTCCAAATGAGCCCAAGGGTTACCAAGATTGCCAGAACAAATGTTGTGAGCAGCCAGTGAAGATAAGCAATAGGAAGTCCATCCATTCTCTGGGGGAGTGGGGAAAAGATGAACATCTCTGTAGCTAAAGAAGTCTGATATAAAAGAACATTTAGTGGGGAGACAATTTTCAGGGAAAGATCACCAACTGAAGCAACTGTCAAGTAGTTTAAATACAAACACCTTAAATTTTTAGACTAAAGAGATTTTCAAAGCCTAATATTAAATAGAAATGTATTCTATACTTTTAATGTTAATAAGAACAGTCATTTGAATCAGATTTAAGTATTCCAGTTCCTACGACTCAAAGGCTGGAAAAATGCAATGTTACTCGTTCTCATGCACTATTTCACTAGTCTATTTTCTTTCGGTCAAGCTTAGAAAAGAGGAAATCATGATTTTAAAAATAATCTCAATTTTAATAATCCAAGCTGTTATGCTTTTTACATAGATAGTGTTCCATTAAATATTTGTTTAGTCAGAAACTAGTCAATTAGCTGCTTATAACTACAGTAGCACTGGAACTGGTGAGGAAGCGCTGTTCACTCACCTATACTTTTGACTAACAAATAAGCAAACAAAAACATGTAGGGCAAATCTTGCCTAGTGAGTCTGCTGAATTTCTCAGAAGTCCTACATCAAAAGAGAAGTACTTCAGAAAATATCAGTGTCACCTACAGTCATTTCACTCCCAAAAGAACAAGCAGTTTTCAAGGGTAGGCAATACTGGGAAAGGTGTCTAGAACAGTGCTTCTCAAACTTTTTTTTTCCCCCCACAGACCACTTGAAAATTGCTGAGAGTCTCAGAAGACCACTTAATCTTTCCAAATGTTGTTTGTGCCATTAGCTAAACTATTATAAAGTGCTTTGGATAAAAACACTATATACAAAAAATTAACTTTTTTTGTTGTTCTACAAATAAAAGCATATAACTCATTTTAATATCAGTAGTCTTACCTTTCCAATGAATATGCCTTCTTTCCCCCCCATTGCGATAGCTCCCTGAGCTGGGCCTGGGAATGAGGGGTCGGGGTCTCTCCCTCTCTCTCCTGCCACAGCTGCCATAGAGCTGAGGCTGGGAAGAAGGACCATCTCTCTCCAGCAGCTGCAGCCCTGGAGCTGGGGAAAGTCACCTCTTTCTCTGGCCACTGCAGCCCAGCATGTGCCAAATCCCCCCACCCCCTTTTCTCACCTCACTGCCCCCTCCCAACTACTCCCTATTCTCCCCAAGGCCATCACTTCACCTTACATGCACATCTTCTCCAGGGTCCAGGCATCTAATTAGTGGAGTCGTGCCTACACAGCTCCACTAATTAGGTGGGTGGCCGTTCTCTCTCTTGTGTGCGCCCACCCAGGTGCGCATCTGAGAGGGAACTATCCACAGACCACCTGAATGGCGCTCAGAACACAATTTGAGAACTTCTGGTCTAAAACAAGGCAATATAAGGGTACATAAACCATACTAGTAATAGTCACCATGTAATAAGTCCTTCATCCAACCCATGGATATGCTCTGGGTTCAGAAGTAATCAAATTGCTTCCTCATTCCTCTCTCTGTTCTAGATTCAATCACCTCCCTCCTCCTCACCCCTTTGGCTCAACTTCCTGAAAACATTGGCGTTTTTTTGCAATTTTTTTCTCTAACTGCGTCATTTCTAATTTATGGGGAAACTTTTAAGGCAGGGGTACCCAGCCTGAAAAGGAGCCAGAATTTACCAATGAACATTGCCAAAGAGCCACAGTAATATGTCAGCAGCCCACAATCAGCTCCACTACCCCACTCCCAGCGCTTCGCACCTACCGACAGCCCTGCTAATCAGCACCTCCTCCTCCCTTCCCACACCTCTCGATCAGCTGTTTTGTGGCATGTAGGAGGCTGAGAGGGGGAGGAGCAAGGGCACTGCAGGCTCAGGGGAAGGGGCGGGCAGGGCCTGTGGCAGAGCCAGAGGTTGAGCAGTGAGCACTCCCCAGCACTTTAGAAAGTTGGTGCCCGTAGCTCCAGCCCCAGAGTCTGTGCCTATACAAGTAGCCGCACATTAACTTCTAAAGAGTCAGATGTGGCTCCGGAGCCACAGGTTGGACACCCTTGTGTTAAGGCATTGGAAGGAACAGATATCATGATTCATAAGTTCACATTCCCAGATTCAGAGTGCTACACGATAATCACCAGACAAAGAAGCTTTACGCCGGCAGAGTCTGGAAAGCCTACTTTTTCTACTCTTGTTGGTCCAAGGATAGGATTTGCTCAGCTCATTAGAGTCACTCAGTCTCGGAAAGAGTAATCCTAATGAGGTGCCCTCTGCAGAGGAGGCACAATCCTTGGTTGCCATATTAAGACTCTGGCTGGAACACCACAGCTAGGAATCCATCTGTAATGGAAATATAGAAAAGACCAATTACTGAAAGAACCCTCCACATCACACTGACAGCCATCAATGTTCCCCAGTTTGCACCAGAAAAAAAAAGACAAGGTGAGGCGAGGACAAGATTTTCCATGTAGAGCCTTTGCTGGGGCTCTCCACTGCTCCCACAATACTTTTACTGTTGTTCCAGTATTAGTCTTCCTTAATGAGACCCACCTTTCCCTGAAAGATTCACTTCTCAGCAATCTTTATTATGTAACTATTTAGTAGTTTCTAAATTCACAGTGGAAGAGACGAAGTAAATGCTACACTCTACATTACATGTCTCTCCTCTACTGATACCACTTTCTTTAAACAGTAAAAGACTTAGGGCTTCAGACAAGTCTTAGAGGTTTTGTAACTATCCATAGAGAGTACAATCCAGTCACATCACTGTTAGATTGATGAAGCTATCAGACTAACAACTGGAGAAACAAAAGATGTACACATATCCCCACGGAATCCATTGCTTGATTGTCACACACACACACACGCAAAAGAGAATTAAATGGGGCAGTTGCATATAGTTAAAAGTTAGGGTTGTCAATTAGTCACAGTAAACTCATGCGATTAATTGCAACTAATTTTTTTAGTTAATCACACTTAAATAATAGAATACCAATTGAAATGTATTAAATATTTGTGGATATTTTTCTACATTTTCAAATATATTGACTTCTATTACAACACAAAATATAAATCGTACAGTGCTCATTTTATATTATTTTTATTAAAAATATCTGCACTGTAAAAATGATAAACAATAGAAATAGTATTTCAATTCATCTCATACAAGTACTGTAGTGCAACTTCTTTATTGTGAAAGTGTAACTTAAAAAAAACAACTGTATTTGTGTTACTTAACTACACTCAAAAACAAAACAAAGTCCACTCAGTCCTACTTCTTGTTCAGCCAATTACGACAAACAAGTTTGTTTACATTTATGGGAGATACTGCTGCCTGCTTCTTATTTATGTCACCTTTAAGTGAGAACAGGCGTTCACATGGCACTTCTGTAGCCAGAGTTGCAAGATATTTATGTGCCAGATATGCTAAACATTTGTATACCACTTTATGTGTCGGCCACCATTACGGGGGACATGCTTCCATGCTGATGATGCTTGTTTAAAAAAATATAGTGCATTAATCAAATTTGTGACTGAACTCCTTGCGGGGCTGGAGAGAACTGTATGTCTTGTTCTGTTTTACCCGCATTCTGCCATATATTGTATGTTATAGCAGTCTCAGATGACGACCCAGAACATGTTGTTCATTTTAAGAACACTTTCACAGCAGATTTGACAAAAGGCAAAGAAGTGTGAGATTTCTAAAAACAGAACAGCACTCAACCCACGGTTTAAGAATCTGAAGTGCCTTCCAAAATCTGATTGGGACAGAGTGTGGTGCATGTTTTCAGAAGACTTGAAAGAGCAGCATTCCGATGCAGAAACTACAAAACCTAAACCATGGAAAAAAGAAAAAAAACAAACTCGTGGTGGCATCTGACTCAGATGATGAAAATGAACATACATCAGTACACTCTGTTTTGGATCGTTACCGAGGAAAACCCATCATCAGTATGGACGCATGTTCTCTGGAATGTTGGCTGAAGCATGAAGGGACATATTAACATGCCAGATGCACTAAAGATTCATATCTTGTGACACCAGCTACAACAGTGTCACTTGAACACCTGTTCTCACTTTCAGATGACACTGTAAACAAGAAGCAGGCAGCATTATCTCCTGCGAATTGTAACCAAGCTTGTTTGACTGAGCCACTGGCTGAAGTAGGACTGAGTAAACTTGTAGGCTCTAAAGTTTTACATTGCATTCAAAAATAAAATAGTTATTTTTGTACATAATTCTACATTTGTAATTTCAACTTTCATGATAAAGAGATTGCACTGCAGTACTTGTATTAGGTGAACTGAAAAACACTTTTTTTTAACCGTGAAAATATTTGTAACAACAAATAAATAAAGTGAAAATGTAGAAAACATCCCAAAATATTTAAATAAATGGTATTTTATTTTTAACAGTGTGATTAATGATTATTTTAATCCCTTGACAGTCCTATTAAAAATATATTGCTTATGCACTGTTTGCTAATGTTGCATTTTTATAACTGCCCTCCAAATATCCTTGTTTCTTTAAAAATCATGAAGCAAAAGACCAGAATGATGTTTTCCACTTTAAAAACTCTAGAGGACAGGTTTGGTGCTTCAGACCAAAATTGTTAGCCCTCACACCTTGACTGAAGGAGTTAGACTGCTGCAGCTTTCTCCAAAATATTAGTCACTGAAGTTCACCAGGCCTTAACACACACAACAAAACAAACTCCCCATCTCACCTGCTCAACTTCCGCTCTCTTATTACCTCCCATATCATCGTTTCACTACTTTTCCAGGGCCATGAGTCTTGTCTAGGCAAAGAAAAGAACACACACGGTCAACGGGGTCAGTTACTGGTGCCCCGGAGAAACGAGGTGGGAGGGGACCAGAGCTCGGGCTGCAGCCTGAGCACAAACTGCGCCCCCCTAGCTCGAGCCCGGGAACCTGAGCCAGCTCGCTGCATAGCCATACCCGGGGCAAAGCGTACTCCACCCCAGTTCAGAAACCACGGCTACAATAGGCGCCGCAGGAACCTGCCCTCAGTAACACCCACAGCAAAAGAACCTGAGGCCAAACCAGCAGAGACCCTGCCCTGCCCCCCACAACACCTCCAATCCAAGGGAACATCTTTAACTCCTCGGCGCCAGGCGACCCACCCTCTTCCCGCCGAGGAGCCCTTCCCCTCCCTCCCCGCCGTAGCCAATCTCCTCCCTACAAGGTCCCGGACCCACCACTGTGGGGACCGTCCTTCTCTCCAGATGTCCCCTGGGACCCATGATAACTACCTCAGGCCCAATGCGATCCTCTCCCTGCCCCTCCCCACCTCCCCTCGAGGCGCCGATCATCGGAATCCAGGGGCACAAAATAGCGCGAAAGGAAGGAGGGAAAAGCGCCCTCCCTACCGAGGCCAATCATAATGGTAAGAAACGGGAACGGTACAGATTGACAGCCAGAGTAGCCAATCAGCTTCCGAGGTGGTACCCACCCGGCCTCTGAACGGCAAAAACCCGGCGTATATGGTTGCTAGGGACGCCTTGGTCCCGGCCGACGGGATGGCAGAGGAGGCAAAATTAATTAAGCATCTGCGAGCGCGCTCCCTTCCCCGCATAACGAGAGACTGCTGAGCAGCCAGGGTTGACAATTCTGGTTAGATGTTATTGACTGAGTTTAGGGTGACCAGATGTCCCAATTTTATAGGGACAGTCAGGGCGGTCCCTAGCTATTCTGGGGCTGTACGCAGCCCCAGGCCCCCCCGGGGAGAGAGGGAGCCCCAGGAGCCCCAGGCCACTGTGGGGGGGAGGGAGAGAGAAGCGGGCAGGCCCCATGGCTCTGACGGGGGGAGCAGGGCTGCTGGCCTGGGGGTCAGGAGGGAACCACCCCCCAGCACTCATCAGTGGCGTGGCTGCGGCCACGTCACTGCACTTCCCACCACCACTAAGTTGCAGAGCTCAGGGGAGTGGGGATGGGGCTGGGGTGGAGCAGGGGTATGAAGACGCAGGGTGGGGCAGAGCAGGGGCAGGAACCCTGGGGAAGAGATGAAGCAGGGGCTGGAGCAGCACTCAGCTGCGCAAGGCACCAGGAAATTTGGGCCTCAATTTCCATGGGTTACCATTCGTCCAAATTCTCACAGACATGTCCGGCTTTTTGGGTTAAAAATAGCGTCCGGGGTGGGATTTGTAAATATCTAAAAATATCCGGGATTTTCCCCCCACGCAAAGCGCGGCGCAGCTGACAGAGTGGCTGGTAGGATTGAGCCGCTTGCATGAGGCCTCCAGCAGCCAGAGCCCCTACCCTGCTTCCCTCCTCCCCCGCTTTCCCCCACTCCCCTTCAGCTTCAGATCACCAGCCAGGCGGCCTCTGGCAGCTCTAGAGCTCCTCCCCTCCCTCTTCTTCCTCCTCCCCTGCTCCCCCGCAGCTTCTGATTGCCGGCCCCGCCACTCATATCGGGGTCTCTGGCAGCTGTAGAGCTCCTCCTCCCCTGCTGCTCAGCTCCCTGCTCTGCAGCACTCTGTGGGGGCTCCGCGCAGAGCCCAATACGCTGTTCTGAGCGGCACAATAAGGGGGCCAGGGGATTGGAGAAGGGGCAGGAGGTCCTGGGGGGCAGTCAGGAGACAGAGAGCGGGGGGGGTTGGATGGGTCGGGAGTTCAGGGGGGGTCTGTCAGGGGGCAGGGGTGTGGAGAGGGGTCGGGGCAGTCAAGGGACAGGGAGCAGGGGGGTCTGTCAGGGGACGGGGAGTGATTGGATAGGTGTGGGAGTCCCAGGGATCTGTCTAGAGACAGGCTGTGGATAAGGGTTGGGGCAGTCAGGGGAAAGGTAGGAGGTAGAGTCCTAGGGGGGCAGTCAGGGTACAAGGAGCAGGGGGGTTGGTGGTTCTGAGGGGGCAGGAAGTGGACGGGGGTGGGGTGGGGCTAGGGCAGCCTCCCTCTCCTCTTTTTTGATTGTTGAAATATGGTAACCTTAATGATGCCACACTCAGCTGTGTACTTTGCGTATGGGTAAGGATGGCCTTGGGGACAGTCCTGATTTTTGGGTCTTTTTCTTATATAGGCTCCTATTACCCCCCTACCCCGTCCCGATTTTTCTCACTTGTTGTCTAGTCACCCTAGCTGGGTTGGTACATGTCACCTCAACACAGAATGCAGAGATCCTTGACACCTTAAATGACTGCTTCTTGGAGCAGCTGGTCCTGGAACCCACCAGAGGAGAGCACAATCCGGGTCCTGTCCCAATGTCCCATGATGCATCACTTTGCATCCCAGCAATCTCTGTGCTTCCATCCACATCTGGCGCCATCTTTCAACATTTTTTGTGCAGTGTGCTCTGTCTTCCCTTTCAGACTGTGGGAATGGAGCCCAAACTGCTGAGGAACATGCTGAAAAGACACCACTAATGTGGAGGCTGAAAGCCACCACTAATGTTTGGTGCCCTGGCTGCACAGGAGTGAAGTGCAATGGTTCCAATATTAGTAGGAATTTGTGTTTGGTACATATGATGCATTGACTTTCGCTTTCCTGGGCTACGGTATCTTGTACTTAATGCAATAATAAAGAATGTTTTCAAAGGCAAAAAATTTATTGAAAAGAAAATTTATTGATACGGAACACAACTGCTTGGGAAACAGAAAGGGCATGACACATCAGTGGTGTGTGGGACAAGGGAGGGGGTGGGGAATGGGACAATCACAGATTTGCATATGTTCTGTTATCATACTCAGCCTTCCTGTTTGGAGCGCCATGCAATTAGTGCTGCACTTCAGGCTGGCTAAAATGCATGGTGATGGGGGTTGAGTGCAGTTGGTAATGGTTGTAGTTTACAGAGCTGGGTGGGGAAGCTACAAGTGTTGGAGGCAGTCGGTGGTGATAAAAACTTTAGTGTTAGCCAAAAATTACAGCTAGTGCCGAATTCAGCCAGTCACCTAGTAAACAGAGATTACACTAGTGCTGCATGATCTGGACTGGCTACCAGTTGGTTTGTGGGTGATGTTTAAAGTGTTGATTTTAACCTATAAAGCTCTAAATGGTTTGGCCCTTCCTACTTTTGAGACTGACTCTCTTCCTGTGTATTTTGGAGGCAACAGCAATCAGCTAAGCATTTGAGATCTAGGAGGACCTTGATTTACAAGAGAACTGCCGATAGCACAGCATTATCAGTGAGTGCTCCGCCACATCCCACATTTGACGATTTTTAGGGCAAGCTGCAGAGCCATCCTGTCTTCTGAAGCTTTCCCTGGGAGACGTGTGGAGAAAGGTTTAGAGTATGGAAGGCTCTAAATATTGTTGAAAGACTGGTTAGTACTGAACCAATTTGAAAATGCTTTTGATTGTTTTACATTTGTATCTGTGCTATGAGACCAGTGTTCAGCACATTAAAAAATCTAAATAAAAATATGAAGAGAGAGTAATACTTTCCATATACTGGAAAAGAAAGAGACTTAAGGCCAGATTGTCTGGCCCTCTGCAATGCACAGCAGGCCAGGAAGTCTCCTATCTCCCTTTCACAGGTGTTGGAGGCAGCTGGTGGAGATAAAAACACAGATGTTGGGGAAAGTGGGTTTGGTGGTGACATGGAGGCACAAGGGAAAGAGTTTTGCGATAAGGGCTGCAGGGGGGGTGGGCATTGCCACAAGTGCCTGTATCGAGTTTGCTTTGCACTTCATGATGCTTAGCAGCTGCATCGTGCTTTGGCACTGGTGATCCACATTCTGCTGGTGGACCCTCCTTTCACTCTCCTGCCACTCCTGCACTTTTTGATTTTCATTAAGGGACTGCTGCATGACTTCATGCAGCATGTCCTCTTTGCTTCTTCGCAGATGCTTCCTGATTCTTTGAAGTCTTTCAGCTGTTGATAACAAGGACAGCTGGGATCTCAAGGTTGCATCTATAAAACCAAAATGCAACACTTAACAGAGGCAGCGTTGTTCACACCAGACAGAGGAATGATTCAGCCATACTTTAAGACAAGCACAGTGTACACCAGGGATCGGCAACCTTTCAGAAATGGTGTGCTGAGTCTTCATTTACTAACTTTAATTTAAGGTTTCGCGTGCCAGTAATACCTTTTAACATTTTTTAGAAGGTCTCTCTCTATAAGTCTGTATATTATATAGCAACTATTGTCATATGTCAAGTAAACAAGGTTTTCAAAATGTTTAAGCAGTTTCATTTAACATTCAATTAAAATGCTGATCTTACGCTGCCGGCCTTGGGTTCTGTTCACCTAGGCCAGCAGCGGGCTGAGCAGGCCCTGAGGCCGGGAACCCCGGACTGGTAGCGGACTGAGCGGGGCTGGCTGCCAGCACCCCAGACCGGCAGTGGGCTGAGCAGCTCAGCCCACTGCCGCTCACCCCGCTGTCAGTCTGGGGTTCCGTCCGCCGGCTCCTGCCAGCCAGGGTCCCAGCTGCCGGCCCCGCTCAGCCCACTGCCAGCCTGCCAGAAGTACCTACCTTCTCCCTGGTTCTAGCTCATTCTCTTCCTCTCTCTCTGCACTGAACTGAGGGTGGGGGTGCACTGAGCACAGGGCTGGGGGGTGAAGGAGCAGGCTGGGGTGTTGGGGTGTAAGGTCGGGCCAGGAGCAAGAATGAGGGAGGGGGCTCAGGGCTGGGGCAGGAAGTTTGGGTGTGGAGTGCTTACCTGGCAGCTCCCATTTGGTGTGAGGGATGCAGGTGGGACAGTGGGGGTGGGGGGTTTTGCAGGCTCTCCCATTTGGCGCTCAGGGTGGGGGTGGGGATGTGGGGGGTGCAAGAGTCAGGACATGAGGTGTGGGGGTGCTGGATATGTGTGGGGGATGCAGGAGTCAGAACAGGGGGCTGGGGGTGTGAGGAGTGTGCAGGAGTCAGGGCAGACGGCCGGGGGGGGGGTTGAGGGGGGTTCAGGGGTCAGAACAGAGGGCTGCGGTGTGGGCTCGGCTCATTGGGGTTCTCCCAACATCCGGCCCTGAGTGGCTCACGGCAGGGGTCTGGAGGGGATATGCCCTGATTCCACCCCCTTCCCCAGAGTAGCGAGCCCCCGCCTCCTCCCCAGAGCAGCAAGCGTGTTGCGGCTCCGCTTCTCCCTCTTCCCCTCCCCATCCCTGGCAAGGGCCATCAGCTGATTGGCTGCAGGGAGGGAGAGGAGGAGGGGCAGGATGCAGCACGGTGGGGGAAGAGGTGGGAGAGGGGACAGCTTGACTGCCGGTGGAGCCCTCCCTGGAGCAGCAGCCGGCAGGACCAAGATTCTGCCCCCTGCCCCCACAGGAGAGAGCGGTGGGCAGAGAAGAGCGGGCCTGGCCAGGCAGGATTTTTAATAGCATGCTGCTGCCTGCCAGGGTCCTGGCCGTAGGCCCCGCTCAGCCCACTGCCAACAGCCAGGACCACAGCAGGCAGCAGCGTGCCATTATAAATCGGCTCATGTACCATCTTTGGCACGCATGCCATAGGTTGCCGATCCCTGGTGTACACAATAGCAGAAATTGCCTGTCCCAAAGTGAGCGCACGTAACTCACAGGAGCCCCAAAATGATGAGTAAGCACAGGGGGAAGGGGGACTTTCATGACTGTACAGTCCTCAGGGGTTCTGTGCCTTGGGGAGAGACAACAGCTGAAGGGGTCCCCTATATAGTACTGAACACTGTCTCCACATTTTCCACTGGATGAGTTCATCCTGGAAGATATCTCACTGCTGAGGGTGACCTGGGAAGGAAGGAAGGGTCTTCTACTACAATGTGGTTTCTGCCCTGGCTGATATGCAGCTTGCTTGTGTGCAGCAAAGGTCCCCGCATCCGTCATGGCACAGTGGCACGAACATGTTAGTGTTGTAGGAGAAGTAGTGATCTGTATGCTATGTATAACCTGTATACTTAAAAGGTTTGTTACACTCCCCACCACCTTTTGCCTCCTCTCCCTCTTTGAGTACCTGTGAAGTGGTTTTCCCCCTTCCTCTCCCTCCTGCAATGCTTGTGGGATGAATGGGCTGGCTAAACAGCTGGAAGATCAAAAGAACTCACAGGTAGACAAGATATCTGGGACTCTAAGGGCTGGTCTACAGTAGGGGGAGGGATCGACCGAAGATACACAACTTCAGCTACCAGAGGGATAGCCGTGTTAGTCTGGAATTGCAGAAGTGACAAAGAGTCCTGTGGCACCTTAAAGACTAACTAAAACTTTTTTAGAGCATAAGCTTTCGTGGGCTAATACCCAGTGCACTGCATGCATCCGACGAAGTGGGTATTAGCCCACGAAAGCTTATGCTCTAAAAAAATTTTAGTTAGTCTTTAAGGTGCCACAGGACTCTTTGTAACTTCAGCTACGTGACTAACGTAGCTGAAGTCGGTGTATCTTCGGACAACTTACCTGCCGTCCTCATGGCAGCGGCGAGGGGCGGCGGCACGCTCCCCCATCGACTCCAGCTTGCACCTCTCGGCAAGCTGGAGTTCCGGAGTCGACGGGAGCACCGATGGCTGGCTTCGCACTCAGCCCCACACTCCGCAGCTCAACTGCACAGCCTGGTCCCATGTGCTCAGCGGCAGGGGAGCGAGCAGCAGGGCCCCGCAGCTCTGAAAATGCAGGGAGGAGAGGGGAGGGAGGGAGTGGGGAAGGGAGCTATAAGAGATTTTGAAAGCAATGGCTACGAATACAACTGACTGTCCACTAATATATTCTTGCACGTCTTGTGCCAACACCAATAGTCATTTTTACTGGAATCCCTCTGTGTACTGGTTCCAAAATTTCTATCCCTTTTGGATAGCCAACCATAATTACCACCGTATTGCCCGTTCCGAGGTGGGACATGGGGACAGTGGTGTTGCTGAAGTGGGGCTTGTTGTAGATCACCACGGCCACTGTCCGCTTCCGGGCCGCGTTGGTGACTTTGTCCTTGAAGGTGCAGCCCCTGCGGGCCACCAGTGTGATCCAGGGCGGCAGCGGCTCCCCGCTGGGCAGGCCGCGGCTCCCCGGCAGCAAGGACACGTCGTAGTCGGTGTCCGAGGTGCAGCCCTCCATGTGACGGGCAGAGGCGCCACAGGGCATGCCCACCAGGCCCTGTGCGCTCTCCTTGGGGGAGCTGTCCCCATAGTGGCCACTCTCGGCGCTGCCCCCACCGTGCGGTTGCTGAGCGGCTTGGTGTAGGTGGTTCTCACCCATGCCGTGTACCACTCCAGGAGCCGGGCGCCGCCGCCACGCGGGGCCCCCAGCACCAGCAGCGCCGCCGCCACCAGCGTCAGGCGAGCGGGGAGTGGAGAGACCTGGGCTGTCTGCATCTCCTGTCTCCTCCCACACCGAAGGATGAGAGGCGAAGGAGCATCACCCACTTCCCCAGCCTGTTGGAAGCTGCTGGAGAGAGTGGGAGAGTCCAGAGGTTTTGACTGACAGAGCCCAACACCTTGCTCTGCACCTGGGGGAATCCCGGACATTTTTAGACTTTTACAAATTCCCCTCGGATGCTATTTTTATCTAAAAAATGCCAGACATGTCTGTGAGAATCCGGATGAATGGTAACTGTAGTTAAACCAGCCTTCGGAGAGCACGCTAGGGAAAGCGCCACAATCTGTCCACACTGACAGCTGCAAGCGCACTGGTGTGGCCACATTTGCAGCAGTTGCAGCTGCATTGGGAATGGTGCATTATGGGCAGCTATCCCAGCGTTCAAATGGCTGCAACATGCTTTTCAAATGCAGGGGGTGGGGTGGAGTGTGACAAGGAGTGTGTTGTGTGTATGTGGGGGGAGAGATAGTGGGTTTTTGGGGTGCTGAGAATGTGTCAGCATGCTGTCTTTTAAGTTCAGATCCCCCTGCCTCTCCTGTCTCTCTCTCATTCACTTACTCACTCAAAGCAAACAGTAAATGTTTGCTTTGTCTCATAGCAGATAAGAGACATCTGTCTGAAACAGAGCTTTGAAAAGGTACTTCTGCATTCCTGCAGCCAATTTCACAACAAAGAGAAGAGAGGCCACTTGACTTAAGGGGATTATGGGACATTTCTGGAGGTCAATCAGAGCGCAGTAACACAACTCCTCGTTCACACTAATGCTGAAGAGTCACACCCAATATGCAACAGGCGTTAATCCTCTCGCCAAGGTGGAGTACCAGGAGCTCTCTAGCCAGGAAGTCAGAGTGCTCTACATGCCTTGCCAGTGTGGACAGGGAGTAAAGTAGAGCACTCTGGGTGGCTTTATTGTGGTATAACATGCAAGTGTAGTCAAGCCCTAAATAGGCAGCAATCACACACTCAATGCATGGACACTGCATGGATACTGTCCAAGGTGGAGTGTGACCAACCAAACATGGCCAAGTCACCTCTAGTCAAAGATCATGAGGAGCAGGGGAAGGGAGAAGGGACCATGTGCTCAGGACTGCACTCACAAGCTTGTACCTCCCGTGAAGGCCCTTCACCTGGACCACCTGGCTAATGGTTCACTGCGTTGCATTCCATCATGTCTTGGGAAGACTTACCTTCATCACACCATCCATCACTGCACTTTGGGACACTTACCCTGAAGGATCCTGACATCTCCAGTGCCATGCTGCCTGTCCTGGGAACGTGAGTATGCAAGTGTGAGCTCTCACCTTCTTTTGAGCTTAGCTATCAGTATAATAAACATGCTGCTTTCTGCCAAACTCTGGTGGGTCATTAGTCATCCCTAAGCTTACTAGCTGGCTGAATTTCAGGTAACAGTTAGCCTTACTGGGACAAGGAGTACAGCATGAGACCTTGGAAGAGATCACTGAGGCCAATTACAGTGTGAGAGAGCGGTGTGAGAGAGCACATCAATGCCCTATTCTGCATCTAGGCATACATGCAGCTGTAACCCTCCTCAGCCCAAAAGCCCGCACCGATCAACTTCCTTCCCAAAATAAAAGCTGCTTACCAGGAACGTCCTCTGGTGTTTGTTCTTCCCCAAGCACCATCCACTGTGACTGGCTACCTTCCTCTTGTCTTGAAAGCAGCCCCTGGCGGTATGCATCTAGGGATCCCGAGGTGTCTCCCTCCTCCTCAGCACCATGGCTCCACTTTCCTCCTCCTCCTGCCTTGTTGAACTGGGCTCTGAAGTGTCAAAGGCGGTCTTCAGAGTGGAGGTGGGGTCATCCCCACATATTGCATCCAGCTCTTTGTAGAAACGGCAGGTAACGGAGGCAGCACCAAAGCCTTGCCCATTTTGCTGTAGGCTTTCTGCAGCTCCTTCACTTTAACTGTGCACTGCAGTGCATCCCGGTCACAGTCCCTTTCCATCATGTCCCTTGATATCTGCCCAAAGGTATCGTAATTCCTATGGCTGGAGCGCAGCTGGGACTGGACAGCTTCCTCCCCTCAAACACTGTTGAGGTCCAGCACCTCGCCATTCCTCCATACTGGGGATTGCCTGGCACATGGAGGCATGGTCACCTGGAAAGATTCACTGAGAGCACTCCACGCCTTGCTGAGCAAACAGGAAGGAAATTTTCAAAATTCCCAAAAAATTTAGAGGTTGGGTCTGATGGTTGGTCACCTGAGGGCAGGGCAGTAGAGTCAAAGTGATGACCAGAGTGGCTAGAACAGGAATTGTAGGACACTTCTGGAGGCCTATCAGAGCGGATTAATAGACCAGGGCATCCACACTTGTGGTACTCAAGCCGGGGCAAAGCAAGCATTATGCTTCTCGTGGAGGTGGATTAACAGGAGTGCTCCAGCTGTGAAGTCACTATGCTCTGCGTGCCTTGCCAGTGTGGCTGTATCATGAGTTAGGGCACCCAGGGCTGCCCTAGTGTGCTCTAACTATCAAGTAAAGCCAAGCCCTTAGTTCTAAGCAGTATCTTACCCTTGTGTTTAACAATCTGTTTCACGTTGTATTTGGTCTCCATCCCCCCACAGATAGAATAAATTCAGATTTGTATATGCTGTTACCGCAGTGGCATACATGAAGAAATGCACTTGTGGAATTACTAAAATTTGGGTGAAATCAAATTATATAGCTAAAAAATCAGTAAGTATAAGGAGATTTCCACAATAAGGAAATCTTCACACTTCTGTAATGACTTCCCTTCAAGTCAGTCTCTGAGTAAATATTAAATATATTGTATAAGTGTATAAATATTAAAATATACACTGAGTAAATATTCAAATCTTCTTTTAAATGAGGAGACCAAGGTGTGGCAAGATTGTGACAAATGGGCAATGAAAATTGGCATCATTGGCAGAGAGCAAAGGGTTGACATTCCAATAGCATTTAAGAGACAACAGGTAGGGTGGAGATAGGCTTGGAAGGGACTTAAAAGTGAGGGTAAGTAGTGTATGTTTAACATAATGGAGAAATGGGAGCCAGTAGAGAGATGCAAGGAGGGGGGAGGGATGTAAGATAGCATGTGTGAAAATGATCTTTGCAGCAGCATTGTGAATTGATGTAATTTAGACAATATAGCATCTAATAAAGCCAGAGAGAAGGTTGCTGTAGTGAAACTCAAGATGATGAATTTTCCCCTTGTAAGTTCTTTGCGGGCAGGGACTGTCTTTTGTTCTGTGTTTGTATAGAATCCAGTACAACAGGGCACAGGTCCATGACTATGACTCCTAATCACTGTGATGATAAATAAAAGTCATGCAGGTGCAGAGGAAATGCTGGATCTTATAGATGTGTACTAAAGCAGCGTCAAGATTTAAATACATTTTTCAGTTGCCTAACAACCATCAGATATGCACCACAGAGTAAAATAAAACAAAACATTAAAATCAGAAATAGAAATCAATTACCCCACTACCAAACCATTTGCCCTCAGGCAAAGCACAACTGATCAGCGTGCAAAGTAGAGAGCTGCACAAGAAGTAAACTGGTGCATCATGTGGCCTCAACATTTTTCTTATCAAACTATTTTGATCTCTTTTTAATATGCCAAATGGCAGAAGAAGCAGCGGGCGGAACCCTGCAGCAGTGCTAGCGCTGAGGCTGGTGGTGCTGCCACCAATGAAGTACCGTGAGTGAACACCATCCCCGTCTCTCAGCACTGTAGTCAGGCTCTCGTAATCTTGCCCTCGGAGAACTACGTCTCCCATGAGGCTGCGTAAACTATACGCATGCGCCTGGGGTTCTTGGCGGCATCGGAGAAACAGCTGTTGAGCTGATTGGCGGAAATCCTTGCCCCGCTCAAACCGCTGATTGGTTGTGCCCGTTGCTGCGATGGGGAGTGGGTAGGGGGCAGGGAAAGCGACATGGCGGCAGAGAGAGGTGAAGGGCCGCTGCAGGAGATGATGGAGGGTGAGCGGCCGGTTGTGTCTGGGGAAGCCGAACCCTATCCCCAGGGCCCGCCTGTTTGCTTGCTCGCAGTAGCCGGGAACGCCAGCACTGCGGTCGGCGGGGGGAGACGGGGTTGGGTCCTTGGGGCAGGTTACGAAGGGGGGCGAAGGCCGGGGGCCGATGTGGCGAAGCCCGTGGGGCGAGCGGGGCCGGGGGGAAAGAGGCAGCTGCGGGCCGGGGGCTTGGGCCGGCCGTGGCAGCGGCGCGACAGTGCCTGAGGTGATAGCCTGGGCTGGGAATGGCGCGGGGAGCCGGTGTCTGGGGCGATGTCGGTACATCAGGCCAGTTTCCCAACCGGGTGCGGTCGGGCTGGGCCGGAGTCCCGGACCCGAAGCGGAGTGACACGGGCGAGGCAGGGAGAGGGGTAACAGGATTGGGACGGAGGGAGCGGCTGGCTGGAGGGGCAGGGTCCGCCGGGGGTGATGATGCCCGGAGAGCTTGTTGCCGGGAGGCTGGCAGCAAGGGGCAGGTGGGGCTAGGCCGAGTTTTGGACTGGCAAGAAGAGAACGGCTGGGGTCCCGAAGGGAAGAGCGATTCCGAAGCAGGTTTGAGGGATGGGTTTTGAAGCAGTACTTTGTGTTCGTTTCCTACTGGAAGTAGATGGGGCTAAGCTTGTTAAGGTTTTGGGGATTTTGCATTTGCAGACTGGAGATGAGCATACTGTAGTGGTAAAAATATGGGATTTACAAGGGGATTGGGTCCTATTCCATCTCTGGGTCTGGGTGTTCTTGGTGAAGTTTCTTGACATTTTTGTGAATCACCTAAGCTATTAGTAAAATGGGGAGTGTTGGGAGGCTAATTAATCACTGTACAGTGTCTTTTGATCATTAAATGTAAGGTGCTATAAAAATACAACTTATATGTAGCTACCATTGAATCACCTTTTCCCTACTCTCTCTCTCTCCAGAATGGGATAATATCATATTTAGGGTCATTCACAGTCCCATAAAGTTCTGTCCAAACCTTTAAGCAAGATGAACCTCAGTGCTAAGAGGCCTTTGCTTTACACTGAATCTATGAAGGCATGTCATGAAATTATAAAGCAATCTCATGAGTTATTGGTGGGGAGATGAAGTGGTCTTGTGGGTTGCAGCAGGGAATGGTTGGTCTGCAAGCATTTTCAAAACCTTTATCATTATAGTTCCTGGCATCAGTGATATTGGTCTGTAAAATATCAGCATTATAAATTATCTTTAAATGTCACAGTTCTAATTCTGTCACCTTCATCTTTGGATTTGCACTCCATCGATCTAAGAAATTTCCTTTTTCCTCCAGTCTTCTTCTCAGATTGTTAGTTTAGGAAGAGGTGAAGGGAGGAAAAAGTGCTTCAAAAATCAAAGTAAAAACAAGGGGTAAGAGGACTTTTGTTTAAGACTAAATCTTTAATTTAGTAAATTTTAGGATCTCTACTAACCTCATAGTGGTTTATATGACCCTCGGTTACTGTATGTGCTTGCTGCTACTGTTTTCTGACTGTATCTTAACCCTGTAATTATGTATTTTGCGCAGTTGACAGGCGGGTAGAGTCAGAAGAGTCAGGTGATGAAGAAGGGAAGAAGCAAGCAGGTTGCATAGTAACAGACCTCAGTCAGCAGAGCCTGAGAGATGAGCAGAATGGGGAGAATTTAACAGGTACTTCATTGCCTCAATCGTCATTTTAAGGATGGCCTTCTTAATGCCATGTGTAATAAAATGTTTGTACCATTCCCAATATTACAGTTATTCTGATCATATATTTTTGTTAGTTAATTACATCTGCCTTATGGATTTATTTTTTGAGATTCACTTTAATTCTGGTCTTTTGTAGTATTTTTGTTTTTATTTATCTTCAGATATATTTGACTTTAAAAGAAATCTTCAAAGAGTTTCCAGTATCACAGAGAATAGGATTTTTCTGATGTATTTCAATATTACTTTTACTGTGGAGAGGTTGCAGGCTTTGCTCATTTTAAACTCCTATTTTTGCTTGTCTCTGGAGTCCTTTTAGCTCAAAACTAGCACCCTTTATTATTTATTATTGTTTGTACTAGTGTTTAGAGGCTTTAGTCGTCCAGATGGGCCTGCAGGAAAGTAGGTCTTCTTTAGCAGTCCATTTAAGATTGGTCAGAGCAGATCCCTTTGTGCAGATCTCATATATATGCCAATATTGTTTCAGCTTTTGGGACTTAGTGTTTTTAAAAAGAAGGGAAATTCTCCAATAAAAACTTTGTCAGGAAACAGTTACAGTCTGAAGTGTTTCAGTGAAGTCCAGATAATACTCAGAAATGTAGTTACCCTTTTTTTTTTTTGGTAGAAATTCTACACACACTTTTTTTAAAATTAGGGGTTCCAGCCAGTTCTCCATTGCCATATAATCCTTTATAACTGTTAGAGAGGGAAACCACACAATCTTAATATTGCCCATTAAAATTTGCAAAGGTATACTCAGGTTAAAATAGAAAATTACTAGGAAAGTTTAAAATCCCATGTCCCCTTTAAAGGACTCATTCCAATATACTATAATTCTGCATTACTCACTGTAAAGAGTACATATCGGAACTTCTGTACAATTCACATAAACCATCATCTTATAATTATAGCTTTTGTTTTTAGGAGTTTATTAAATTAATTTTTGGAGGTTATTTGTAGCAGTTTTTGAGTTTTATGTATGTTCAAACATTGGAGGGTTTGAAATCTTTGTCTTTGTATATCTGTAATGAGTTACATGTATTATACATTATTAATTGCAGTAGGACATACTATAGTGCAGGGATGGTCAATAGGTGGACCGCAGTCCAAATCTGGACTGCTAGATGCTTTACAGTGGACCATAGGGGCAGAGGTGATGCAGTAGAGCTGGTGGGGTGTCACACCTCCCCATTCTCTCCCCGCCTCCAAGATTGTTCCGGATGCCCCTGGAAGATATGCCCAGAAATGAGGCGGTAGCACTCCCCTGGCAGCTGCACTCTCCCTGTGTTGGTGCAATGCAAGGAGGGAGGAGGGGAGCAGGTTGAGCCAGCCTCTCCCCCCTTCCTCTGCCGCCTTGCCTGCTGCTGTAGTCTCAGCACTGTTGCCTGATTTGTGGGTGAGATACAATGAGTGAGACTCCAGCAGCAGGAAATGTGAAGCAGCCCCATGGGTGGACCTTGGGAGGAGGAGCTCAGCCAGCCATTGTGCTCCCTTCCTCCACTGTAGGGACACACATAGAAAGTCCTGCTGCCAGAGGAAGTACTGTCTCATCGCTTTTGGGTGTCTTGAGGAATTGGGGCGGAGAGGATGTGACCCTCCCACCGAACTTTCATTTGTGCTCCCCTCCACTAGCCTCAGCTGCGTGTTGCCTCTTTGTGCAAGCTGGAGCCAAGCAGAGCTCCCAGTCTCATGCCCCCTGCCCCCAAGTGGTTCCTGAAGTCCCCATCCTGGCCTTTTGCCCCCAAATCCTGAGTAGTCTCCAGAGCTTCCATCCTGGCCTTGTGTCCCATTTCCCCCTGTTCCTCTCTCCCACCCCCCGTCCTGTCCTTTGCAGCCAGTCCCTGGAGCCCTCTTCATTCCCCTTACCATCTGCCCCATCTCTGCTAGTTGGCTCAATTCAGGGCACAGAGGCGTGGATGGCCGTGTGTGTGTGTGTTTGGGGGTCAATGCCAGGTGGCTCTGGCCAGCCTTGCTTCCTGTTTTCAGTGTAGGGAAATAAACTCACCTTACTCTCCTGGCAGGGCAGGCGGGGAGCTGGCAAGCAATCAGAGAGTTTGAGGAGAGGAGCTGGGTGGTGGTCTGGACCTTGACTATACCGTGACGAAGAAATGTGGACCTTGATAAATAATTTGCTATCCCTGCTGTAATACTTGCAACACTTCAGTGCTTGTTAAAAATCACATCCCCATAGTCCACATTTAGACAAACTTGTAGATATAAGTAACCATTTCCAGTTTATTTCTGGTTTTAATTGGATAAACACTGATTCTTTTTTTGTAGTATCGGGAGTGATTTATCAGTATTTATTGGTTAAAACCATAAATCAGAAGCCCTACTTTTATAATCAACATATTTGATAATGCCAAATAGATTAATCCTTCATAGAATTCTTCTCTACCAACACAGTACTTTGAGTGTATATAGAATGCACATAGCTTAATTGTACCCTCAGACTAGATTTTATGTTTTATGTTTGTGTTTCTTTGGACATCTTTATTTCACAATTAATAAACAGTTTATATCAAACAGCATATTTCCATTACAGAACAAAACAAGGAGACAAAGTTTAGATTGGATGGAGAGTATAAATTTGGAGCTTATTTAATGTTTCCATTTAGATTTCATCTTTCTGTCCAAAGCTATCAGTTAAAAAATAAAAATACTTGTTCTCTGCCTTGGTTGAAATATTTATAGTTAAGTCCAGCCAACCAGTTTCTGAGTTACACAACTGAAAGGTAAATTTAAACATGGATAACTCAAACATCTGAGATTTAAAATTTCATATGCAATCAGCTCTCTGAGGAATAGCGTATGTGTTTTTAAATAACTTAGTTGTAGGTAAGTAATATTTTTTCATGTATTTGCAATTAAAGAAAAGTGCAGTTATGCTTGTAATTACAAGTGCCTGTGGTACTATGGACTTACATAAACCAGTAGTTTTGTAATGTGGAACTCAGTCTTACAGAAAAAGACTACATATGGACTCTGTAGAGTTTTGTCCCTTGCAATCAGTGAAGTTGCACAAAACCTCAGTTGTGAAACTACATAGTTGGAGATTTTTTACATTTTTATCAGAAAACGGTTAAATTTTTAAAAAATTGTGGTAAACCAATATTTGCATATTTTAATACACATAAGGTAAAGTGAAGTTCTACTCTAGCAATGACTAAAAATAACAATAAAAGGTTATGTGTCTAATGCGTGCTAGTGATGCTGTATCACTTTTGCTCAGTTTACAAGTAAAAACCTGTTGTTTTTCTATCTAGTGCATTGATTCTGAAAATCAAGCAGGGTTCTTTCTGGCTCCAGTACTACCACAGATATCAGAAGATTCTGCATAATAGTTCTGATGATGATGCAGGAGCCAATATTGGATATGAAGTGCTAATAGAAGTAAAGAGCAGTAAAAACTTATTTTTGTTAGAGAAAGAAGATGATTACAGGCAGACTACCAATAGGAAGTAGATCTGTTACTACTTTTTTTATTACTTACTTAGCGGAGTCAAAATACATTTTAAGGTTCCTATAGCAATGTTGTCACCTGTGTTGCACATATCTATATATGTCTAGTTAGGCAATTAAATATGTAATCCATATTAATATATAGGACATAGAATGTTGGGGGCGGGGAGTCTGCATTGCTATGTAAACCTTAACTATTTTATATTTCCTGCCTTTTGTGTATTTGGTTTTAAATGGCTTGTTTGTAGGTTGTTACATTAGATATATATTCACACATGTGACTATGACAACTATGAAATACACTATATTTATTTGGCGCCTTAGGACTCCTCATGGACTATTTAAAAATACCAACCCTGTTAGAAGATTGTGGATTTATTTATTTATTTATGTAATGGCAATCTCTTTATTGATAATTTCCCTTTTCTGTTTGTGGCAGCTAAAAAGTTCTCCAAATCCTCCAGTGGCACAGTAGTTCTTCCAGCCCACTCTGTCTCTAAACCCAAGGGAAAGTAGGTCGTGTACAGCTTCTTTGCTGTAACTACAACTGAGATGAATGCATGTGGGCCAGGAGAGTGGAAGGAAGAGGGAATAAGGGCGTTCTTGCTGTTTCCTTTAAAAAACTACTCTTGAAAATTTTATCTGGCTTATTTATGTATTGATAACTCTTGCTCTGGCTCTAAAACTGGATTGCTTTAAATAGCATGACTTAAAGTAACTAAGGCAACCTAACTTTGCAAGGAGATAGATACAGAACATACAGGAATATGTTTAACACATTAAACACGTTTAATATGACGTGTTAATCCCAAACCTAAGTAACATTTAGGAATTCTAAAGATTGTCTCTAATGTGCCATAAACCAGCAGTTGTCAACTAGGGGTCTGCAATCCCCTAATGGTGTGTAAGCCCTTTCAAGGGGGCTGTGGAGCCCCATGGCTGAAACTTGGCGCCATGAGCGCCAGAGCTGAAGCCCAGAGGATCGCGGGGCTGAAGCTGGCGCCCTCACCCCAGGAACTGGGAGTGTCATGAGGCTGAAGCCGGCACCCCCTTACTCCTCACCCACCCAAGCTGGGAGTGTCATGGGGCTGAAGTCTGCACCCCCTCTTGCCCTATCCCAGGTTGGGAACAGTGCGGGGCTGAAGCTGGCATGCTCCCTCTCCCCACACCGCTGGGCACAGGGCTGATGCCAGCACCCCTCCCTTCAAGCACCCCAAGCCAGGAGCAGCACCGGGAGCTCGCCCCACCTGTATACAGCCCTAGCTACCCTCACCTGCTTCCTGAGTGATTTTCAAACTTTTTGAACTGAGTCCCCCCATTATATTTTTTGATTGCATCCCCTCACAGCTCAGACAGGCTGAGTGGGTTCCTGAGTGAGTCGGGGATGGAGGTAGTGCTCCCCCCCCCGGACCCCACTGTGCTTGAGCCCCCCACCAGCTCCTGCCCCTGCCAGGCCCTGATGTTTTATTAGCATGTTGAGGGGGGCCTCAGGAAAAAAAATGGTTGAGAACCCCTACCATAAAATAAATGCTAGTATGGTGACAAGTTTTATCGGCACTTGTTTGGGATAACATGAATTATGTATGAGTAGTGAAATCAGGTGGGCAGTCATGCTCTTCTCAGTGAAATCTTTATTTATACACTTGGTGTTAGCATAGCAGATATAAGTATGTAGAGTGTTCTGGGAAGGGCAGTCTTTCTCATTAAGAGGCTCTATTACCTTATTGATTTTAAGGACAAGACTGCGGTGGGTGTGTGTGTGTCAGATGTGGTTTCTGGTTCTGCCACAGAATTTGTATGTGACTTTGAGTAAACCATCTAACCTGTCTGTGGTTTATTTTATCCAAATATCAAATGGTGACAGTACAGGGATTTTTGAAGGGTTTTATTAATGTCTGTTTAGTGCACTTACATCAAGTCTTCCAATCACGGCTTGCCAGTTAAAGTAGTATTGTATAAACTGCCACCAAAGAAAGCACGTGTGAACAGTCAGTACTGAGGTGATCCTGAGGGAGTTTGTTCCTTCCCATCGATATGACAAAGCACAGTAAGATTGTGAATAATACTAGTGTTTGTTAATCACAGTGCTCTACTTGCTGTATTGCTTTGGCAAAGTTGTCATTGGAGAATTGTGGAGATACAGGGAAGTGGCCTCCTGTACCTTGTGCCCTGCAACAGGCTCTTTATACTTCTTAATACAAGAAGAACCTGTTAGTTTCAAGTGAGATCTCAAATAATTGTTCCAGTCTTGCCCTGCAGTTCTGTAGTTGGCTGGCTGTAAATTGGGCTGTTCGTTGCAGCATAATTTGTTCAGGTTGAGACTGTTGGCTGTTTGGCACTCTTTTTTACCCTAAATAAAATGAGGAATACTTGTGGCACCTTAGAGACTAACCAGTTTATTTCAGCATAAGCTTTCGTTGGCTATAGCCCACTTCATCGGATGCATAGAATGGAACACACAGAAGTAAAATGCATTTATAGACACAGATAGCCAAAAAAAGTTGTGTATTACCATACCAATTCTAAGAGACTGTTTAATTTGGATGGGCCATTATCAGCAGGAGACAGAAACCTTTTGTAGCTGATCTGTGTCTGACAGGTGATAAGAACCTTTGAAGGGAATTTAACTAGGGAAATGCGTTCAGTTAGTGTAATGACAAAGCTATTCACAATCTTTGTTCATCCATAGAACGTGTACAGCTTTGGCAGTGGCAGAACACACTTCTCCACACAGCTCTTCCAAAGTATTTCAACCCAAACAAGAAGGGATTGCCTGGAAGTATCACAAGATAATTCATCCTTTGGCATCTGCTGAAGCTGCCAGCCAGCATACCGATCGGTGTCAGTTGTGGCCGAGTTTTTTGTGTGCCACTCATTTTGCAAACCACAAGCTTGATTCACATCAGTTGGCTGCAAGTTATAGTCACTGCTGATTTATGCTGTATTCATATTAGAAAGATAGAGGTCAAATGCTCCATTTTACTCACCAATTCCCCTGAGTCAATCAGTCTTCCCATTCTGAATTGATGAAATAGGGCAATAGTAGAAGTAAAGCTGGCAAGGTATATTACAGAATTTGAGAATATTAACAAATCTGTCTGCTAGAGTCTATTGAGTTTGAATTCTGTACCATGATGCCTTTCAGTACTGGAGGGTGTGTCAGGTACATCTAGGAAATGCACTTGTCCAGTGTAGTTCGATATTAGTCATTTGAATGGATGCTTGATTGAATCAAAATACAAATATGGTCAGGTACTACTGAAGGGGCTAATGGAGTGAGATTGCATAAAGTGATGCAAGGATTTATCCAAAGTATGTGTGCTCTGCAGTAGTTAATAATTCCTGTAGGTTTCCTTCAGCATATGGGGACCATAGGTTTGAAATGTAACCTGTTCGTATGTTGTTTATCTGTCTTTTGAACTTTTATACACCCAGCCCTCCCTCCCCACCAAATGGGAAACACATTAATTATTCAACATGAATCTCTCCACTAAATACCTCTCCCTCTAATGTTGTGCTAGAAGTGCATGAAAATACTGGGCTATGTACCAAATGTAAAAAAAAAATTCTCAGAACAACATACCCAGCATAAAAAATGCTGCATTCTAAAATATTAGTGTGGTCATTTAAACAAAAAGGGAAAAACCATTCAAAAAAGCATGCAAACTAGTAACATATGCTTTCAGTATTCCAATAAGTGTTCAATTCTTCAGCTAGTTGAACGTACATGTTCATGTGTTTCCACCGAACAACCTGTATGTGCTAGTTTTTTCCCTGGGAGCATTGTACTGGGTTATCTGAGGAGAACAGTTATTTCAGCAACTGTGACTGTTCACAAGGGAAGATGGAGAATGTACAGGAGTAAATCAGCTAAATGTCAGGGTAGCTGAAAAATCAACGGTCCTGCTAAAACCTGGCATCCCAATATTAGTCACTACTTCAACAGAGACCCCCATCATACCTGGCTGTTGAGTCAGCAGAATTTACCAGCTTCACTAGAACTATGCTGGAGAATTGTAGTTGTTTTCTGCACTATGCATCAAAGTATGAAATTCTATTGTTAGTGACATTTGCATTCTCAGCTAGATGGACAGTGTTGACATTCATGTAGCTGTAGCTTCTGTCCAGTGCAGCAAAGACTCTCAAAGCAATATATTTCTCACCTTTCTATATTGCCTAAAGAGCATTCACTCCCCGACCTTCCCGCCCAGTGGAGAAGCACTGCAGCCTTTCCACCAGTTGATGTGTAACGTGAATTTATACTGTATGTTCTCATTCTGCTGCAGGAGAAGCAGAGACACCAGTGGATATGGAGACAATTAATCTGGACCCAGAAGCTGAGGTAATGCTAGTTGCATTTGTATTGGATTTATTTAAAGAAAGAATGGTAGGCAAAGAATGATTAGTTTTGTGAGGAAAGTATCTGAACCTTGGACAAGAGGAATAATTCTTCCAGAAGTGTTGGCTGTCCAGATTTCCCCAAAATTGAATCTGAGTTTTACAATCAGAAGCAAAGATGTACTTTTTAAATCAACAGCTGGAATCTTTTTGTAACAACTTGGGATATTAGGACAAGTGTGGAGTCATTTTAAAGTAGAGACAGTTTAAACATCAAGCAACAAGTTGTAGGCATTTGTTAGACTGTCTTTAAAGATCTCCTTGCTGTTGCAAAATTTGATTCTGTCAGCACACATAGGAAGTTATCCATCCAGCCTGTCAGATAAATGAATTATGAGAGACTGTTTACAGAGAAATTTGCTGAGCTGTGGCAGATGTTGTGTTTACATTTTGTTTGTATGTTTCTCTGGCAAAAACTGAACAGCAGGAACTAGGCAGCACAGATGATAAATGTATTAGTTGTTCACCTATTTACACCTGCAGTCACAGAACCACCAAATAATTAGACACAATTGGCAATGACTGCCAGCAGAGGCAGAGGACTAGAATAGAAAAGGATGCCTTAGTTAGGATTGAGTTAACACTAGAAAGGTATATATGGGAAGCCTGTGCAGTACCTGGCTCTAGCCAATAGAATTAGCACTTTATCTGCATTAAAAAAAGAAAACCTCACCCAAAAAACTTCCCTTCTGTTAAATGAACCAAGCACATACAGGTTGCTATAACCACTAAAATATTCTCCTGTTGAGACTTTTTCAGCTGTAGGCAGACATGCCATCTTGGGCAATAAACCCAAACTCCTCCTCATACTTAATGGCACATAGTTGCCACAAGACCATAACTTTGCAAGCTTTTTAAGAAGAAGGGGTCTTATTGAGGTCTATATATTCTGTGAACCTAAAGTCTCCCTTTCAAGGCAGGGCACGAGCAACATTTGCACTCTGGACTTGGAAGACACTATTACGAAACAAACCTTCAGCCCTAAACTGCCCATGGATGAGTCAGGGTCTTCTCTCTTTTCTCTTTCAGGATGTTGACCTGAATCACTTCCGAATTGGAAAGATTGAGGGATTTGAAGTGCTCAAAAAAGTGAAGGTGAGCATCATAAGGAATGGTGAGCATGAAGGTGCAAGCAACTCTAGGAGCTGCAAATCTTATGTCATTTATGTAAGCCAACCAGTATGATGAATCTTTCTCTGGTTGGGAACCAGCAGACATTCTAAAAAGCAATAACCTTTTAAGATGCCTGACTGTGAAAAATGTAACGCCAAGCAGTATCAGATGTCAGAGCCTTGTAAGTCTGCTTCCCAGTGGAGGAGAAATCAGTGACATGGAATCTAGGTTTATTCAAAGTATAACTTCCTTTATTTACACCTATACACCAGTCCTGGAACAGAGGTGCAGGAAACTCCCTTCTTTCAGGAATCTCAGCTCAGCACAAACTCTGCTTCAAGATTTGACACCGAGGCAGAGAGCAATCTCTCCTCCTGTTTCCACAACTCCCTGTCTTCCCATAGCTGCCTCTACACAGGTTTTGGCTGTGCAAGTTTCTAACACCACTACAAGCATTTCTTCCAAAACTAAAAATTTGCTTGCATGCTATCAAACTTGGAAAACTTGAACAGTGTGACCTGGTGATATCTGCCATAACAATAACTTTTGAGGGCTTTTTGAAAATTACTGTTGTGCATTTTGAGACTATAGTACACTCTATGATAGGTTGAAACATAAAATACGCCTTTGTTGAGAGACTAGTAAGTTGGAAGTAAGTTCTTTAGTCTTTGGACCAGCAACCTGTGATACTGAACCGCAATTTGAAATGTAACTAGCTCCAGCAGGACTGCTATTAACAAAACTAGAGAGCCAAAATTCTGTAGAAAAATGTATTGACTGTATTGCTTTTTTCAGCATTGGAAACATTCTTCCTGCATGATGGTCCATCCTTTCAGCCAGAATGTCTTGTCCTTGCTATGCAAATCTGTGACATAGCAGATTCCTTTCAACACGATAATGGGAACCAGGTTCCCCACCACCACTTCTAGAACATAACTCCCTTTGGGCTGAAGCCTGCAGTTTTTAAAGTCCATGACTAAATTCCTATTGACTTCACAGGGAGCGAAATTGGGCCTTTAATTAATAAGCTAGCCACAGCGTCAGTTCCATGTACTCCTTCCTCACCCTATACCTGGCGTGACCTTGCTTCTCTTGTCCTTAAAGAAACTGGATCAACATTTCCTTCTCCTTATTGTAATGGGGGTGAACTATAAAATGGAGTCTGACGGTAACTCCAAAGAGAGGGGGAATATTGTCTTTTTCAGATGCGTTTTTTTTCTTGAGGTTTTTCTCACTTTATTTGTGGCTTTTTTTAACTTCTCCCCAATACTCAGACTCTTTGTCTGCGTCAGAATTTGGTTAAGTGCATCGAGAACCTGGAACAATTGCAGACTCTCAGAGAACTGGACCTCTATGACAATCAGATCCGGAAGATTGAGAACTTAGAGGCCCTAACAGACCTTGAGTGAGTATCCAGCAAGTAGGGAATGACCAGGACTGGGTGGTGATGAGATAAATGAGGCTGCCAGTCTGCAGGCTTTATAGCAGGGGTGGGCAAACTACTGCCTGTGAACCACATCTGGCCCATGGGACTGTCCTGCCTGGGCCCAAGCTCCTGGCTGGGAAGGCTGCCACTGGCCCCTCCCCCGCCTTCCTCCCTCTTCCAGAGCCACACTGCTGTGTGGGCAGCACTCTTGGAAGCAGCATGGTAAGGGGACCGGGGCGCGGGGGTTCAATAAGGGGCAGTTAAGGGACAGGGAGCAGTGGGCGGTTGGATGGGGCAGAGGTTCTGAGGGAGTGGTTGGGTAATTGTGGGCGGGGGAGGTTGGATAGGGCAAGGGAGTCCTGGGGGATCTGTTGGCGGGGATCGATAAGGAATAGGGAGCAGGGGGGCTTGGGTAAGAGGTGTGGGGGGGGGTCCTGGAAGGCAATTAAGGTGGGAGGTCTCGGGAGAGGGCAATCAGGGGTCAAGGAGCAGGGGGGCTTAGGTAGGGGGTAGGGTCCTGGGGTGGTGGTTAGGGTTTGAGGCAGTCAGGGGACAGGGAACGGGGTGGGGTTGGTGGAGTGGTTAGGGACAGGGGGTCTCTGGAGACGATGGTCAGGGGACAAAGAGTTGGGGGGTTGGATGGGTTGAGGATTATGAGGGGGGCAGTCAGAGGGTGGGAAGTGGAAGGGGATTGGATGGGGGTGGGCCAGGCCTAGGCTGTTTGGGGAGGCACAGCCTTTCCTACCCCTCCTTCCATACAATTTTGCAACCCCAATGTGGCTGTTAGGCCAAAAAGTTTGCCCACCCCTGCTTTATAGAAAGTGGTCATCAAATAGAATATATCATTAGGCATTTAAAAAACCAAAACCCTTAATTACACAAGTTGCATTCTCTGCTTATAGACTTTTCTTGTGGAGATTCACATGGGTGCTATATGCAGGACAATGTCTTGTGTTCTTCATTGGGATCTAGGTCTTTCTGTAAGCTGGTTTCATTACTCTGGAGGCAGTCAGGGACAGTTTTTTGTTAAAACCACAAATTAAATGTATTGTAGCTGTGTGGCTGGAGTGGATGGACTTCTACCCCAGAGAAGAGGAATGTAGCCTCCCATTGGTCTGTGGTGACCACTGTAATGGGGCTTTGCATTATAGAAGCAGCTTTTGGCCCTGAGTGAGATCAGAATCCCGTTGTGCAGAGCCCTGTACAAACATCGTTCTTGCCCTGAAAAGCTAAGAGTCTAGCTAAGCAAGGCAGACAAGGTGGCAGAAAGAGAATATTGTTTGGAGAATATTGTTATCCCGATTATACTGTCACTCGCTCAAGGTCACAGTGGAAGTCTATATCAGGGAACTGAATTCCAGTCCAGTGTCCTAACCACAAACTCATCCTTCCTCCTCCAAGCAGCTGAATTTTGTACTGTCCTCCTAGCTAGAGGACATGAGGCCTTGCAAGAGGTGATAAGTTGTTGGGAATACTGAAATTCAAATTACTTTAGACTGAATACACAAACACCTCCACTAGTAGTGAATGTCTAGTACTTAAGGGAGGTTTTAATCTGGTGCTTTTCAAAGGGAATTTCCATAGGGACATGCTGGGTTGGGAAAGGCATTTTGTAATAGTATATTTAAAATTGGAGGCTGAAGTGCCACGGTTGGGTTGGGTTGGTTCAGGTGGTGATGTGAAAGTAGTGCCAATTCTTTGTTTCTTCAGACCCTGTTTTAAGCATGTATTTAATCTCCAGTATGGTAAACAAATGCCATTTCTGATTCCCTATAGCTCAGTGTGCTAACATAGTACTTGAGCTCCATAGGTGATAGGAAATTTACTTTAAATCTTCCCCCCCTTGTATGCAAGTGCCCTTTCCCTGGTCTCCCTTTGCTTTTGCCATGGATTGATGAGGTCTTTTTTTGCTTTGCTTATGGCAGGATCCTGGACATCTCTTTTAACTTGCTGCGACACATTGAAGGACTAGACCGGCTTACCCAGCTTAAAAAGCTCTTCCTGGTCAACAATAAAATCAGCAAAATTGAGAACCTGAGCAACTTACAGCAATTACAGATGTTAGAGCTGGGATCCAATCGAATACGGGTAGGCATGACTGCAAAATGTATAGTAGAAGCAAAATTAACATCTACTCTGTGGTGAAAGTAGATGGGAATCCAGTAATAACTGGCTAGATACCACTAAGACAGCCCAGTCTTGTTGCATAGAAATGTAAATTTATTTTGTACCTGCTCTGGTATATTTTCATGCTGATTTTTTTTTTTTTTTTTTGCAAGGCTGGACTAAGCCAATTATCAAACAGATGTTTAACTGATCCCTTACTTCTCATATCTCCCATCTGCACTTGTTCTATAATAGTCTCACTAAAATAAGCATCTGATTGACTTTCATTGCTTTAAGGAGAGATTCCCTCCCTCCTCCCCACCTGTTTTCTTCTCCTTACATATCAAACAAACTCAGGTTTGGGGTGGAGGCTGAAAGTGCATGACCCCCCATGTAATAACCTCATGATCCCCTGAGGGGGTCTCAACCCCCAGTTTGAAAACCCCTGCTCTAAGCATTTTCTTCCCCATTACCAGAGCAGGGGTTGCCAGTGAGGGGCGGAGGTGGTATCAGGTGCAGGTTTCTCCCACTGCTGAGCTGAACTTGGGGAACAGATTGCTCAGGGACCAGTCAGAACACAATCATTGGGAAGGATGCTGGCTGTGAAGTGTAATAGAGTCCCCATGTGAGCTGTTACCAGCATGTATTTATCTGTTGATGGCTACATGGCAAACTTAGAAAAGCCTTTTCAATTACAACACTTCAGTTGTTTGCATATTTTTCTGACCTGACTATCTAAGATACTTTGGAGTCAATTGTAAGTGGTTGTATATGGCTTGTCTGGTCAATGTCATATGCTTTGGAGGCTCCAGGAGAAGGAAAAAGAAATTTCTTCAGTTTATGTGCTGAAGTTCCCTACTTATTTTTTTAAGCTTGCCTGTGTTTCCATTTCTTTCTGGGAATCTTTGGGATCCCCCTCTTTCACACTTTTCTGCCCTCTGATACTTTCTCTGGGGAGGAGGGCTGGACAGATCTCTTTTTGGAACCAAAGAATATAGTTCTTTTGATCATCCACAGGGAAATCTCATTCTCCTCCTCCTCCCTTTCACTCCAAGCAGTTCGGTACTTAAACTAGAGTGACACATGTTGTACTAATAGTAATATATATCACATGTATAGCATTTCGTCTTCCAAGCACTATCTCATTATGAACTAAACACCCCTCTGAAACCAAAAAGCATTATTATCCTTATTTTTTTATAGGGAAACTGAGACACAGAGACTGAATGACTTGCCTCAGGCCACACATCACAACAATGGCAGTCAGGATTTAGACTAAGGAGTTCCTAGCTCCCACTCCTGGATTCATTCCATGAAAGCATGTTGGCATTTGTGCTGCTCTGCAGCCCCGAGGCAGGCCCCAGCTTGTGTGAACTAGGTGTTGCAGAATCATTTGGGGTCCTGATTCTCAGAGGCACAGCTGTGGATGAATGCAATAATTAATTTCAATGGAATGTTGTGTTTGTAATACTGAGAATGGTGCCATCCTCAGAAACCTTTTTAAAAACAAGTCCAATGTAACTGCCAAGGACAATAACTTCCATTCTCATTCCGTTGGGTTGGCTGTTATGTTTTTTTCTTCTGAAGTTATTTATTATGTTAAGAGTGAATTTTCTAAATGGATTCAGCTCACTATTTGTTCTGAGTGAGGTGGGATAATGGCTTCTGCCTTTTAAGGAATTGCTCATCAGACTATTAAATTTCTTTGAGGATTATAAAGAGTAATGTGAACTCCACCGAAAGAATTGGATCTTTCCATAGACTGTCTTCCTTTTCCGTTAGTTAAGGATGCCAGCTTCACTAACACAGTGGTTCTCAAATTGTGGGTCAGGTCCCAAAGTGGGTTGCGACCTCATTTTAATGATGTTTCCTGGCCTAGCATTAGACTTGCTGGGACCCAGCACTGAAGCTGAAACTTCACCCACACCGGGAGCAGCAGGGCACGGGCTCTGGCAACCCCCCCGGCCCAGAATCATGTAATAATTTTGTTATTACAGGGGGGTCTTGATGCAATGAAGTTGGAGAACATTTCTAACATTGCTTGTTTTGAACATTGCTTTCAAAACTCCAGGTGGAAAAACGTCTGGATGGTATGGCATAAGAGTTCTAATCTGAGTAGTCATTTTAGGGCTTCATAAATCCAGAAGGACAGAATGCTTGGATTGATCAGGTGATGTAGGCTTGCTTGCTGTGCTCTCACCATCTGAACTCTCTCTTTAAATGAGTCTGGTGGTGGCACCTAAGGCTGGGAGTAGTGCCCAGAGCAGTAACACTGCCTCCTTTTGTCATTTTACAGGCAATTGAGAATATTGACACACTGACTAACCTGGACAGCCTATTCCTGGGAAAGAACAAAATCACCAAGCTCCAGAATTTGGATGCACTGACAAACTTGACAGTGCTCAGTATACAGGTATTGATTCTCCTTGGGCTTCTCATTCCACCTTGACAATGGAACACGTAAATCATGACTCAGCCTGAATCAGCAGATCTGCAATCTTTCTTCGTCTAATTTTTTTGTGTAGCCTGTAACATTTTCTGTGCTCAGTACTTTTTTCTTGCCCTTTGAAAATGGAAATGCAAGCACTTTAAAAGTACATCAAGTGGGTGTCTAATTCTGCATTGGTTGAGGGAAGGAAGAATTAAATATTTCTGCATCCGTGGCTGAAATACAGTGTACCAACTTCTAGTAATTCTAATGAAAAAGGTGCTGGAGCTCAAGCCATTTTTTTTTTTTTGGTTTACTTTCATAACTGACATGGGAAGCCCAGAAGTGCCAGGGTTATAAACTGCCAAGCATATAGGCTCAGCCTGGCAAGCTCTAGCACAAATTAAGCGCTGGGGTTAACCCTACAGCAGCAGTGCCCAGAGGATGTTTTCCTCTTGCTGAAGCAGAGGAATAAATCCCCCAAGGCTGTACTAAATGAGGAGATTTATCCTTTTTGCCCTGATACCAAGTGCATCACTTTTAACATGCAGAGCTAATAAAAGTAGTAAAAAGCATTTGAATATAAGAACATAAGAGCGGCCATACTGGGTCAGACCAGTGATCCATCTATCTCAGTATCCTGTCTTCTGACAGTGTCCACTGCCCAGGTGCCCCAGAGGGAATGAACAGAACAGGTAATCATAGAATCACAAAATATCATGGTTGGAAGGGACCTCAGAGGTCATCTAGTCCAACCTCCTGCTCAAAGCAGGACCAATCCCCAACTAAGTCATCCCAGCTAGGGCTTTGTCAAGCCTGACCTTAAAAACCTCTAAGGAAGAAGATTCCAGCACCTCCCTAGGGAAACCATTCCAGTTAAAACGTTTTTCCTAATATCCAATCTAAACCTCCCCCACTGCAACTTGATTCCATTACTTTTTGTTCTGTCATCTGGTACCCCTGAGAACAGTCTAGATCCATCCTCTTTGGAACTCCTTTTCAGGTAGTTGAAAGCAGCTATCAAATCCCACCCACCCATTCTTCTCTTTTGCAGACTAAACAATCCCAGTTCCCTCAGCCTCTCCTCATAAGTCATGTGTTCCAGCCCCCTGATCATTTTTGTTGCATTCTGCTGGACTCTCTCCAATTTATCCATGTCCTTCTTGTAGAGTGGAGAACACGACTGGACACAGTACTCCAGCTGAGGCCTCACCAATGCTGAAGAGAGAGGAATGATCACATCCCTTGATATGCTGGCAGTGCCCCTACTTATGCAACCCAAAATGCCGTTAGCCTTCTTGGCAACAACAGCACACTGTTGACTCGTATCCAGCTTCTCATTCACTATAACCCCTAGGTCCTTTTCTGCAGAACTGCTGCCTAGCCACTTAGTCCCTAGGCTCTATCAGTGCATGCGATTCTTTCTTCCAAAGTGCAGGATTCTGCATTTGTCCTTGTTGAACCTCATCATATTTCTTTTGGCCCAATCCTCTAATTTGTCTAGGTCCCTCTGTATCCTATCGCTGCTCTCCAGCGTATCTACCACTTCTCTCAGTTTAGTGTCATCTGCAGACTTGCTGAGGGTGCAGTCCATGCCATCCTCCAGGTCATTAATGAAGATATTTAACAAAACCGGCCCCTGGACCGATCCTTGGGGCATTCCGCTTTGATACCGGCTGCCAACTAGACATGGAGCCGTTGTTCACTAGCTGTTGAGCCCGACAATCTAACCAACTTTCTATCCACCTTATAGCCCATTCCTCCAGCCCATACTTCTTTAACTTGCTGGCAAGAATACTGTGGGAGACCGTATCAAAAGCTTTGCTAAAATCAAGGAATAACACATCCACTGCTTTTCTCTCATCCACAGAGCCAGTTATTGCATCATAGAAGGCAATTAGGTTAGTCAGGCATGACTTGCCCTTGGTGAATCCATGCTGACTGTTCCTAATCACTTTCCTCTTCTTCAAGTGCTTCAGAATTGATTCCTTGAGAGCCTGCTCCATGATTTTTCCAGAGACTGAGGTGAGGCTGACTGGCCTATAGTTCCCCAGATCCTCCTCCTTCTCTTTTTTAAAGATGGGCACTACATTAGCTTTTTTTCCAGTCATCCAGAACCTCCCCGGATCGCCATGAGTTTTCAAAGATCATAGCCAATGGCTCTGCAATCACATGTGCCAACTCCTTTAGCACCCTCGGATGCAGTGCATCCGGCCCCATAGACTTGTGCTCATCCAGCTTTTCTAAACAGTCCTGAACCACTTCTTTCTCCACAAAGGGCTGGTCACCTCCTCCTCATGCTGTGCTGCCCAGTGCAGTTGTTTGGGAGCTGACCTTGTTCGTGAAGACTGAGGCAAAAAAGCATTGAGTAAATTAGCTTTTTCCAAATCATCTGTCACTGAATGGGGGGTTGCCTCTCCCGTTCAGTAAGGGGCCCACATTTTCCTTGATTTTTTCTTTTGTTGCTGACATACCTGAAGAAACAGTTCTTGTTACTCTTAACATCTCTTGCTAGCTGCAACTCCAAGTACGATTTGGTCTTCCAGATTTTACTCCTTTATGCCTGAGCAATACTTATATACTCCTCCCCGGTCATTTGTTCAATCTTCCACTTCTTGTAAGCTTCTTTTTTGTGTTTAAGTCAAGCCAGTCGCCTGCCATATTTACTACTCTTTCTACACATTGGGATGGTTTGTTCCTGCAACCTCAGTAAGGATTCTTTAAAATACAGCCAGCTCTCCTGGACTCCTTTCCCCCTCATCTTATTCTCCCGGGGGACCTTGCCCATCATTTCCCTGCGGGAGACAAAGTCTGCTTTTCTGAAGTCCAGGGTCTGTATTCTGCTGCTCTCCTTTCGACCATCTCATGGTCACTGCCTCCCAGTTTCCCATCCACTTTTGCTTCCCCTACTATTTCTTCCCTGTTTGTGAGCAGAAGGTCAAGAAGAGCTCTGCCCCTAGTTGGTTCCTCTAGCACTTGCACCAGGAAATTGTCCCCTACACTTTCCAAAAATTTCCTGGATTGTCTGTGCACTGCTGTATTGCTCTCCTAGTAGATATTGGGGTGATTGAAGTCCCCCATGAGAACCAGGGCCTGTGATCTAGTAACTTCTGTTAATTGCTAGAAGAGAACCTCATCCCCCTGGTCTGGTGGTCTATAGCAGACTCCCACCATGACATCACCCTTGCTGCTCACGCTTCTAAACTTAATCCAAAGACTCTCAGGGTTTTCTGCAGTTTCATACTGGAGCTCTGAGCAGTCATACTGCTCTTACATACAACACAACTCCCCCACCTTTTCTGCCCTGCCTGTCTTTCCTGAACAGTTTATATCCATCCATGGCAGTACTTCAGTCATGTGAGTTATCCCACCAAGTCTCTGTTATACCAATCACATTATAATTCCTTGACAGTGCCAGGACTTCCAAGTCTCCCTGCTTGTTTCCCAGGCTTCTTGCATTTGTGTATAGGCACTTAAGATAACTCACTGATTGTCCTGTTTTCTCAGTATGAGGCAGGAGCCCTCTTCTCTTGCGTTCTCCTGCTTGTTCTTCCTCCTGGTATCCCACTTTCCCACTTACCTCAGGGCTTTGGTCTCCTTACCCCAGTGAACCTACTTTAAAGCCCTCCTCACTAGGTTAGCCAGCCTGCTTGTGAAGATGCTCTTCCCTCTCTTTGATAGGTGGAGACAGTGTCTGCCTAGCACTCCTTCTTGGAACACCATCCCATTGTCAAAGAATCCAAAGCCTTCTCTCTGACACCACCTACGTAGCCATTTGTTGACTTCCACAATTTGACGGTCTCTACCGGGGGCTTTTCCTTCCACAGGGAGGATGGACGAGAACACCACTTGCACCTCCAACTCCTTTATCCTTCTTCCCAGAGCCACATAGTCTGCCGTGATCAAGTGATCCATCTCCTGTTGCCCAGTCCCAGCTTCTGGCAAACAGAGGTTAGGGACACCATCCCTTCCCTGTCCTGTGTCATAGCTACCCTCCATGAACTTACCTAATTCTTTTTTGAACCCTGTTAATGTCTCTGCCTTCACAACATCCTCTGGCAAAGAGTTTCACAACACTGACTGCGCTTTGTGAAGAATTATTTCCTTTTGTTTGTTTTAAACCTGCTGCCTCTTAATTTCATTTGGTGACCCCTAGTTCTTTTGTTATGAGAAGGAGTAAATAACACTTCCTTATTTACTTTCTCCATGAGTCATGATTTTATAGACTTAAATCACATCCCCTCTTAGTTGTCTCTTTTCCAAGCTGAAAAGTCTGTCTTATTTATCTCTCCTCATACAGCAGCCATTCCATACCCCTAATAATTTTTTTTGCCCTTTTCTGTACCTTTTCCAATTCTACTATATCTTTTTTTTTTTTTTTGAGATGGGGCAACCACATCTGTGCTCAGTATTCAAGATGTGGGCATACCGTGGATTTTTATAAAGGCAATATGATATTTTCTGTCTTATTATCTATCCTTTTCCTAATGATTCCCCACATTTTGTTTGCTTTTTGAACTGCTGCTGCACAGTGAGTGGATGTTTTCAAAGAACTATCCACAATGACTCGACGATCTCTTTCTTCAGTGGTAACAGCTAATTTAGACTATCATTTTGTATGTATCGTTGGGATGATGTTTTCCTGTGTGCAATTACTTTGCTTTTATCAACATTGAATGTCATCTGCCGTTTTGTTTCTCAATCACCCATCACTTTGTAGCTCTTCACAGTCTGCTTAGGACTTAACTGTCTTGAGTAGTTTTGTATCATCTGCAAATTTTGCCATCTCACTGTTTACCCCTTTTTCTAGATCACTTATGAATAAGGCTATGATTTTGTCATGGAAGTCACAATCAATTACTTCCATTGACTTCTGTGACATTTTCAGCTTGGGGACTGGAGCTCCCAGCTAGCCCTGCCCTCACAGATCCTAGCCCCCACCCTGTGTGGAGGACCCTGCAGCTGCCCAGCCCCCGCTGGGACTGGGGGACTCCTCACAGCTGCCTAGCCCCCTTGTTGGGGGACAGGGTAGCCTCAGCAGCAGTGGGTGCTGAACCTGCTTACCCCTTTTGTCAAGGATATTTTTTGTGAAAGTCAGGGACAGGTTTCCGTGAATTTTTGTTTATCCTGCAACCTGTCCATAACTTCTACTAAAAATATCCATGACAAAAACTTGGCCTTATTTATGAATTAATTTGTAGTGGTGTGGTGAGTCATTCCTGCAGCGCCTCCTGCTGGCCAGTACAGGAATTAGCTTTTTGCCTTCGGAGTGCCCTCTGCAGGCTGCTGTCCCGCTGGCCTTTCAGGACCCTGGTGCCCCTTTCTCTGGGTCTCTATGGGTCCTCTCTGGAGAACCCCCAACCCTCTAATCCCCATCTTGCCTCAGTCTGGGCTACTGCCAGTCATCATCAAGCCCCCGCTCCCTGGGGCCGACTGCAATGTAACAGCCAGTCATCACAGGCAAGGGGGCGTCTGGCCCAGCTGCCTCTTCCTAATCCCAGTACCTTTCTTAGGCCTTTGTATCCTGCCTGCAACCTGGGGAGGACACCAGGCCTGAGCTCCCCAGCACTGCTCCAACCTCGGTACCCTCCTCAGCTTCAGAGATAGCTAGGTCCTCTTTTCTCAGTGTAGGTAGAGAGAGTGTGTCCTTCTGGCCCACTGCCCTCTTATAAGGGCCAGCTGAGCCCTGATTACACTGACTACAGCTGTGGTTGCTTTCCCCATCAGACCATCTGTTGTTAATCCCTTTCTCTGCCACAGCCCTGTCCCAGGGCTGTTTTAAGGCCTTCAGGGCAGGAGTAGGGTGATCACTCCTCTACTATATTGAACAATACTGGTCCCAGGACAGACCCCTGTGGAAAACCACTATTTACCTCTCTTCATTCTGAAAACTGACCATTTTATTCCTACCCTTCTGTTTCCTTTCTTTTAATCAGTTACCCATAAGAGGATCGTCCCTTTTATCTCAGCTTACTTTAAGAGCTTTTGATGAGGGGTGTTGTCAAAGGCTTTCTGATAATCTAAGTACACTATATCAACTGAATTCCCCCTTGTCTACATGCTTGTTGACCCCCTTCAAAGAATTCTAGTAGATTGGTGAGGCAGGCTTTCCTTTTACAAAAGCCATGTTGACTCTTCCCCAACAAATCATTTTCATCTATGTGTCTGATAATTCTGTTTACTTTAGTTTCAACCAGGTTGCCCAGCATTGAAGTTAGGCTTACTGACCTGGAATTGCTGGGATTGTGTCTGGAGCCTTTTAAAAAAATTGGTGTCACATTAGCTATCCTCCAGTCATCTGATACAAAAGCTGATCTAATGATAAGTTACATACCACAATTAGTAGTTCTGCAATTTAATATTTCATTTCCTTGAGAACTGTTAGGTGAATACTGTCTGGTTCTGATGACTTTTATTACTGTTTAAATTATCAGTTTGTTCCAAAACCTCCTCTAATGACACCTCAGTCTGGGTCAGAGAAACAATCTTTTCCCCTGCACACCTGTGTAGCAACTTGGCAAGTTTCAGTAGGGAGTATAACAATCAGATGTTCATACACAGAGTGTTTCACTGCCAGTAAAAACTCAGCATGTGTGACAGACACAGTAAGCATATAACAGATGTATTTGGGGATCTGTTTATAATTGCTGCATCATCCTCTTCCCCAGCTCATAAAAGGGCAATATAAAATGAGTGGTGGTGAAGTCCTGGACTGGTCTTCTAAACAGACAAGGTCTTCAGGATTGCAGCTGTCATAAGTAGGGGGAGAATCCGAGATCCTGCCAAGTTTGAAGGGACTCTGGCTCACCTGGAATTTGCTTGTGAGTTGGTTACAAAAGTTTCATAGTAATTGAATGTCCCAGATCCATCAAGAACAGTGTGGTGCAGTTCCTTCCTTTGTAACTGGCAAAGTCCTTCCTTCCCATGCACTTTATTTCTATCTAAATGATCTGTGCTCTATAGAAATGTTCTTGAAATTTTTTCTTGTTTAAGAGTTCATTCTGGATTCATTCCTTGGGCTGGACTTTCACTCCCTCTTGTACAATTTCAGAGCAATCGGCTGACCAAGATCGAAGGTCTGCAGAACCTGGTGAATCTACGTGAGCTGTATCTTAGCCACAACGGGATAGAAGTCATCGAGGGACTGGAGAACAATGTGAGTGTCTCATTGGCTTTCTTTAAGGAGTTGTCAGGGCTGGCCTCACAATGCTTCCCAGAATGGCTGGGTTTGTCTAACATTGGTGTTGCTGGGAAGTTCCTGTTTTCCTTAAGTTACCCAAAGAAAGTTGAGCTTCTTGGAAAGCCAAATAAATTCTGTATCTATTATACCTAAAAGAACAAAAGAAAACATGAGCTGCCTCCTCTTCTGCTGGGAACTTGAATGTTTTCTAGTCAGTCTGGAGTGGACTGTCAAATTGTACCAGGTAGATGGAGTCTTGAAGCAGCTGATGTAACAATTTGATTGCTAAATAGCACAGGGAGGCCTAACAGCACTTCTGCTGGTTATCTCTGCTGCTAAACTCCTGGGTTGAAAGATGAATGGGATCTGCAATAGATAACCATGAGTTTCTCTTACACAGGCACCAGAAATGACTAAATGAATTGTCATGGGTCAGAAGAGGCAAGCCATGCCATCTTGCTCTTTTTAATCAGTCCAACTTTCTGTATTTATGCCTTGGATTGTCTTTATGGAGAAGCCTGTGATGTGTCCATGCCCTTTTACCAATAGGTGGCATTGTGAAGCACCCCTGGAGATCAGAGGAATCATAGTAATTTAGCTGATTTCCTACATATGCACATTCAGGGATACATTTTCTAAAGCTCTTGGGCTTCCTAATGCATAGAACTCCTGTCTTTAAACCTGCCGCCTGAGAGAGTTCTTTTAATCAAATTTTTTTTGTAGATTTCAAAACTTCTTGTTGGAATGTCTGATTACAAATCTTAAAATATTACAAGGAAGGCTGACTGCTCAGGAGCAGTTGGTTTATCAGCAACTATTGGCTAGCTAGTAATTGTTTTCAGTTGCTTCTGGAAGGTTGGCAAGCTGTCTTGGTTTAAAAACTATCTTCTCTGCTATAGTTAAACAGTGTGAGTTTTCCTTGCACTGAATGTATTTTCTCTCATATTCAGAAGTTTTATAATCCTGGGGAAGAGTATAGGACAATGCTAATTAGAGCCTAATTAGCCAGTTGAATTTTTGCTAACTAACCATATAGCTGGTGTTGCTATTGCTCCTCAGAATTTTCAGCCCTGGGATTCAGAATGGGGTAGAGGAGGAAATTAGGAAATCTAACCTAAAGTTTTCATTTGCTTGTTTCAGAACAAACTTACAATGCTGGACATTGCATCCAATAGGATCAAAAAGATTGAAAATGTTAGCCATCTAATACAGCTGCAGGAATTCTGGGTAAGTGCAGGCCTTAATGAAATAGATACAAACTGAAAGAAATCCTCCTTGACTGGGTGTGGTGAGGAGGGTTTAAAATGGTGAGTTGTACATCTCCTAGATTCCAGCTCCAGTGCTCATTAGAGCTGATGTGAACTGAGTATTTTTCTCAAATGTCCCCTTTGTTCTGGTGACAAGACTGTAAGCCCGTCTTCTCCTTATGTGTCCACAGTGAGGGAGGGTAATCACAGTTAATTCATTTTATAGGTTTTTAGTGGTAGCAGGCCCTTAATTATGTCAGGTGCCTATCTCCTTAAAATACTGATCTTGCCACTGTGCTTGGGCTATAGCCCTAATCATGATGGCTTTGAAGTATAGAGGTCTGCCATCCCCCATTTTTGCACGGCTAGCTTTTCTGTAAGTTACAGTATGGCTATATAATAGAAGTAGATATACTGCATTTTGGTGCAGAGGTGAGCCAAAGTGTTTAAAAGCCATTTTAGAGTAGAGTCAGTCTGGTCAGTTCCTTGTAAGCATTTGGGAAAAATTCATCTGTCCTCTGGGTGTTTTCACTCCTGCTAGCCAGACCATAATACTGAGCTGTCTCTGGCTGGTGGCATCCTGGATAGCTAAGCCCTGCATTTTGTGTCTGCAGTTTCTATCAGGAAGGGAACAAAGTTTGAGCAGAGGAGTACATATCCACCTGGAATCTCCAGCCCCAATAATGTACAATGTTTCTTGCTATGTTCAGTTAGGGTATGTTCGCACTTGCTCTGCTAGTGCTTAATAAATAGAAGCTGTAGAAGCCATATTTTTCTGTTTCACGTTTTTATCATTTGGAATTTTTCACTATCTGAGCCCTTGGATGAAAGCTTTGGCTGCAGGACTGGGAAGTAGCTAGACATGAAAACAAGCTAGAATCCAGTATAGAGGCTTCTTCGATGGTGTTTTTCCAACCCTTGAATATAACCTTTCAGAGGCTGTATTTAGTCAGTTTTGTGGTTCCCATTGGGCCTACTCATGCCAGAATGAACTGCCTTTATACACCAAGTTGCTCAGGCGTTCTATGAAGTGTAGCCTACTATAGTCTTCAGAGTGAGACAGTACAGACAAGCTTGTGTGTGCAGAGTGTGGTGTGATTTTTTTCAAGTTACTCCTTTGAACCAAATGGAGAAATTTACAAAGCATTTTGCTCCCAGAAGAAGAAGTTAAGTTGCTTCGGCTGCTTGTGTTCCTTCCTCAGGAAGGAAAGGGAGCAACCTAATACTATAGGACTTTGACTTTATGAAGAGGCCACTACTGAAACGGAGAGCAGTGCATTAGTAAAGGTCTGCTCATGATCTGTAACTCCCTTCCCCATCTGAGCCTCCAGTTTTCCTGCTTAATACTCTTTTAACTTGGCCCTACATCTCTCCTGATGGAGAGAACTGGGCAAAATTCTCTTCAAAGCCCATCAGTGTTGCTCCTACTCTAGTTACAGTTTCATTGAGTGAGGTATGAAGCCCACCTTAAAGAATTATTTTTTTATTAATTGCAGGGTTCCAGTTCCTATATGCTGTATGTATCCTTCTGACCCTATCCATTGACCTAAATAAAGGGTATTAAAGATGGCACAGATGTAGTATCACTTGTTAAGTTCAGGAATGTTGCAGATAGTTTGTCCTACTCTAACTAGGTATTTATATGGCTCCTGGGACAATTATATATAAATGCCTCTCTATCACCCTTCTGAGGTAGGGAAAAAGACTCCTATGTTATGGATGAGGGCAGGGGTGATTGAGGCATCAACAGATTGACTTATCTGAGGTCACACAGAGAAATGATTTCCAGAGGCCCAGTCCAGTGGTTTAACCCCACGACCATCCTTTGGTGACACATGCCCCCTGTTGTTAGAGCAGCTGTCTTTCCCAGAGGTGGCAGGAAGGGAAAACACTGCAGTTATGGGGAATTTGGGAGTTTTCAGTGCTGCTTACCTTGGTTACATGATGTGAGTGGGGAGCAGTGTGCTGAAAGAGATCTGGTCCCTTATTTTGAAAGTAAAGATATTGCTGCTGTAGTAATTTCCTCTGAACCTCCTGGCTCTGTTGCAGGAGCAAAGAAGAGCTGAAGCTTTCACATCTAGGATAGAGGAATTGTGGCTGCACCAGTGGGTGTATTTTGGGCAGCAGTGTTCGAAGGAGCCCAGCTGTCAAGAGATCAGTTAGCACTGAAGGGGTTTGGCTACTGTGGTGGGGAGAGGGTGTATGAGTGCTCTGTTGTAGAAAGCATTGAGATCTTATCAGGTCTTGGGTTTATAGCTTGAACCATACAGCCTCTTCTGTGAGAGTCAGATTGCCTCCCAATGGAGACACAAGAGGAAACCTGCTGAAGCGAGGCTTATGGTATTTCCACCCCTACATGAGAATGTCCTGCCTAGGGGAGGTTGGTGCCCCTTAGATTGGAGAACTCAAGCTTTGTCTTGTGAGGCAGGAGCTGGCTTTAGGGCAGGGAAGGCCAAACTTT